>JAYXIM010045294.1:0-513968 GCA_037575425.1 Anastrepha fraterculus
TTGGGAGGTTGAATTAGTTTTAAAGGTGACACATAGATGGCGCTATTTATCACTTTATCGCGTTGGCAATACTGAATATATATTCATGACAAAGCCTCATCCCTAGGCTTTGTTTATCAGTATCTGTCATTTCGCTGAAGTATAAACAACGCAGTGTTTTCGTGCTCCGAGTATGTCAACTTTCGTGCCGTCGAAACGCAATTTGCGGGAAGCTTTGCTTTTCTGCTTCAATTTGGAAAAAAATACAGCCCAAGCCCGTGAATTGCTGCAGGAGGCCTACCCAGACCATACTCCGTCGATTTCAACATGTGAGTACTGGTTTCGACGAATCAAAAGTGGTGATTTTCACACCGAAGACAGCCCAAAAAGTTCGAGAACGCGGAAGTGGGGGAATTGGTAAACGAGGACTCGTGCCAAACCCAAGAAGAGCTTGCTGAATCATTGGGCGTTGATAAATCAACCGTTTGCAAGCGTCTAAAAGCGATGGGAATGATCCAAAAGCAAGGACATTGGGTCCCGTACGAGTTGAAGCTGCGCGACGTCGAACGGCGATTTTTTACGTGCGAATTGCTGATCGAGCGACAAAATCGGAAGGGTTTTTGCATCGGGTGGTGACTGGCGACGAAAAATGGATCCACTACGATAACCCAAAACGCAAAAAATCATGGGGTTTGCCCGGCCACGCATCAACGTCCACGGCCAAGCAGAATATTCACGGCAAGAAAATCATGCTCTGCATTTGGTGGGATCAGGTCGGCGTCGTATATTTTGAGCTGCTCCAACCGGGCGAAACAATCACGGGGGATCGTTACCGACTGCAATTGATGCGTTTAAGCCGGGCATTGAAAGAAAAACGGCTGGAAACGGTAAAAAGGCACGACAAGGTTATTTTGCAACATGACAACGCTCGGCCGCATGTTGCTCAACCTGTCAAAAAATACCTTGGAACGCTTGGCTGGGAAGTATTACCCCACTCGCCGTATAGTCCAGACATAGCTCCCTCCGATTATCATTTGTTCCGGCATATGAGTCTCGATTTGGCGGACCAGCGGTTCTCCTCGTACGAGGCTACCAAAATATGGGTTGAGTCATGGATAGCCAAGCAGCGGCCAGAATTTTGGAGAAACGGCATCCGGAAATTGCCCGAAAGATGGGCGAAAGTTGTAGCTAGCGATGGCCAATACTTCGAATAAAATATTTTGTACCGTTTTTTCACAATAAAGCCCCAAATCTTCGAAAAAAACCTTTAAAACTAATTCAACCTCCCAATAATAAAATAAATAAATAAATGTAAACATTTTTAAATCTATCATTGCCAAGGTGTTAATACTTTTATCCTGTTGAAATTCAGATAAAAGTCGGCAATCATCGAAATGTCTCCGACTTGGCCCTGCAGAAGTTATTTTATGCCTGTATTGATAAGCTCTTAATATTTTTTATTTCATTGCTCTGTTATACTTGTAATCCAGAAACGGAAGATACTACATATACACAATTGAATAAGAAAACTTTTAAAGAAAATTGAATTTAGAAATATACTTAGTTCCAAGTTCTTATTGGCTTCTACGTGAACTCCAACATAAATGAGTTTAATTACCCAGATAGAAGAAACTGGAGCTAGTTTGGTCATTTCTCTTCTAGCAGTTCTTGTTTCTTTGTCATCGAACCTTAGACAATTTAAGATAAATTTGAACCTTCTCTCAAGCATGGTTGCCTTGTACCTTTCCCCACAGTAGGTAGTGTCAAACATCATATGTGTTGCCAAGTGATTATCTTTGAGAGCAGCGGACAAGACTGACAAACCAAGAAATGCTTCAAGTTCGTCCATTTCCAAATTTGACACAACCGCGTGAGATTTATCGTTATAGTTCTCCCTTTGAATGTTTATTTCTTTATTTGTATAAACCAAAATCTCTTCCAATATGTCTGCGGTAAAAAACAGCGCAGCAACAGGTTCCTTACTCCAAATAAAATTTCCATCTTTTCCCATCAGATTGTTGGTACTAGGTGTAATAATTGTAATTACCTCTTCTGTTTCACGAATTTCTTGGACAGCTGATCTTTCATTTCTTCTCCCCTCATTAAGTTTCTGTTTTTTTACGTTTGCTGCTCCCAGGTGTTTCCTCCCTTTCTTCCTTTTCAGCTTCTTCTGCATTTATGATTCCGTGTATCAAATTTTCTTCGACATCATTTAATTCTTCCGGTTCTGGTTGATATTCCGGATCTGCATCTCCTAAGAATCCTCATCAAAGTTACAAAGCTCCAACTCCAAATTGTCTTCTTCCTCAGATTCTAGTTCAAGTATTGCATCCAAAATATTTTGTTCTGATAGCCCGCGACCTACCATTTGTATGCTCTGTAGTTTTCTTTACGGTAACATAATAAAAAACATAAACATAATAGTCATAATTCAGCACAAAATATATTTTTTAGACACGTAGTAAGTTACTGATAAATAAATTTGACTCACACAATTTAGTACGTAAAGGGTACCGATGAGTAAATTTTACTCTCTAACTTTTTATAAATTGTTCACAAGCGCGATAAATCAAACAACACCATTCAATGCTTGCGGCAGCCGCCTAATGACAGAGTGGGCCAAGCACTGCTAGTGGCTTGACTTTCAGTGTGGCCAACCTGCAGATTTACGAACAAATCTATTCCTTATGTGAGTAAATTTTACTCACAGTACCTTTCTAGGGTTAAAACTCCCAAATCCTATCCCTTCCTATAATTCCCGTTTGATTTTAATTAACGCAAAGTCTCTAGAGAGTAGAAAGTCTGTGCTCTCACTGCCTTTTATTTTTAGTGTAATTAAAGGGGAAATTGATTGTTCGCCCCTATATTCATTATTAAGGAGCATTCACTCTCATATCCCGATTGCCCGCGCTCTAAGAGAATTCAGTGAGACCTCGAGTTCTATTCCGCTTGACTTTTCGGTTTCAAAGAATGAATTTTATAAATTTCAAAGCTCTTGTTTTTTATTCTGTTGTGTTTCCTAATGATATCATACCCGAATAAAAAGAGATAATTCGATACATTATATATTATTTATATAAATAAAAATATTTGTCCTTAGGGAACCTTTAGACCAATCGTTGAAACTATGGACAAAATAATATTTGTGGGGTGCGTCGCGATGTTGTTCCACAAATGGAGCGAATTGCAGATGTTTTTTTATGATGATCTTTTTCATAACAGAAGTACACTGGGAGGTTTGCCACTGCCTGCCGAGAGGCGACTGCTATTAGAAACAAAATTTTCTATTCTATTTATTGGTGTTTCATGCCCGGGCTATCAAATCCAAGTACTGTCGAAAGGTGGTCCCACACCAACCTATTCAGTTACGGCGGCCACCGTATACTTACTTACCCAACATGTATATAATATTTATCTCGAAACTATGATTTGAAAGTCGGTGGCAACAACTTTCTGAAAGCATAAAACAATGGAACTTAATCGAATAAGTTTTGTGTTTGTATAAATTTGCCCTTTTTCTAATCACAAAATTTTGGTCTACATTTCTAAAATGTCAAGCGAAGGCTTTGGGAATCATCACTTTATTAATATTCTAAAAAATCTTCATTTAAGCACTACGCTAAAAAACATTCTGTGTATGATATGTTTAATTTGAGAACGACAAGTATAAAGCAAAAAAGGCACTGCTTGCGAGAGGAGATTAAAAAAGAATGACCAGGACTTCCTCCAAAATTATTATTACTTTTCTTTTTGAAAATATGATGAACTCAAGTTAATTTACAATTGAATTACGGCCCCCACTGAAGTACAATTTTATGAGCTATCAACTAACTACTAACCTTTTCCTGCCTCTGACTATCCCTAACCCTTTATAAAATTTTATATAAATGTTATTTAATACATAGTAAAGGCGGAAAAAATTACATCCAAAAGCTTATCTAACTGAAGTGCTATAATAAATAAATAGCTTGGGTGTTAAAGTATGACAGGAAATGATAAAACTTTTAAATTGGCTTTGCTTACTTTGTTAGCGGGAAAAAATCTACTCAAAGATGGAGTGTCCAAATCTTATTAGGCCGCTTTAATAATTCGAGTAAGTGCTTATTTACCGAGCCGAATTTGTCAGCGTATTTTGAGTTCCACCCCGCTTTTTTTCTTTTCCTTTTGATTACCATTTTATTACGTACCTACGCTAGTGTTTGTTTATTAACTTTATTGTCGCTCAAAGCATCAAATAAAACTTTTGCAGCAAACTGATTTAAGGCGAAAAAAATTTATTTTTTCAATTAAAGTTTTTTGTTTTTACTTTGAAGTTCGTCAAGTTTAGTGTTGATGGAAAGCAAATTTACATAAGCAAAATAAAAAATCAAATGGGATTTAAAAACAATGAAAAAAAATTTATATCCTTCGGAAATGGAAAATATCAAGCAAAGAACGGCAAAAGATTGATTTTGGTAAGAGCCGTACAATTTTGGTAGGAATGAAAAAACGAAAATCAATTTAGAAAAGTGTCTAAATTAAGTGTCCAGTGCTGGTTTAAAACAAAATACAAGGTGAATCTAGCAGCGCTTTGAATCAGTCGAATCACCAAATGCCTTCTGCAACATGCGAAACGTTTCCGCAGCCGAAATATCATTCCGCAAACAAAATTTGAAGGCACTTCTCTGCTCAATCAAATCAGACATTGTAAAAATCGATGTCCTTAACAGTGCTGCCAACTCATGAAAAAAATAACTAGAGCGAAATTTTAATCCCGCGAAGTTTGACAAATAAATTCACCTTACTTTTTGCCTACAGTAGTATGTACGCGTGTACCTGTATGTGTTTTTGACGGACTACATGAGAAGAGTAACTGACTTAGAGCCTAGTGCGCAATCGCCTTTCCGACGATTTACTTAACTGTTGTATCGGAAGGGGATCGATACATTAACGGTAGGAGGTTTTGTTTGGGTTAAAGTCCTACACTGACGGGGTACAGGCTTTCGATGCTTCCTCCTCGTAAATAAAAAGAACCTGTGTGTGTTTTAATAAAAATTTGTGAAACATAAAAATTATAAAGAGAGCGGCTCACGGGAGAGTGATACAGTTGAATTTTGTTGAAATTTATTGTACTTTTATCAGCAAAATTAAAATATTTAATTTATTTCAAAAACTGGCATACTTTCATTTGCTGCAAAGGGTATTCAAAAATAGTTTCTTTTAAATGAAATATTGATAAAGTTTCGTTGCAATATATTGGATTGGCAACTAAGTAATTACGGATTTGACTTATAGACGGCTTCAGTTGAATTTTTAGGTTTGCATACATGGTACAAAGGCAAAACACATTTTGTTATTTGATAGTTGGCAATTCAGCTGTCAATCAGTAAAAAAGTTTTTTGATCGGTTGCGTAGTTTTCGTTTGGCGTTCGTTGAAAAATCGAACATAAGCAACATTATCGCCATATTTTGCTTTTTTATTTCCGTAAAGAGAAAACCGCATCGATTTGGTTTGCCAAATTTCGTTCTGGTAATTTATCACTCAAAGATGAAAAACGCTCTGGTCGTTCAGTTGAAGTTGATGACGCCCTAATCAAAGCAATAATCGATTCGAAACGTCACAGTACAACACGAGAGATTGCAGAGAAGCTTCATAAAGCACATACCAACATACATTGAAAATCTCTTAAAACAACTGGGCTATGTTCAAAAACTCGATGCGTGGGTTCCTCACGAACTCAAAGAAACGCATTTATCGCAACGCTTTAGCAGCTGCGATTTGCTAAAGAAACGTAATGGAAATTATCCATTTTTAAAACGACTAATAACTGGCTATGAAAAATGGGTTGTTTACAACAATATCAAGCGGAAAAGATCGTAGAGCAGGCCAGGTGAACCAACTCAAACAACATCAAAAGTTGATATTCATAAAAAGAAGGTATTGCTATCAGTTTGTCTACTTTGAACTCTTACCACCCATCCGAACGATCAATTCTGATATCTGCATTGAACAACTAACGAAATTAAACAATGCAGTTGAAGAAAGCGTCTCAAAAAGACAAATCGAAAAAGTATTGTATTCCATCATGACAATGCAAGACCACACACATCTTTGGCCACACGACAAAACTTATTAGAGCTTGGTTGGGATATTTTGCCACATCCACCATATATAATATGTAGTCCTGAACTGACACCATCTGATTACTTTCTGTTTCGATTTTTACGAAACTCCTTGAATAGTAAAAATTTCAATAATGATGATCATGTCAAACCGTACCTGCAGCAGTTTTTTACTAATAAAAACCAGAAGTTTTATGAACGTGGGATTGTGATGCTGCCTGAAAGATGGCAAAAGGTCGTTGATCAAAATGGGCAATACATTACAGAATAAAGTTATTCAGTTCCATAAAAAAATTGTCTTTGATTTTCTAAAAAAATCCGCAATTACTTAGTTGCCAACCCAATAGAATGTCACAACCAAAAATGTTAACTGGGTTTTATAACCAGAGCATAACCAAATATTACATATTTATTTACAAAGGTATCAATGCTACCAGCTTCGGCAGATTCGCTGCCCAAAATTCATTGCGATTCCAAAAAGATGTTTGCTTTTTTTAGTTTTGTTTACCATTACCATCACTCTGGATGATTCTTTGTTTTTTAGTTTCTTTAGAATACCATGTTTTCATTTTATTTCAACACCTTCATTTTATTTTCCTTCAATAACGACGTCTGCTTTAGAACAACGTGCGCTGCAAGAACACCGCTTATTTTGTCCTTGCCATAATTGAATTGATGGCCGTTTTCCATAGAACTGCCTAAACTTCATGAAAATTTCCAGGAATATTTCTGCAGCCTACAATTTGATTAAAAATGTAACATTTTGAGGAATTGCCTTACATTGTGTCAGCACGTGTAGTGAATTTGAAGAATATCTATCGTGGGTGGATCTACCGCGAAGTGAAAGGTCTACTCCAACTTATCTCCCATCTGTTTAAGCATCTGTCAGCGCAGATAGCTGCCCATTACGCGGAAATAAAACAATGCTCAGTATTTTTATGTAGTATTTAATCTATTCATTTTACTTCAGATGCATTTTTCACTCAATCGCAGCATAGCAAGCTGAAGGATTCGGATTAGAATGTTGATTTATGGGTGAAAATAAATGTGTTGTCGTAACTAGGAAATTGTAACTAACAAATTTGATATGAATTTACTTTGAACTTACACTCGGTTCGTGGAAACGCTTTGAACGCAAGTATATTTTTTCAAGGGAAAACCTAGCGTGAAACTTAGTACAACAAAGATGCGTTGTGAATTTGTTTTCATCTAAAAATGCTTATGAATTGAGATCATTTCTATGAAAATATTTATTATTTGGCCAAAATTTTGTCTTTCACATGAATCAAATTTATATTACATTTACATTTATACACTAGCAAGTGAAATCTTCTGCTGGCCCTGTGTTATATAAGACCTCTACTTTTCGCCAAGCGTATGTATGCAAGTGGGTCTACCGCAACAAGTATAAATGAACATATCTTGGCAATGCTGGAATAGAGCTGCCTAAAATTACATGTGTTTGTAAGATTCTGAGTTATACAGGGTGGGTTTTCAAGATTGAACATTGTCATTTATGAATGAAAAATAATAACGTTCAAATGAGTGACACGACTGGCTTTACAATAGGCCATTCGACCAACCCAATTTTTAAGCCCATTTTCGATTGTTTGGACTCCAATTTCATGAATGGCAACATCGATTTCGTCTTTTAAAGCATCAATCGTCTCTGGATGGCTTGCATAGCATTTGTCCTTAACGGCTCCCCACAAAAAATAGTCCAACGGACTTAAATCACAGCTCCGAGGCGGCCAATTGATATCGGAATTTCGGCTGATTATTCGGTTTTCAAAAACGGTAGCCAAAAGTGCGAGTGTAACTTTGGCAGTGTGACAAGTTGCACCGTCCTGTTGAAACCAAATGTCGTCCATGTCATCCTCTTCAATTTTGGGAAACAAAAACTCGTTGAGCATGTCACGGTAACGCTCGCCATTCACTGTAACCGCGGCTCCTCGCTCATTTTCGAAAAAATGGGCCGATGATGCCGCCAAACCGAAAACTGCACCAAACAGTGACTCGTTGTGGATGCATTTGCTTCTCTACAGTAACGTGTCGATTTTCTGAGCCCCAAATCCGACAATTTTCCTTATTGACGTAGCCACCGATGTGAAAATGAGCTTCATCACAAAAGAAGAAGAAGAAGACTCACTTTGGAAATAGGTTTTCAATATTTCCCAATTTTGTTCAAGCGTATAGCGTCCCATTTCGTAAATGTTAAACCTTTAAGTAAATTATGAACACATTTGTCATGTCAGTTGAGTTACCATTCTCAAAAAAATAGGTGGTCTATATGGCCCACCCTGTACCAGTTTTATTAGGCATAAACATACCCGTTAGCGGCCAGTCCTGCTCGATAACTTTCTTCTTGCTTTCACATGCAAATTTTTCGTCAAGTTAGTCGAGCATAGATATAGCGAGCAGAGAAGTGGCGAATGGAAGAGGCCCCAACAAGGTAAAGTCCATAATAAACAAGACTGGCGTCATAAAAATGTTTCTGATGGCTCCATCATTTTAGTGAGTCAGTGCGTTGGAAGTTATATCTCTAGCTGGCTTCCAGTGAAAGCTTGGTGACATTCGGTTCAGTGGAAACGAAGTTATTGCGTCTTAAGTGTCAGTATGTTTGTGTCGTCGGTACAAAAATGAGTTTCGAACAAGAAGCTAATATCAAATTTTGTTTTATAATTGGTAAAACGCTTACCGAAACATTTGTATTGACGAAAAAAGTTTATGGCGATGATTGTCTATCTCATACCAGAGTTCATGAGTGGTTTACACGCTTCAGGGATGGTTGTGAGGGCATAAATCACAGTGAACAAATCTATAATCACCGAGAACTTCTTTGAAATTGTTCGTAAATTAAAAAAAAAATAACCGAAATTATCGTTGAAATTCATGGAATCGGAGTTGAATATCTCCACAACATCGATTTATCGCATTGTAACAGATCATTTGGGCTTACGAAAGGTCTGTGCCCGTTTTATTCCGCAAGAGTTAAGTGAGAACCAAAAATTGCTCAGAATTCAACATTCGAAAGACGCCATTAAAGAGGAGAGAAAAGACGAGAACTTTCTTTACAACATTATTACTGGTGACGAAACGTAGTGCTTCCAATATTAGCCTGAAACTAAGCGTCGAGGTGATGAATATTAGGCCCCCGACGAGCCATCACCCAAAAAATCGCGTTTGGAGAAGTGAGAAATTAAGTCGATGCTCATTTATTTTTATAACTCCTAGGGAATTCTCTTCAAGGAGTTCATGCCGACTGGCCAAACCGTCAATGTAATTTTCTATCTTGGCGTTTTGAAGCGTTTATTTCATCGTATTCGTTGAATTCGCCCTGAAAACCGCGAAGGAGGAAGCTGGCGCTTATTGCATGATAATGTACCATCTCATCGATCCACTCTTGTGACTGACTTTTTGACTAGAAATCGCATTTTAACCATCAACCACTTACCGTATTCGGCTTATATGGCTTCCTGTGACTTTTACTCATTCGGAAAATTGCATTTGGCCATGAAAGGAAAATATTTTGCGTTCATAGAAACCATCCAAAAGGCTTGCACCGACATCCTGAAGAACATTCCGGTCAATGACCGGTCAATCTGGTAGATAGTTTAATGGCATTTATTTGATATTAGGCATTTGATGACCTGAGAATTAGATTTCAATCGAATGATTCCTCATTGAAATAGGGGAGCGTAAATGGAACTGGATTGGGCATACGTTGCGCAAGCCAGCCACCGACATAAGTAAAATGCCACTGGACTGGAACCCACAAGGATCGCGCTTCAATGAATGCCCTAAAGTAACTTGGGGACGTAAACTTAATGAAGATTTTTTTAAATTGACGAATTTCTCTCATGGAGCCAAATTCAGATGAAAGCGAGAAGTAGACCACATTGGAAAGCGTTTGCGCCCAAAGACGGTGCGATAGCAACTAATTCGATCAGTCTTCTACAGTTTTTGACAACTTTTGCCAATAAATTTGAATGATAAATCCAAGTAAGTCCAATCAGAAGCTAAATGAAGCTAAAGATGTCATAGGTGTGTATACAGCACGGAAATGATTTACAAAGTTCAAAAATGGCGACTTTGATGCCGATGGCACGTCCCGCTGCGGAGGGCCTTCTGAATTCGATCGAGTGCCTCAAATCAATTTTAAAGAAGAAGGCTCGACAAACCAGTCGGAAGTTGGCGAAAAAAATGAACTGCGATTATAAAACAATTCTCTTTCACCCTCATTGAATTGGTTTGACCGAAGGATTGGGAGTCTGGGAGCCTCATGTGTTCAGTGAAAAGGAAAACATAGAAAGTCGCTTTAAATTTCTCCTCAGCATCTCGTCCGCCATCGAGCAACACGCGGCCATAAACAGCGCTTTTTGCACTGAATCGTTACGGGAGATGAGAAATGGTGCCTAAACATCAATATGAATCAAAGGAAGGAGTGTGTGGCTCCAGGAGATACGCTAAAGCCGAGAGTCCAGCCGGATCTTAATTCAAAGAAGATCATGATATGTGTTTGGTGGGACTGAGAGGGCATGGTGCACTGGGAAATGCTCGAAAAGAACGCAGTGGCCAGCAAGGAGCTCTTCATTGTCCAGCTACACCGCGAGTATGAGGCTATTCGACGGAAAATACATGATCGAAAGGATTAAACCATACTCCTTCACGACAACGCCAGGCCCCATGTTGCAGAAGTTGTCAAAGCCGCACTCCAAGAGCTCGAATTGGATGTCCTTGAACATCCGCCGTATTCTTCGGACCTTGCACCGACCGATTACTACCCTGTCAAACCATGGGAAGAGCGTTACCCTCGATAACAAAGAGGTGGTTCAACAACTTCTTTCACACCAGACCAGTCGATTTTTGGCGGAACGGCATCAACAAATTTCTCGTGAGGTGGAAAGAGGTTTTAAACAGCAACGGCGAATATATAATTGATTAAATTATTAATGTAATTACTGTTTTTAGTTTAAATAAAAGTCTTCGGTAGAAACGCTACGAACTTATTCGCCAATTCAATATTTCAAATCTTGATTTCTATTTTGGAATCCCGCCAATATTCCTTCAAGGGTTTTTATATACTCGTTGAGTTTACTGATCGAACTCAGAGGAATTATTGTAAAACATTTAATTTCGAAAAAAAAATGATAGGGGAACTAGGATTCATTTATCGAGAGCCAAAAGTATTACTTTTAAGAGTCGCATGTGCCACACGAGTCGCATATTGGCCCCTCCTGATATATACAAGCTTTAACGCTAAGTATGTATTTCAGAAATCGCTAGTTTGGGCTTGTAAGTTAAAAAAAAGGCATTAATTAAACTCAAGAGATGATATAACTAACTATTCGTTTCAATTGAAGTTAAAGTCCCCATTAATGCCTTACTAGTGGCAGTAGTGCTTGTCCATAGTTTCTGTCAGAAATATCAAAATGAAACTACCTTCCAAAAGCTAATTTAAAGTTAAAGATAAATAATTTAGCATTGATGGCGCCCACCTATTTAATTTAAAATGTATGAAGAAACACAAGCAGATTTAATTGTATGCAAGCAACTTTAAGTGAGCAAGTGTTTTTAGATTGCTCTAAGTGATAGATTTGACAAAGTTTGGCCAACAAAATCTGCATGAAATTATGAAATAACGATGAAAATTTGTTGTCCTAACAGGTTTAAGGCAACACAAACAAAAGCAAAAAGTTTCATTTTGTGCTGAAGTTGTCCACATTGGAAGCTAGCAAATAAGTAACGTCCTCGAAACAGCAACAAAGTGCTCATATATTTCTCATTCACCAAACTTAGTCGGATGGACACTATGAATTCCTAAAATCTAATTTAAATTTTAAAATATCAAATATAGTGAATATTCATGGAGCAGCTATTTATGTAGGTGTGGAGACGAATTACACAACTACACTAAACAATTTGTATACGTGTTATAACTTAATTTTATAGGCTACATCATAGTTTGCACATAATTGTTATTAATATGGCTGGCAGCACTGGTAGTTGTAGTTGTAGAAAGTTTCACCTAGCTAACGCGTTTATTAAAGTTATAATTGTGTGTTCTATGTTCTTGAATGGGTGACTTAGTTATAAGATCAACACATATTGATAACTTGACTATATTTTTTTTCCAAGCTAATTCATGTAAAATATTTTTTTTTTAATTATTCAAAATTTTTTTGTAAAAAATGTTTTTTTTTTCAAATTAAATAAAGTTTCAAACATTATGCACAATTTTCAAAAATTCATGAAATTTCTTTCAAAAATTTCATATGTTTTATTGCGAATTTTCAGAAAATTTATGTGTGAAGTCCAAAATAAATATGACTGAGCTAAAATAGTACCGACAGAAGCTTTGTTCTGATAACTTCGAGTTCATTTGTTTAAAATAGTCCCCTCTGGCCTCGATACACTGTTTTGCGCGTTCTAAAAGTTTTTCGAAAGAGTGTTTCAGGTCATTGCCCGGAATGTCCTTCAGCATGTCGGTAAAAGCCTTTTGGATGTCCTCTACGGACGCAAAACGTTTTTCTTTCATGGCCAAATGCAATTTTCCGAACAGGTAGAAGTCACAGGGAGCCATATCAGGCGAATACGGTGAGTGATTGATGATTAAAATGCGATTTCTAGTCAAAAAGTCAGTCACAAGAGTAGACTTCTTCGCGGTACTCAGGACGAATTCGAGGAATGCGTTGCAACAAATGCTTCAAAACGCCAAGATAGAAAATTGCATTGACACTTTGGCGCGCTGGCATAAACTCCATGTGGACCATTCCCTTGGAATCGTAAAAATAAATTAGCATCGACTTAATTTCTCACTTCTCCAAAGGCGACTTTTTGGTTGGTGGCTCGTCTGGGGCCTTCCGTTCAGCACTTCGACCCTTAGTTTCAGGTTCATTTTGGAAATACCACGTTTTATCCTCAGTTACAATGTTGTAAAGGAAGTTCTCGCCTTTTCTCTTCTCTTTAATGACGTCTTTCGAATGTTGAATTCTGAGCAATTTTTGGTCCTCGCTTAACTATTGCGGAATGAAACGTGCACTGACCTTTCGTAAGCTCAAATGATCAATTAAAATGCTGTAAGCCGATGTCTTGGAGATTTTCGACTCCGATTCCATGAATTTCTACGATGAGTTCGCAACGCAATAACTTCGCTTTCACTGAACCGAATACTACCAAACTTTCACGGGAAGTCAGCTAGGGATGTACCTTCCAACGGAGTAACTCATTAAAAAGTTGGCGCCCTCACCAGTTGGACTCCACCTTGTATATTTTTATAACCTATTTGTGGCCTCAAATTAGTCACAGAGAAAATGGAGTTCCTGCTTCTAAGCAAGAAGCGCATCTCGTTGGAAATTAGCAGGCAAATTTGCTCACACACGCTAACCACAAAAAAGGTGCTAAAGTACCTAGGCGTAAGACTGGACTCAAGACTAAGCTTCTAGGCACAAATAAAGCACGCAGCAGAGGAAACCGCTAAGATGACATCCCTACTCGGTAGATGGAAAACATAGAGGGTCCAACTCAAAAGAAAGGGGAAATAATGATGGCTATAACGCTCTCTCTTCTCTTATACGGAGCTGAACTGTATGCAAATGCGCTAAAGATAAAACAGTGATGCGAGCTCTTTACATCGATACAACGAACGGCAGCCCTGAGAGTTGTGTTCGCCTACCGCACAGTATCAGGGTACAAGTAATAAGCGGTTCAATACCGTTAGACTTACTAACTTACTAGGAAAAAGCTGTGGGCATTAAAGCAAGGAAAGTTAACAAACCTGCAGCGCGCGAAATAAGGGCTGAAACGCTATGGTTATGGCAAGATCGCTGGATTAACGAAACACGTGACAGATGGACGGCTAGGCTTATAAAAATCGTCGCCACATAGACTAGCAGGAACTTTGGTGAATTCAATTTTTATACAGCCCAAATGCTCTCCGGGTATTTCCAGAAATACTTGTTCAAAATAGTGAAATGCGAACATCAAACATGCATATATGGGGATGCCGCCGAAGATGACGCTGAACACACCTTCTTCCAATGCATGCGTTGGAAACAAGAACGTCGAACACTGGAGAATGCAGTCGGCCACATAATCACTGAAAATGTAATCGACAAGATGCTAAGTAGCGAGGAAACGTGGGAGTTCATCAGTGGTTTCACGGAAAAAATTCTCCGTATAAAAAAGCGGGAGCTGGACGCAGGCACATCGGTATAGATAGACCTTTGTAATGAGGATAATGGAACGACACCGTCAAGTAACGTGAAAGCGGTGCCAGAGTGTGCGACGGTTCCAACCGTGGGGGAGTTTTGAGTCCGCGGATATACCATAGCTGCAGCAGCAGCTTTGAGGATGCATTACGAAAAAAGAAACCGAAAATAGGAGCATGCCACGAAGAAATAATAAATTTTAATGTGGCAACAGCGGCCACCGTAGCCGAATTGGTTGGTGCGTGACTACCACTGGGAATTCAGAGAGAACGTAGTTTCGAATCTCGGTGAAACACCAAAATTAAGAAAAAGTTTTTATAATAGCGATAGCTCCTCGGTAGGCAATGGCAAGAGTGTACCTCTGCTATGAAAAAGCTCCTCATAAAATATATTTCCCGTTCGGGATCGGCTCAAAATTATAGGTCCCTCCATTTGTGGAGAACCCTCAAGACGCACGCCACAAATAGGAGGAGGAGCTCGGCCAAATACCCAAAAAGGGTGTACGCGCCAAGTACATATATATATATATGTGGGATGCGTTCCACAAGAAAATCGGTTTAATACCGTCTAAGGTAGAGCAACTGTTGTGTGTGACATGATAAAGTGTTAATAGTTGATTGCAGCCAGGGCCTATCTATAGAAGGTTCCCACCAGAGTAGATTTCTTCAATTAGCCTTTAATTTAAAAATTCCAGGAAAATGGAGTGACGGAAAGTTGTTGCTATGTTGTGAATGCACGACAATCTAATAGGCCTGTCACAATGATTCGCTCCGTTGCGCCATTCCATTCTTCTATTCCCTTTCCCATGACATTTCTAAATTAAAAAAAATTGTTGTTGCTCGAATCCACCCCCTTGTAGAGATTCGCTCTCAAAGAGAAAAATACCAAAAAAAAGTACGTGAACACAAAAACAGTAACAATTTGCAAATTTTAGAAACAGATGATTGAATGATTGAAAAATATCGAAATATTAATTTTTTTCAGTTGGGCTAAACAAAAAAAAAAAAAAAAAGAAAAAAATGAAAAGTAACGAATCTAGAATATCCCCTAAATAGAGAAAAAAAAATTTTTAAAGCAAATTCATTCATTGCCAATACTGCAAAGAAATTAAAATACCATAGCTGCATAGCACACAGGTCAAGTCTAAAACTAGCAAACTGCTAAGGCGGGATTATTGGGATTTTTTGCATATTATTGGCTGTGGGCGCCCGCTTGTGGTTTGATTTTCTAGCCTTGCCGTCATTCAGCTGACCAACTCCGAAAAATTTTAAATTTTTCGCAAAGCTAAAACTCTTTGTGGCAATAAATAAATTACATATAGTATATGGCTTATTACAATAGTTTATGACACGCAAACTATTAAATTATTTACAAAATGAATTTGCAACACTGGCGAAATAGGGATTATGTGCTTGCAGTATTACGCTACAGACGGATTTACAGTATTTCAAAATAATATATTTTTTGAATGGTTAACTAGAGAAAATAAATGGAAAGAAAATGGAGGTAGAACATAGGAAAAAAAAATATTTCAACAGCGCGATTAACTCACGTCAAGTGCAGGTTCATTGAAGGCAAAAAAAATTTAAATAAAAATAAATTTAAATTAAAAGTAGATATAATGACAAAAGTATACAACCCAATTGAAAAAAGCTGTATATAAAAATAAAATATGCAACATTGCAATGAAAATCGTTAAATCAACGTCTGTGCGCGCATTTACACATCAATTTAAATTATTTTTCGACAGCAGCTTTACATCTCGGCAAGTTTGATTATACTAAGTTTTTTCTTTACCTTCATATTTTGTATTTAGCAAAAGCAGAATGGTGGAAACATTGAGCGACTTTAAACGCAAAAATAAGCGATTGGATTAAAAACGGCTGTGAATAATTGGCAATTGCGCGGATTTGTGGCAAAGTGATCTACAACAAACAAATTTATTTGTTAGCCAGATTAAAAATGTAATTTTTGCTAAATTGAACTCAATTTAAAAAAAAGAGTGGATAGATAAAAACAAGTTAAGAAAAAGATTCAAAAATTATGTGGTGGATAGTGAGTACGAATTTATGTCTACCGCAATTATCTGGGTAAAAAACTACAAAGAGTTGAAAAAATATATTTTTTCTCTGTAACAACCAATGGCAATTTTACCCCTCGTAACGTTAAATGTGACTTAAAATTAATATAAAAGATGTTATTAATAAAAAAACGATTAATTTTAGATGATTTTATTTAAAATTAGGCGTTGCTATTCTTAGTGTCAATACAAAGTTACCAACTTCACACTGCTTGTATCCGTAAAACAGCTCATGACATCAACGTCAAAATTGTTCTAATGACAGTTCAATACATTGTTTATAAGCCATCAAAATAATTTGCGTCTCAGTTTTGTTGAATTTTGTTTTTCTTTCTGTGATGGAATTCAAACGTAATAGTGTGATTGCGTTATATTTGGCAGGAAAATCACAACCAGCCATTGTGCGTGAGCTCAGTCACCTCAAAGTGAATAAAATGTTTGTGTATCGCGCTATAAAAGGTTACAATGATACTGGTAGCATTGCAAAACGCTATGGAGTTGGACAAGAAAAAACCGCAATAACGCCAGAAATGGTTCGGAAAGTGAAGGCTCGACTTGAACGAAATCCACGTCGAAGTGGAAGAAAAATGGTCAAAGAACTGAAAATATCGAAAGACAGCATTCGACGCATGTTGAAAAACGAGCTCAAGGTCAAGGCTTACAAGTTCCACAAAGCACACGATCTTTCACTCCAGCAAAAAATAGTTCGGCCCGAAAGAGCAAAGGAGTTGTTGCGCTTGCACGAACGTGGCGAATTTCCTAACATTGTGTTTTCTGATGAAAAAAATGTTCCAATTAAGCAGTTCATAAACACTCAAAACGATCGTGTTTACTTGACCGAACGCTCATACGAGAATTTGAGCCTACGTATGGCCACCAGTGATGGTAAATGATTTTTTGAAAAATCCCTACACAGCCCAAAGAAAATCCCTACTTTTCCCTACGCTTCAAAAAATTTTCCCTACAAAATTCCCCCCATATTTTTCTCTTGTGTTTACACTATAATGAGGCACTTGCAACGTCAAAATTGAATTATTTGCATAAGTTTTGGGCTTGGTGCTATTTTGACACTTTATAAGACACTTTAATAAGAAATTTTATTTTAAAAATATATATAAATACATATATATATATATAAACACATATATGAAGAAAAATTCAGCAAAAAGACTAAAAATTACACTTTTTCATTACATTCAGTTCTGTTTAAAACAAGACAGAGTCTCTATTTTTTCAGAATCCGGCACGATTACTTTTAAGGTTGGGATAAAATGGCCCACCACTTGCAGGGCGACATTATGCTCAGCGAAGAACATACTAAGTCTTATTTCGAAATTTCTGGAACCATAGAGATTACTCGGCTTTTTCTTAAAAAGAACTGTTTATTTAAGGTGTCTTTTTTATTGTCTTCATATTTTTTTGGTACGTTTTTGCTTCGGCGTGCTTCTGCAAATCAGAATTGCCGCAGTTCAAAACTTTGTCGCACTCAGCGCATTTGCTTTTGAATGGATCGTTAGCCAGCTTTCAACCAGCCACTAAAATTGTCGTCGTCAAGCTACTTGTTATTGAACTTTTGCTTTTGAATGGATCGTTAGCCAGCTTTCAACCAGCCACTAAAATTGTCGTCGTCAAGCCACTTGTTATTGAACTTTTGTTTCCGATACTTGAATGTTTCTCCTGGTGTTCCTCCGAAGAGTCAGTCGAAGAGGAGGAGCTCATTTCTGTAAAATATATAAATTTTAAATATAAAAAAAGCTAAAACTAAAAAACAAAACGCGGGACAACCAACAATTTTCGCGGAAAGAAAAATCGCGTTAGCGTTAACGAAGAAAAAATGGCAATGTTGCCGTATTAACGCATATTAAAGGAAAAAAATACTGGCATGAAATCTTACTGCGGCTTTTTATTTTAAATGAACTTTTTTAATATTTCCCGCTATTGTAAAATTTTTTCTGTCCTTTTTGAAAATTCCCTACATTTACAGAATTTAAAAAAATCTGTCCTTCTTTTTCGACAAATATCCCTACATGTAGGGAATTTTCCCTACATTTACCATCACTGATGGCCACTCGAAGCAATTTCCCATCGCAAGTAATGCTTAGGGCCGCAGTGAGCGCTGATGGACGCTCTCCAATCGTTTTTATCGAACCTGGTGTCAAAGTGAATGCAACTTATTATCGGGAAAATGTTTTAGAAGCTGCTTTAGAGTCGTGGCCACGCAAATATTTTGGTCGTAGACCATGGGCGTTCCAACATGACTCGGCACCGTCTCATAAAGCTCGTGTGAACCAAGAATGGTAAAAATCATGTTCCACACTTCATTTCGTCCACACAATGGCTTTCGAATTCACCAGACGGAAATTCGATGAACTATTCCATCTGGTCCATTTCGGAGAGCAAGGCGAGGACTAAAAAATATCCCAGTATGGATGCGCTGAAAAAAGCGATTATACGAGAATGGGACAAAATACCTCAAGATCACATTCGTGCAGCATGCAACTCATTTTATGACCGTTTGAAGGCTATAGTCAAGGCAAAAGGTGATCATATCGAGCTAAAGTGAATATACCTATGTTAAAATTGTAATCATTTTTGAACAATTTTGTCTTTCAAATCAATAAAAACTAATTTCCCACAAAAAAGTTATGGTGTTTTGAATAGGTAACACTTCATATCGTTCACCCTGTATATCCACGAATATAGAATTACGATATGATTTTCCAGCTTTGATGCAAAAAATGGTATTTGAGTTGCTTTTGAGTGCAATTTAACACGATTTGGGATACAAGCGTTTGTCAAATTGCTCAAAACATCATTACTTACAAGTGAGAGGAACATTTTCAGAAATGAAATATACTTTAAATTTAGCTCTTCTACTGAATGCTTAGAAACGACGAAGAGAGTTGCAAAATATCATATATCAGTGAAAATTCATTTAGATTAGCAAATTGAATCTGAACCTAGAATTGGCTCCCTTTTTTTCGCCAATTAGACTCCTTAACATGGCATGACCTTTCGAGATGCGAAAGTACTTCGCTCTGCGAGTCTAGAGGCGAAACTGGCAGCTTTGTACTCAGGCTCCAATACAGAAGGTCAATCTTGTATGAATATCAAATCTTCTGGATTAACGAAATCAAAAAAGGAAGTTCCCATGCTTTGCCTAGGAGCTACGGGAATATAAAATAAGGTGGTCTATGTGATTGTGGTGGTGTGAAGGTGGTCCATTTTTTTTAAATTCAGAAAAAAATTTATAAGAATACATTTTCACAACAAATACAATACAATTGATACAAAAAATAAAAACAAATTTTACAAAAATAATTTTTGTTTTCAATATATTGTTGATTTATTCGAAAGATAAAATATTCCCACTACTTAAAGAACACGATGTTGCTACCGCGGCTAGCTCCGCTGTAGCGCATCCTGTTAACCCACTTTTGCAAGTCCTTGGTGACGGTTTCTGGCTCTCTTCTTTCTCTCTCGAATGGCTGCTCGATATTCACTTTGAATGCCTGAATCGTTAGAAAATTGTTCGCATAACAACGATACTTCACAAAAGAGGCATCAAATCGCTGCTCTGATGTGACTAGTTGGCATGGCCGAGATGGGTGATTGCATGATTACCGAACTTAGCGCGAAACAGATCTATTTAGGCACTCTACTAAAACCAAAGTTCGTTCAAGTAAATATATCCTAGCCCACTGATGGCACCGCTCCAATATTCGCACCAAATCCGCACTAATTTCTAATGGAAATGTATTACAGTTAGAGTTTATGTGAATAACCCAGAAGTCATTGAAACTTTAAAAGTTAAAATTTGGTATGAAGTTATCGACGTAGAACTTCAACTATGCTTAAATGTTATCGGCAGACAATGGCATCAACTTATTACCCATTACCTCTAAAGTTCTGGAATCTCTTTTTTTCAAAATAATGATGCCCATAATGTTGCACACGGTACCATCGAACAAGTAAACAGACTTATACGAGGGGTGCCTTTTATATGTCGGGATTAAAGAACAAAAACAAATTTTAATCATCGAAAATCACTTTATTGTTTTTCAAAATATTCTCCATGAAGATCTATACACTTTTGCATGCGTTTGAACCAATTGTCGAAGCACTTTTGCCACTCTGAATGAGGTACCTCCAAAACATGCTTTCTGAATGCCGCAACCGCTTCTTCAGGTGTCGAAAAACGTTGACCTCTCAGTTTGTTTTTTACGTACGGGAATAAAAAGAAGTCATTCGGTGCCAAGTCAGGACTATACGGCGGATGACCCATTAATTCGATGTTTTGGGTGCTCAAAAAGGCAGTTGTTTGAGCCGATATGTGAGAGCTCGCATTGTCCTTGTGAACCATTTGCTTGGAAGTGCTTTGTGCGCAAATAACTTTTGTTGGATTTGGCTCATCTTGAAACACCCATACAGTCGACTGCTGTTTACTTTCGGGCTCATACGCGTAAATCCATGATTCATCTCCTGTCACGATGTCATAGACGTGTTTCGAAGCCCCGCCATCGTATTTTTTGAGCATTTCCTTCGACCAATCGACTGTAAACAACACAAATAGCGCTGGTGTTTCAAAACGTTCTGAGTACGTACCCAAAAAATGTCAAACTTTCCGATACAGCTGTCAGTTGGCAGATTGCAACACCAGGGTTGCCAAATCCCTAAATATAAAAGGCACCCCTCGTAAATCTTATTCACTAAGCTTTTCAGCAGAAGAAAAATTGCACGATCCCGTGTCCCGATATGCTGGGTTGCCCTTATTCGACGGACCCATGTGTTTTTTTAAATCAAAGAAAAACACAAATTTTTTGATGTTGACGAAAATAATAATATTTGGTTCAACTAGATTTGTTAACATCACTTTTTGAATGTGATATCTCTCAAATGACCGCCTTGAGCCTGTATTCTCCATAGTTTTAGCTAACATTTCGGCTGGAATAGCGGCTATTTCCTCACGGATGTTGTTCTTGAGCTCTACTATGGTTTTTGGCTTATTAATATAAACCTTTGAATTTAAATATCCCCACAAGAAGAAGTCAGGTGGCGTTAAATCGGGCGAACGGCGTCGTAAAGAGGTACCTCTTGAATTTTGTGAGGATTTTCAGTGGTGTAAATATGGCAATTTTGCTTGTTTACCGTCCCATTCAATAAGAAATGAGCCTCATTGAGCATGATGATTTTGTTCTTCTTCTTCTTCTTTTGACTTCTTTTGTTGAATGTGCATTTCAACAATTTGGGAGCACTCGCGTGGCGCGTACTGTTCCATGGTAAAAATCTGCAATGACATGACGCTTCCAACGCGTTATGTCATTAAGCGATCTGACGTCTCTGTCAAAAGATACAGGGTGGCCAGATGGGTCCGTCGAATATGGGCAACCCTGTATCTCAAGCCTTCGACTGTGTCTGGCATGACGGCTTACTCTGCAAAATAAGATTCACTCTACCCATTAATTATTATATTATTATCAAGTCCTACAATAAAGACCGATACTTCTTTGTTAAACAAAACGAAGAGCAGTCTGAACTCTATGAAAGCTTAGCTAGCGTTCCATAAGGCAGTATAATAGGCCCAAAACTTTACATGCTTTACACACAGGATCTACCAATCACAGAGAAAACTATCGTTGGAACTCTTGCATATGGCATCGCCTCAATCGCTATAGATTCCCACCCCGAAGTGGCTTCCCTCAAACTCCAGAAAGGACTTGATTAAATAGCTCAATGGCTGAAGCACTGGAAAATAAAAGTTAACTGGGCGAAATCTGCTCAAGATACATTTTCCACTCAAACGAAACACTTGCCCACCCGTTAATTTCAATGTAATCATTACCCAAAATAATGTTGCAAAGTATCTAGGCATGCCCCTTGACAGCAAACTTACATTGAAAATGAATATTTTCACAAAACGCAAAGAACTTGGATTAAATTTCAAAACCTATACTGGTTGATGAACGGAAATTCTCTTATTTCTCTCAAAAGTAAACTCTAACCCTACTCAGTTATCTTAAAACCAATACGGAGCTGTGGCGTACAACTCTGGGGCACTCCACAACTCTACTCCACAGATTTCTATCGAAAACCCACAGAATGATCTCAAACGCCCCTTATTATATAACCAGTACCCACATTCACAGTAATCTCAAAGTTCTCACTACAGCTGAAGAAATCAAAAAGCCATATCTTCTAATAAACGTCTTCAATCACACGTAAGCCCTTTAATCACCAAATATTGCTGAATTTTATGAAACAGATTGCAATTAATTCGATTAAAAAAAGAAACGGCCAACCTTCGAGTGTATTTCTGCCATGAAAAGCTACCTCCTGTAGGTCCCTCCATTTGTGGAAAAACATCAATACGCATGCCACACATAAGAAGAGCAGCACGGCCAAATACCCAAAAAGGGTATAAAAGCCAATTTTACATATCGAAATTTTCCTCAAAAAAAAAAAAAAAGAGAAATCTGTCAAATATTATATGTCGATAATAAATTGTGTTTCCTCTACTATATACTCATGTCATGAAGCAGTTCATAATTCCCTTTACAAATAAATATTTATTTTTAATTTAAAATACAAACACGAAACTTGAAGAATCCTTTATATTTGTAGACGAATTAAAATAAAATTCGATATAAACTTCATACCAATTTTGAGTTTACACAACAAAGTCGCAGACATATTTTGCCTGTGAAAGAAAGCGAAGATTATGCACGCCTAAGTTACCATCAATGAAAATTTTGCCTACTTTCTTCAAAAAATCGATATACACAGAAAGGCACAATATTTAATATTTACGCCTTCATCCCCACGTCGTATACACAACCTGCAGTAACGCCGCCAACACTTCAAATATGCCAGCAGCAATAAATGTTGACGGCGAAAGAACGCCTAATGCGAATAAGTAAACATGCCAAATTTTGCTCCAGCTAGAAACAAGTGGCCGTTAAGTGGGTCAACATTGTTAGCAATATACACTTCCTTAACAAAAGCAAAAGAAGAAAAAACACACACGCACACAGGCTCACGTACCAAAAACACTTCTACTCACTTCTGCTGTGCTGCCCGCAATCCAGTTCAAACAACCTTTCATAATGCGTGGCGCAATGAATTATTAATGTTTGCACTCATTCCAAACATTCTACGCATTTTCAAAGTTCATGGCTATACGCTTAAGCCACTACTAACAGAACCACCTCAACGCCGGCATCCCTATATTTATGTAATTTAATAAGCATTTTATCAGATTTACAACAAATTTGCCAATGAATGCGAAGGAAACTTGTCGCTATAAAAATTTAACTACCTCACGAAGGTGTACACGCAGTACTGCGGCTGGTAGCAGTTTTCACAGAAATAAAAGCAATTGCCACAGGGAAATATGATTTTTGGTTCTTAGAATTTTTATTTTCCCACAAATGTCACCTCAGCTATTTGTGAAATGTTTAAACGATTAGCGAGAAATTCACTGGAGGCTTTTTGGAATTTCAATTGTTCACAACTTTTTGTATGCACGTAGATGTGTGTTAGCTGCTTGAATCCAAGATGTACCTGAAAAATGTATGTTAGGCAGAGGTGCACAACAAAATAAAATAAAAACTATTCCATGTTTTAATATTTTTATAAATTATTAAACGAAATACCCAGAACATAAAAAATAAATAAAAGTTGCTCTTCCACACAGTTTCCATATTAACTTTATATTATATATATTTATTTATATACCTAACGCCTACACCCGTTTTGGGGGTTTGGGCGAAGCTCCTCTTCCTATTTGTGGAGTGCGTCTTGATGTTGTTCCACAGTTTCAAGTCGACTCCGAACGGCAGATATTTATTATGGCAAAAATAAACTCGGAAATTTGCCATTGCCTGCCGAGGGACGACCGCTATTAGAAAAAATTTCTTCTTTATTTTGGTGTTTCGCCGAGATTCTAACCTACGTTCTCTTTGAATTCCGAATGGTAATCACGCACACGAAGTGGGTTCGGCGACCTCGGCCGCTATTAGTGTTAGTTATTTTAAATTGCATTGATTTATTTCATTTAATTTCATTTGATTAGATCTGAAATCTTTGATAATAAAATATAACTGTAGTTGTTGATCCAGGCCTTCCGGAATATTTTTAATTTAATACCGGGATCTCGCAAATAGTCCCAATATATAACTTTCTTAAGTTCGGTCAAAAGTCAATCAGTGTTTTGTTTTTGCAAACACCTGAAAGCTTTCTTTGTATGTTCCTTAGGCTAGCTTATGGTATGCTGTAGCAGTTAGCCACTATGGGATACGCTTACGCTCATAGCCCCTTGCAAAGAGGATGGGATGAGTCAACCAAAGGCCGGTGGACTTACAAACTCATACCGAACCTTGAATGGTGGATGAATAGGAAGCATGGCGATATTGACTACTACCTAACTCAGATACTCACCGGATACGGCTGTTTCCTTGAATATCTACACCGTTTCCAGTTGGCCGACAGCCCTTTTTGCCCGAGTTGCTCGAATACAGTCGAGAGCGCTGAACATGTGGCCTTTCACTGCAGACGTTTAAGTGAAGAACGAGCAATGCTGGCGAAGACATTCGAACACCCGCCATCCCATGCACGATTTGTCCAGGATATGTGCTCGACCATCACTAAATGGGACGCCGCAAAAACGTTCGCGGCTACAGTCGTGATGAGGCTCAACCGCGTTGACTGGGAAAGGAAAGCCCAGAAACGACAGCAGCAGTTGCTATTACAGCAACAACAGCGGCAGCAGCAGTAGACGCAGAAAGATAAACTTAGTATTCAATACTATTAAGATACTAAATTAATTAGGTAGCAAGACCAGCTAGATTACTTTTTATACAATGTACTTAATACAGCAAAGTCATAATTCGACAGTTCTTAGGAGAAAAGGAAGGGGGAAAAATACCAAACAACCTTATATATATAAAGCCTATTCGTTGATTATAAAGTTTTTGGTACCTCTGCTAGCAGGTGGACAGTAGAGATTAACTGTTTTAGACAAACCGATGACAGACACAGACACTTGAGCCAAACACTCACAGCAGTACCGAACTGAAGACAAGACAATAGTTTGTGAGTATCAGACTATTGCATTTTCTCCGTTGTTTAATTCCCCCCACAACCGCTTTCGAAGCCAGTGGGAGGAATGAATACTATCCGTGGCGTAAAATCTCCATATGCCCACATGAGCGTATGAGCGGAACCTGGACGCAGGAACATGTTGTGTCAGTAGACATAAACGCGGCTCCACCTTGAAGAAACGCTAACGCGATTCCAGGGTGGAAATCAGCCGAGGAAGAGGAATGTAATAGTGTTAGTGGGAGCATGACCCACATACCATTGCTGTGGCGGCACCTTTGACGATGTTTCAGACATTTTGATTTCCACCTCCTGACTAAAACAAAAAAAAGAGCTCATAGCCCCTTATGATGCCGAGTGGGGAACTTCTAAGTACCTTATCTCTTGTGTGTACCCTATTAAGGCATTGAAAAAAGCTGAAAATTACAAAGAAGTAGATTTTTCTTACCTTGCGGCCAATTTTTCCAGTTCACATTTAATATTTTGCTAATGTTTGAAAAACTGATAGTTGTTTGACCCCAAGCCTAAACTACTATATATCCCAGGTATCTGGTCGTCGATGGCCTGCTTAGATCTGATCGATTATTAACAGCAGTGGATCGAATCTAGTGTTTGGTATTCTTGAAATGGATGATTTCCTAATAATAGCTGAATCCCTTCCAATTCCACCAAACACACAGCAAAACCTCTTTGACCATTAATTCGCTTCTGACAATCGTTTTGAGCCGACTTAGCGCTATTTGACTACGATCTTTTCCAGCTGTGTGTACCGTCTATGACGCATTATTCGCCCCCACTTACCAATCGTCTCAAAAATGGATCGACTTCTTTATGTTTGTGCAAAGAATCGTAAACGCCGCTTCTATTCAAAAGATTATTTTCCGTCAATTCGTGTGTTAATATTGCATTACTCTTGCATTGAACAAGTCAATAATTCTTGAAGCCCAGCCTTTTTTGAATTATTCAAAACCCTTTTTTGCTAATTTTCAGCTACTGCTCAATGGACTGAGTGCTCATATGTCGGTTCGATTTCATGATTTCCATGGTTTTATGAATGCTTTTGAGGATTGGCGACCAAAGTGTCGCGCATTCAAGTCCATAATATCAGATCGGAAGATATAGGTTTATACCGCTATCGATAGTGTATTGAGTCAAATTTTTTAACCATCTATTTCGACTTTTAATCATGATCATAGAAGTGTTTTGAAATGCATCGAATTTTCCTTTGCTTTACTTCTGCTTAGTGACATGAAACTGGTTTCACCAAATACAAAACTATTCAAGCCCTTTTCTTGAGATATGGTTCAATAACGAATACAGGACCATTTTCAGTACTGTTTCCTTCTCCTTGTATTAGTTGTAGTAGTAGCTTAAAATATAATAGTATTCATTTTATATGATATTTTCTTTTCTTTTACAGTAGCAAGAAAAAATTAAAAAATGTATAGCTTAGCTTAGCGCCTATGGAAAAGCAAGGAAATTTAGCTGAATCTTAAAAAAATATGGTTCTGCGTTCTGTCAAATAGTTTTTGAATGTGGCAGTTTATACTTCGACCTTAAGACGTTTTTATTCTGCTGAACCTCACACACTGCCCTATCATCATGGTGACGGTTCTGTTCAGCAGAATTAAAGAAAAGGTTCAGCTCAGGTAACCTAAGTATCTTCGCTTCCACGAACTTTGGCCACCCTTTTGGGACCCACTAAAAACCCCGACTGTGATGTCTGCCAGAGGGCTTCAAACTAAGAGGGGAACTTAAGGTTCAAACCTGATTGAAAAATAATCTAAAGGGATAGTGGGGACCTAAAGGTGACAAATATTTGTAAAGTGTATATTTATAAGTAATTATTTATTTATTATTACTATTATTACCATAGGGTTAATAACCGAGATAATAAAGAATAATGAAATAAAACGTGTATAAGTAACGGGTGATCAATTCAGAGGAGTTTTTTTCATTTGCGTTTTTTTTACAGATCGCGTGCGAGTTGTGGCAAACTGTCATCGTGGATTTGTTGAACAGCGTTTGGCATTTCATCATGGAAAGACTCACACCGCAACAACGTCTACAAATTGTTCAACTGTATTATGAAAATCAGCGTTCTGTGACAAATGGTCAACATAATCGGCCTGCCTTAAACACTATTCGACATACCATCAACAAATTTGAATCCGAATATTCATTGGTGGATAATTCTCGACCGAATAGACCACGTCCAGCAAGAAGCATTGAGAATATAGCGGCAGTAGCAGAGAGTGTACGTGAAAACCGCGATGAATCGATTCGGCACCGTTCTCAGCAACTGGGACTGTCGTATGGAACAACTTGGTCAATTTTACGGAAGGATCTTCATTTAAAAGCATACAAAATACAGCTCGTACAAGAACTAAAGCCAAATGACCTTCCTGCACGTCACCGTTTTGCTGATTGGGCTCTTGAAAATATTGAAGAAGATCCGCTGTTTTCGAGCAAAATTTTGTTCAGCGATGAGGCCCATTTCTGGCTCAATGGTTACGTCAATAAGCAAAATTGCCGTATTTGGGATGAAGAGCAACCAGAACAGGTTCAAGAGCTACCTTTACACCCAGAGAAAACAACGGTCTGGTGTGGTTTATGGGCTGGTGGAATCATCGGTCCATATTTTTTCAAAAATGATGATGGCCGCAACGTAACTGTGAATGGTGCTCGCTACCGTACCATGATATCGGACTTTTTGCTACCTGAAATTGAATCTAATGATCTCTACGACATTTGGTTTCAACAAGACGGAGCCACTTGCCATACAGCTCGTGAAACAATGACTTTATTGAGAAGTCATTTCGGAGAGCAGCTGATTTCACGTTTAGGACCTGTGAGTTGGCCACCAAGATCTTGTGATATCACACCTTTGGACTTTTTTCTTTGGGGATTCGTGAAGTCCAAGGTCTATGCTGATAAACCAGCTACGATTGAAGCTCTGGAAGCCAACATTACGCGTGTTATTCACGACATACCAGTCGAAATGCTCGAACGAGTGATTGAAAATTGGACCTTCAGAATGGACCACCTTAAGCGTATTTGCGGCCAACATTTGAATGAAGTCATATTCAAAAAGTAAATGTCAAAGAATGCCCTTTCAAATGATAAATAAAGGTTTTGAACATAATTTACATTTTTTTTTTTTTTAACTATTGAAAAAAGCACCTCATGATTGATCACCCGTTATTTTCAGTAATCGCTTTATTGTAAATCAAGTAAATCATAATTATTAACAAAAATCTGTTTTATTATTATTGTAGTATAGAATTTTGTTTGATTACCTGGTGAATATACAACCAAATCTGATGGTTTTCTAACGCGGGAACAGCAAACATACAATTGACAATGTGAGAAACATGGGTTTTCTAGATTAGTTTATAATGTTTGTCTTTTGTTTTGTTATTCTTAACATATGTTTATCTTCTGTTCTTCTTAAAATATGTTTGGATTTGTTCAGCCCTGCATGATTATTCTTAGAATATACTTAACTATTTTTATTTATTATTTGTGAATGAAATCATTCCTTAACTCATTCTGAAACTAAAACAAAAGAAAGAATAATATCACTTTTGTGTGAACGGATAAGAACCTTCAAGAACGTCAAATTTTTCTCGCCGTACAAACCATCCTTGGACTTCAAGGAATATTTAAAAAATGAATTGTTAAGATTGGTCCATGCGTTGTTGAGTAATTCGCTTACCAACACATTTTGCGATTCATTTTTATATTATAGATAAATACACCTTAATTGGATAAGTACAAGAAAAAAAATTAATTTGGGCTGGAATTTTTGGAATCAAAGAAACTCATTGATAATTATAGTTATAGCTCTTAAGATCAGACGGATGGATATTTTGTCTGAACATATAAAAAGAGGGCGTGGATTCTATCCGATCTCCATAATAATTATATAAGACGGACATTTGTCCTTCCGCATCATACATGATTTTACCCAAAAATAGGCGAGACATCGCATATTCTTCAAAATTTCTCTTTGGCAAACTCGAGTGATTTTGTATATTTTATATGGGAGATATCACCTTTTTTGCTTTTGTGAAACGTTCTGTTATACCGTATTCCGTAAAACCAAGCCTGCAAGACATCCAACGAAGAAAGAGTTTAGACAGCGGAGTCGCATTCTGTCAAGAGCGGTAAGGGGAGAGAAGAATTGCTTAACGCTCTTTATCCCCTCCTCCCAACAGAAACCATTTGAGGAAAACTTCACAAGTTTCTTTCTTTATTTTTAATTAATTTATTTATTTCTCCGCCGCGGCTGAATGGGTTGGTGCGTGACTACCATTTGGAATTCAGTTCAAGTTCGTAAGTTCGAAACTCGGTGAAAGACCAAAAAGAAGAAAAAGTTTTTTTCTAATAGCGGTCGCCCCTCGACAGGCAATGGCAAACCTCCTAGTGTATTTCTGCTATGAAAAACCTCCTCAAAAAGAATATCTGCCGTTCGGAGTCGGCTTGAAACTGTTGGTCCCTCTATTTGGGGAACAACATCAAGACGCACGCCACAAAATAGGAGGAGGAGATCGGCAAAACACCCAAAAAGTGTGTATATTTATATATTTAAGTCAATGGTAAGAACCTTACTGACTATATTTGCAGCGTAAAGTAACAAAAAAATAATAATAAGACACAATAAGAGACTTAAAAAGAGGCCTTGGCATCGCATAATCAAGATCAAGACTTCTGGTAAGCCGATGAAGCCTTTGAAGTCCTCCGCATTTCTATCATATTAGGCAGTGCTGGATGATGATGCCAGTCACTGTACTAATGGAAAGTTGTTCAAAACTGATGAGCGGCCTAGTTCTGTATGCATTCCTTCTAAGACAAACCTTGCTAGCTATCTGATAAGTGAGTTCCGTTGTACATTTAATGTTGACTTTGTCTATGTAGATATATTGGACCAAAATGATTGATTTAAGACCAGTTCACCTCCTAGAAAGCTTACCCGCAATGCAATTTCCAGGTATGTGTCTGTATGCAGGAAGACAGACAATGATACTGGGGCACCACTTAGCCAACTTATTACAAATAGCTCTACAGTCAATTGTTACTTTGGAAGTAATATTACTTATTAGAGTAGAGATTTTTGGCAGCTGCATTGTCAAAGTAGATAGTGGCCCATGTTGCTACGTACAACAGTTATGATAAACAAATTTTTATACCCTCAGGCAGGCGTAAGAATAAAAAAAAAAAAAAAATAATATAATAATATTCTTATAAACAAGCACTTTTCATATCCCTCTGTGGAACAACATCAAGGCGCACGCCACAACTATGAGGAGGAGCTCGGTCAAACACCTAACAGAAGTGCACGCGCCAATTATTTATTTTTTATATCACAGACAATAGGAAATTGCCAAATACATCTATTTACGCTTACATGCATGATTGAAGAATAATAATGAATTTTTTTGAAGAGCTTTAGATGACACCCCGCTCGCTTAAATGCCCAAACAACAACTGACCCAAATCGATAACCTAAAGCATTGACAAATTTTCGTATTCCGGTTGTTTGCATATTCCTTAGGCCAACTAATGTTGCATGTACGAGTATGTAGGCATATTTTGCATGCATGTTTATGCCTCATTTCCACCATGAGATGATATCTAACACAATTTGCTTTTGAAATCACATCAGAGCTCCCTCAATACTCCGAAGTGTGTTCATGTCTTTGCATTAAAATCAATGCAAAATCAGGTCAAGCAAGACAAGCTCTTGAATGTGTCACCCGAATTCCATGAAGACACTCGAACACATTTTCACTTTCAATTCAAAGTACAAATTTGTTGTTGTTGCGCTTTACATTGCTGTTGTTGTTTTTCTTCTCGGTTATTTCCTTAATGCTATTGTCATGAAAGCAACTGTTTACCTCGGTCATTGAGCTCCATGGTTTTCAAAGCCTAAGTAGTTTATGCTTGGGAGCAGCAGGACGCTACGATGATGCGTATACTTGTGCGTGCACGTGTACTTAACGGCAAAGCTCCTGGATTTGATGCTGAAATTTTGTTTACGCAAGAACACGTTGGTTTACTAAGAATTTATGAAATTAATATTGCTAAGGTAAGAGCGGCTTGTGTAGCGTTAGGCGAGCGTATATTGGCTGAACAATGGCGTAAACAAATTTAAAGAGCGAGCTTATATTAATTTTGAAAGGGGGAGCTATTTACATTTATCTTAAAAATTTTAATAGAAATTCACCACTACTGCATTTGTCACGCTTCCTTTGCATTGAATTTTTGACGTTAGATATTGTATGATATTAAACAGATTTATGCAAAGAAACCATAAATTTCTTAATTTATAATCGACTTTTGGATTAAATTTAGAGTGGCAGAGGAGAAACTCCAAGAAGCGGAAGATCATAGAAAGTATACACCACGACTTCTCAAAGAGTTTTGAAATTTTAAAAAATTACTGAATATTACTCTGTAGTGCTCGAATCTCTCTCTCGAAGTCCGGTTAAAATTGAAATATACGAACGAAAGTGGAAATGGATAGGCCATACAATCCGTAAACCTACGACTGACATCAGCAGAATGTCCATAGACTAGAATTCGCAAGGCTCTTTCAGAAGAGGACGGCCGAAAGGAACATGGAGACGAAGCCTGTATGATGAATTCATCTGACAACTCGTTCACTTGGCGGTAGATAAAGTCAAAACCTTCAAATGGAGTTTATGTTTACTCGCACTTTGCTCCCATAATCGCCGCGATAGCAAATAATTATAATAATAACTCTATGGTACTACAGTCAGCACACTTCTGCATTCGCTTGAAGCAATTTTCAAAGCAATTTTGCCACTCAGAGTGGATACTTCCAAAACAAGCTATTTAAAGGCTTCCACAGCTTCTCAGGGCTTTGAAAGGTGTTAAGCTTGCATTTTATTTTTGATATTCACGCACAAAAAAGAAACCACTAGGTGCTCAATAAGATCTATAAGGTAGCTGACCCATTACTTCGATCTTTGGAGTGTTGAAAAATTGTCTTGTGTAAGCTGATACGTGAGAGCTTGCATTGTTTTGTTGCAGGATAATTCATGTTCGGTGGTAGACCTCCTTAATTCTCCTGAAAATTTTGGGAAACAAATGATTGCGAAATACTCAAAATCAATTGCTCTAAGTTTCACCAGTGGTACAGTTGCGACATCACCAGATTTTCAGAAATACACAGACGACCATTTGCTTTGGGGTGATCTTTTTCCACGATCAATTTTTGTTTCACCCATACTTTCGATTGCATATATTGTTTTGCTCGAACTTAAATCCTCCGAAATTGTGCTTCAAAAATGATTTTGCGTACAAATATTATACGATGCGTCAAAGTGAACTGTCCAAAAAAAGAAATGACAAAGCAAGCAAATAGGGGAAACAAAGCATTGTAAGTATGAATGAAGGCGTGGTCCGCCGTCTCATCCTCCTCTTCACAAGCTGGGCAGAGTATACTGTCTGAGATGCTCACCCATTCCATGTGCCTCGCCCACAGAAAGTGGCCCGTCACCAGTCCCACCAGCCGTCTGCACTCCCTTCTGCTTAATGACAGGAGGGTTTGCGACAGTCGATCGGACATGAGAGGTAATATCAGTTTAGTCCATCTGCATCCTCTTTCAGCCTGCCAAGCTCGCTTGTGGGTGGTAGTTACCCATTTGCTAGCCGTGGCTTTGATAGCCGCAGAAGGGAGTGGCAAAACTGGCTCTGGGCCAAAGAATTTGGCCTCAGAGCCCATCTTAGCTAAGGTGTCAGAGGTCTCGTTACCCGCGATACCCACGTGTCCCGGGACCCATGCTAGCATCAGGCGATTATGTCTACCGACATAGTTCAGCCTGGATTTACAGAACTCGACTACCCTTGAAGTGGTTGGGGGGCTGTCTAAGGTCATGAGCGCAACTTGGCTGTCGCTGCAGATACATATAGATCTGCCTCTCCATCGCTTTTCCACAAGAAAGTTCATCAGTTCTTGAACCGCATACACCTCCGTTTGAAACACAGATGCATGCATTCCAAGAGCAAAGTGCAGTTTTGTCCCGCTGGATTCCATGTAGACCCCAAAGACGGAGCCATGCTCGGTCATGGAGCTATCCGTGAAAATGCGAAAACAGTGTTTGCCGGGCTCATTTTCATAGTTTTACCAGAACTTAGCCTCTGGCAGCACTACACTGTATCTCTTTTCTAGTACGACACTTGATGGCATGGAGTCGAGGGGCATGGAGAGAATCTTTGGATCGAAGTCCATGCCTTCTCTGTTTTCCAATGCCAGACAGGGACCGTACCAGTTCCCAATGTGTTTCAGCCTGCAGATGACCTTCAAGGCCTTTTCTTGGATGTAAGCATCAAGTGGTGGCAAAGCAATCAGAGAATCTAATGCCGGGCCTGAAGTAGTCGGAAAAGCTCCGGTTCAAAAGATGGCCGCAGAGCGTTGTAGTCTCGATAAGGTCCTTCTGTCTTCCACGAGAGAGAGGCTAGTCATCCAGATCACTGATACATAGGTGATAATAGGTCCTATTATAGCCGTGTAGATCCATGAGACCTTGCTAGGAGAATCACCCTACGTTTTCCGAAAGACACCTTTGGACTGCGAGAAGGCTGTCAGTGCTTTGGATGTTTTTATTTCAACGTGTGACTTCCAAAGAAGTTTACTATCGAGGATTACTCAAAGATATTTAATTTCCTTGGATGGCTGGATTGTGACTCCATTTAGCTTAAGCAGAACGAGTCCATCAAGTTTCCTCCGTCTGGTAAAGAGGACAGTACCAGTTTTGGTGGGGTTTGCCGATATCCCAGGGCCCGTTATCAAACAGGCAGCGTCGTCCGCATATGCTTGTGTAGAGACTCCAGTATTATTAATTAACAAGATGTTTCATGTCACTATGAAGACCTTTAAGACTTTTTTGCCAACATTTCTTGTCATCAAAAAGAGAATTAATCAGCGAGAACAACTTGGAATTTTCAGTTTTGAGAGAAATAAGTTCATCCAAAAAAGCTTATAGGGTTAATGGGTCTATATTATTGGCACTTTTTGCTCACTTAATGTCTGCAAAAGCTGCATAATATTGGAAGTTTTACAAAGTCCGTAGAAGCAGAGTCTTTTATTGAGATAACATTGCTTTATAATAGGATGGCGAGCGCGAGCCCTAAGTCAAGGTGCACATTCGAGCAGATATTGCAGAAATTGCAGATTAGTTTGTGTAGGTTTGCTGTATTCTAAATGGAATAGTTCACCATATTTCATATAATACGCTTTAGGTCATATTAATCCACCATTGACCACCGTATGTCACTATCTCAATTATAATACAAAGGCACCATTGCAGGAAGATATCTGGAGAAGCGCTTTAGAAACAGAGATAATGAGATGAAAAAAGTTATTACCCTTTGTTTTCCCTCGGAACATTAGGAACTTGTATCATTTATTCAGGGTGCGTACGGTATTGATATAAAACTAATAAATTAATGAAAAACTCGCTGTTACTGTTTTGCTCCGACGGATAAGATACTCAGAAATGCTAAGATCCCTCGCAAGGGCCCTCGTTGATGTTGAAGGGTCCTCGTCAATGATTGCTTATTGAATAAGTGATGAATAAATTATGTCATTGACAGAATGTTCCTATTTCGTATTTTTGCGTTTTGCAATAGATTCTATATCGCCGATTGATGCTTTCAATTCACGAAATGAAAATTATGAAATGAAAATTTGAAGTGAACCCGATAAATACTTTTCGAGTTATTCAACAATTAACAAAGGGCGTTCGGGCGCTCCGGAGCGTTCGAGAGCAAGGTTCTAGCAGCAACAACCGACATATGAAAGTGGCAGATACGCCCGCTAACTATAGTACTCGAAAAGTTAGAATGCTATGTAGACAACAGCAAATCGATATTTTGGAAGCTGCTATAACGGCTGAAGAACTATTATATGTGCCAGGAATAGATGACACAGTGTAAGTAATTAAATAATTCGTATAACTTCACATAAATCGATGGGAAAACTTTAAATGCTTTTTTCTCAAAACTATATTTTTTGAACTGGTCATCACTGTAACTTAAAAACCGCTTCACTTGAAAAATATAATATTAAAAACTCGAACCTGATTGAAGAATTTTTTTCCAAAAATTTCGATGTTTTTTAACAATTAACAATAACAACGGGCACAAACAGCGAAAACTTTTACAATTAATAATTTTTTTTTTTGAAAATTTACTAAAGTCAAGTCGCAACCTGATGTATTAATGCTATGTCTTTATTTTTGTGAAATACAGCAATTGACTGGACAAAAAATGAATAAAAATCATCATTTTTTCGGGCCTCTGACTACCCCCAACCCCTTAAGGAAATTTGAGATTTCTAAATCAGTGTAATTTACAGCGAATAGTGCGTCGCTCTTCCTGTTTTGAGTTAAATTATAGTTCTCCATGGTTTCGGGAAGTTATAACAACTATCCTGTATATACTTATATATGTAAAAGGTGTTTTTTTTAGAGGTTAGGTTTTCAAGATGAAATAAAACGTATATAATTTAATGTTATGGCCAAGAATTTAGCTTTATTATAAAGATAAGGGTTTGCCATTATGTTTTAAAAATGATTTCAGGCAAGTGGGCGCCGCGGCGGGCTCGAATAAATTCCAGCCGAGAGGCCCAATTTTCGACCAAAAGTCACCAAAAGTTTCCTTCAATAAATCGATTGTTGCGTTAGCTGTATGGCATGTAGCGCCGTCTTGTTGGAACCAAAGGTCGTCCACATCAACATCGTTCAATTCAGGCACGAAAAAGTCATTAATCATGGCTCTATAGCGCTCTCCATTGACTGTAACATTATGGCCGGCTTCACTTCTAAAGAAATATGGACCAATGATTCCCTCTGCCCATAGAGCACACCAAACAGTGACTTTTTGAGGTAGTAATGGCGTCTCAGCAATGGCTTGTGGATTATGTTCACTCCAAATGCGACAATTTTGCTTATTGACATACCCATTCAACCAAAAGTGAGCTTCATCGCTGAACAAAATTTTCTTGTGAAAATCAGGATCGGTGGACATCTCGTTTTGGGCCCATTCACCGAACGTGCCACGCGCTTGATGGTCGTTCGGCTTCAATTCTTGCACGAGTTGGATTTTGTAAGCCCGCAAACCAAGACCCTTCCGCAAAATCTTCCATAAAGTGGATGGGCACATCTCCAATTGCTGCGCGCGATGGCGGATGGACTCATTCGGGTCTTCTTCGATACTCTGCTCCACAGCAGCAATAGCGTCTTCGGTACGCACTGTACGATGTCTCTGAGGATGCGTATTATCCACTAGACCAAACGTGGTGCGAAACCGATCCATGGTTAATCGAATTAGTGACTCTGATGGACGATTATGTCGACCGAATATTGGACGCAGCGCGCGATGCGTCGCGCGATCCGAACCATTATTTTCGTAATAAATTTGCACGATTTGCAAACGTTGTTCAGGTGTAAGTCTATTCATTATGAAATGGCAAACCAAACTGAGCATAAATCAAGTGACAGCTGTCAAAAAGACCATCTACGAAAAAAGTAGTGCCAACTTGAAAACCTAACCTCTAAAAAAAACACCCTTTATTACAAGAAAGAAAGTAACTTGAAAGAGTCCCTGGCTCATTAAAACGTTCATGTGAGCAATAAAAATTAAAATTGTAGAACGAAGCAAAAATAGAACTGCTCAGCATGAAATTACTCGGCTCAACATAACATATTCTGCTTTGATATAATACACGTCTAAGATTAGCCACAACCTGTTAGCGCCATCATCGAAAATATTGATAAAAGCAGCAAAACCGTCGAGCCGAACTGGCCTGAAAGCGTATACTTGTAAGTCATAAGTTCTTAATTATCGCGATTTTATTCAAATTTTAAGATGCTTTTTTAATATCAATAAGACTCTTCGCGTTCAATATTGGAAATATTGCGATTTAATTGTGTAACTAGTGATAAGATTAATGGTTGGGAAAATAAGACCGGATGAAATTGACGCCAGCAGTTGTACTGAAATCTCTCATTCCGACATAGAACAAAAGTTGTTTGAAATAATGACGAAAGATGTGATTAATTGACCGCACAACCAGGCTGGAAGGACTACTAGAACACCATGCGCGTTTGCATAGAGATGCACGATGACACACAGTTTTAGAGCTATGAACTAAAAGTCAATCCCAACAGCCTAATCATAAACTCATGGTCACACCAAATATTAACGACGCAGGGCATGAGTAGCCATTTTCTAGGAACAGAGGATTTGTAAGTCAAATACTTGGCACTATTTACTTTTCTTCCCAATTTCTGGCACTCTCAATGGGACATAGCGCCTCTGCATAAGAAGTTACCATTTGCATAGGGATAATTAAAACTTTGTTCATTGCATCATTGAAATGAATGGCAAAAATATTGAATACTTTTTACATTACCTCATACTTTATTAAGTTGCTTACACGAAAAATTATAAACAACAACAAAAAAGTAATACTCGTATACATAATTTGATTAAGAATCATATAAATATTGCTTTATGCGTAATGCAATTTTGTTAACACATTTATGTTTTTAATTTTTAAACTCCGTTTTATATTGCACTAATAAATAATTTAATGCACTCAGTTTAAATTCAACTTAAATCCATAAAATACGATTTTTATGACTTTGCACATATCTTTTTTTATATACGTACATACAGTTGTCCACAAAATAATGGGAGCGTCAACATGAGAAAAATACAGTGTTAAATTTTGAATAAAATTATGGTTTTGCTTCAAAAATTTTGCCACAAAATAAATCATATAGGTAGGTTGGATGGTTGTCGCAGCGACACACTTGGACCTTTCGCAGGTCCATTGTGATACCACTGGAGCTTATCCTTACCCTATGTGTTCCTTTTCAAACCATCCGGTAGCTTTAATAAACGAGCAAAGCTTTGTTAGCTTTAGATGCGCTATGTCCGCTACATCGGTTAAAAATGCTGTATTAAGAGTGAGCAGCCTCCTCATAGCTAAGCTTCCACACTCACATAAAAGGTATCTGACTGTTTCCTCTTCTTCTGTATTAAGACAGCTTCTACAGAAATCGAAGTACGGGAGTCCTAACCTTCTACGGTGGCTGCCTATTAAACAATGACCACTTAATACCCCTATAATTTTTCTTATAGCTTCTCTGTTAAATCTTAGCAAGATCTTCGATCGACCGCTGTTCCAGTTCGGCAATGTCTGTCTGCTTAGTTCGCATGTTTTGAGGTTTTGCCAGCTTTTATTTACCTTTTTGATGGTTTCCCTGTCTATAAGTAATTTACAAGTGGCTATAGGCATGGGTATCAGCGTCTAATTATTCCAGCGATGATAGTAATTGTATACGCATTCGAAGCAATTAAATTTGTGTTCCTGTATTTATGATTATCAATTTTATTTTTATTTTTTTACCTTAAAAATTGAATAACCTATTCTTTTCGTTAACAACATAGCTGTTTAACATAATTATTTTTAGTTCCTGAACTTGCCACGCATTTAATTCATATTATTTTTAAGATTAGAGTGCATATCTTTTTTATCTTTAATAACTATGCTTGTAAAAATAAACATTGTATATCAGCATTTCCACAGAAATGTCAACCGAAGCCAAAAAATTCAAAGTCTATAAAATTATGTTGTTTTAACATATTTTTATAGGGAATCTATCAAATGCAACTAATGTAAACAAATTTTACATTTTTACAAACCACATTTTGAAATATTCGAATGCAAAGTCGAACCAGTGCAAAAGTTCCGTTTTAAACATTTCTGTTGCATGTTTTTTTTTTGATTAATGATCTTGATGAGATATATTATGCCGTGACATTTGCTTTTTTAAATCTCGGTTTATATGTAAAGAATGTAAGAAAAATGTAAAAGGAACGATGCGATTTCCAATTACGGTAAATTTTTTCTTTGATTTACCGTATAACTCGATGTCGCGTGCGACATTGAAAAAGAACATTTGTTATCAGTGAGTCGAAGGTATTTGTACAATTTGCATCAAATATTAGTAGCAAATAGATATTTTTATTGCTAATTAAATAAACAAAACTTTGCTGGAAAATAATCAGCGCTTTGCTCTTTTTACTTATTTAAAGCTTGTAGCGTGCGACATCGTAAGTGTAAAATGTACAGATTCAAAATAAATTTTCGTTCGAAAATATCTTTATTAGTATATGTAAATAGAAAATATAAAATTTTTGAATGTAGATGAGTAAAAACGGCGGCGAGAAAAATAATATATATATATTTATTCCTTTTACTCCATAGTGAAGCATAGGGCTACAACAAAACTCTTAAATCTGTCCCTGTCCAATGACATTCTTTTAATTTCATTCCAGTTCATTTCACTTAATGTTATCTCCTTCTCTAGCTGTCTTCTCCAAGTATGCGCTGGGCGTCCCCTTCTGCGTGATCCCTGTGGGTTCCATTCAATGGCTTGCCTCGTGATATCTTGTGCGGGTTTTCTGAGCGTATGGCCGATCCAGTTCCACTTTCTTTTCAGAATATTTGTTTTGATGAGCGTATGGTTCGTCAGCTCCCACAGTCTGTCGTTGGATATAGTTTCTGGCCACCTTATCTTTAGTATACGCCTAAGGCAACGATTTGTAAAAGATTGCATGCGTTGTATTAGCCGTGGCGCAGCATTCCATGTTTCACATCCGTATAGTAAAACGGATATGACGTTGGAATTAAATATTTTTAGTTTGGTGCCACGCGACAAGAATGAGGAGCTCCAGATGTTTTTCAATTGACCGAATGCTTGCGAGAGAAAAATAAGGCGAACTGTAAACGGTGAAGAGAAAGTTTAAAGGATGATGAAACAAAATTACAAAACTATAAATTAAGAAACCAGGAAAGAATGCGTGGAGAACACTGGCTGAAGGCAAAGAAGATATAATTCAAGAAAAACGGAAATATAATCGCATACGACAACGAGAGAGGCGCAAAAAGCTCTTAGAAAATGGAATGTCATATGCACGTCAAAGCCAAAACGCATCTTACGAATGTAGACAAACCTTGGCGAAAGCTGTTAAAAAAGTGGAGAAAGCGATGCCAAAGACATGCACAAAAAGCTAAAAGTTCTTGAAAAGTTCCTGGTAAAAAAATATAAGCAGTTTGAAGAAAAGAAAAACGTTAACCAATCCAGCAGAACCGTACCAGAAAGCCTAATTAATGCCATGAATGCTTTTTATCAGAATGATAATATTAGTGTGCAAGCTTCGGGAAAGAAAGACGCCATTATAATTGAAGGCAAATTAGTAGCTAAGCGCTTTATGTTAATGACTAGTTCTCACGGAAAGGGAGCCGTTGATGGAGTTGGAGCCGTCATTAAAAGAAAAGTGTGGCAAATAACAAAATCTAAAAACGTTGTTTTACCAGATGCACTATCGTTATATCAATGTGCACAAAACAACACAAATGGAATAAAAATGTATTTCATGTCATCTGGTCAAATTGAAAATTTGTCTCTTTATTATAAGTTGGACGAAAAATGGAAGGAAGTGAAAAATATTCCAGGTATATCCCAGTTGCATTCGTTTTGTTGCGATGGCCAACAGTTAGAAGCAGCTAGGACTGCATATTCCATTAAAAGAACTTTATTTGACATTAGTAATACTATTCTCAGTTAAGTTAGTTTCCGTTCTTTGTTTTTACATAGTATTAATATACTTATTTTTGTTTTTCTTTATTGAAGATATTTTGTTAAGTTTATAATTTGATATTGAATATATTAAAAATCATTTATAATCATCTTTTGCATGCTTAATTACATAAAAAGTAAAAAAATAAACATAAAAAGTATGCTGGAACGAAATGTCGCATGCGACATGTCGCGTTTTTTTTAATATTAGGAACCAATTATCTATTTTTGCATACGATCAATGTCTTTTTTTACACGGTTTTTTTTACACGGGTTTTTTTACACGGTTTTTTCTGGAACCAATCGACCGTGTAAAAACAGAACTAGGTGTAATCAAATACATTTTTCATGACGACACTCCTATTATTTTGTGCACAACTGTACATACGCAAGCATGCTTTACGGTATAGGGCTATATTTTATATTAACAAAGTAGCAATTTTAAATTTATTTGTGAGTGTGTGCGTGTATTTGGTTTTTGCATTTATGCACCATATTCAATTAACTGCGAATTAATTTTATTTTTGTTGTATTTTTCTTGATTTAAAGCTGTTGTTCAGCAAATAATATTGTTACTGCTGTCATTTGTGTTTAACAAAATTGCAATGCTGTACTTTTTATATTATTTTTAATGTATTTTTTCATTTAGATTCCGCTCCGTAATTATTCATGTATTTCATAATTTCTCATAGCTGTTATATTTTAATTAATTATGTTTGCGATTTACTTGCGTTAAGGGAGTACAAACCGCATATATGTGCATACATGTGTGTGTGTGTGCGCGTATGTATGTGTATTAAGCTTTTTGTGTGTTTTAAAATTTTCATAAACACATAACTTTAAATACTTAAGCTTTCGTTGTATATTTGCATATTTGCATTTTGCATACGCACACTTTTCTCATTCCACTTGCTTTCGCTTTGAAACTCTTTCAGCGCATTATAATTATGATAATTATTTTTCTTCCGTACACAATTAATCATTTGGCAAAAGGGACAGCAAGAACAGGAAGGTCAGTATGTGTCTGTTTGGTACAAACAACCTTTCAACGCATAGCATCGGCTGCAGTCATTGCACTACCACCAGACATTTGGTCATTCCAGGCTGGTGAGTCATTTTGCCGCTTGCTCACTTTCACAGTCGGTTGATTTGGCATTGTGACACCACCGCAATATAATCGTATTAAAAAACACTATACTGCAATCAAATGGTCTGGAAAATGTATGTAAGTGGCTTTCATTACGTGCATTACAGCGGCATTACTGTCATTCACTTCTTCATTCATTTATGTAATTCATTCATTAAGTCACTCTTTCATTCACTCTCGAGCGCTGAGTCGTCGGTTGGCTATGTCATATTTAAATGATGTTATCTTTGCCACATGTGCACAAATATACAAATGATATATATCTGTGTATGCACAAGTGAGTGCGGTGCTGCAGACAAAGCACAAAGGCCAATGATAGGCCACAATGATATTGAGGTGGAATTTTTCGGTTACTCATACGCAGTGGTGAACTTAAATCTATGCAAGCACAAGTACGACGCAATATCTATATATATGCCATTTAATTAAGTAATATATGTTTGCTAATATATTTACATATTCAGCAGCTGTGGGACAACCATACTTTTCAGTGGCATATCGGTAATTAGTTCGAAGGATCTGTGTTGAAAGCGAGCTTCCCTGAAATTTTAGAGCACATTTCTTCATGTATTGACATATTATGGTTAACGTCATTTTAATACTTTTCACTAATCGGAAAATTCTGATTGGAAATTTTGTTAACATTTTAATTTTTTGTTGTTAAAAGCCAACTGGTGGAATTGGTATCAGAATGCAAGCAGGTGAAGCGCATATTAAATAGCACAGTGGAACAATCATTTTAGGGCCTCAACCAAACCAAGTTCATGCGTGATGGTCAAACACCTAAGCAACATAGCGGCACCTCAATATATTTCTTTTCTCGAGTTCATTAAAGTTTAATTATTTGGGTTAAAAACGTATTTATTTTAGTTGAAATATTACATATATGTATATAAGTCGATTCGAAACACGATTCCTGTCTTCAAAGATCTATAGTAAAATTTAATTAGACATTTTTCGGAGAGCATTTTAACCTTTTAACTCTCATTGTGACACCCTCTAAACTAAACTTCATAAAATTTGATTGAAAAAGGCAGTTAAACGATTGATATGTTCAGCCGCGCCTTGTCAACAGTTGCAAAGTCCTGTCAACGACGCAACTTTTGTTATGAACTCTTTATTTTTTTTGTTTTTGTTAGCCAAAATATTAAACCATTTCCTTAAATGCATACACAAAGCTCAGTTTATGAATTATCTGCTCTATGAGTTTGCTTCAGCGCACATAAATATTTTCAATATGCCCACTTTGGCAGTTGAGTGAAAGATGACATTGACAACCAAATTTGTTCCGAAATAATCCTGTTTGAATAATTTTCCTCTTTTTAATTCCACAAAAGGGGGATTAGCGTGATTCTGCCAAACAATTATTACGCATTCTGTTTGCTTTGTTTTTATCGAAACACTGTCAATAATTCATTCATCGGCGCGTTTAAAAATCAAGCATTCTAATTGAATTATCCAATACTGTCCTCTTTCTAATCAAAAATCTTTTCAATTTTATGCTAAAATTTGAATATTTCCCAAAGTATGGAAAAGGTCGGTGATCATTAAGAAAAGTGAAGTCAAAAAAAGATGTCTCGAAACTTTTTGAAAAGGTCATTTCTAAAACAAATCCTCTATTTAATAGTCATCATGTAATACCAACACATCAATTTGAAATTTGTGAGTTACGCCGAACTTTCACGCAGTACTACGAAAGATATATCAAACGTATTCAAACAAGAAACTGTTTTTTTGGCAATCTTTCTTGACGTTGCCTAGCATATTAAAAGACTTGTCATGAAAGGCTTTTATATAAATTTAGATTATTACCACCTTCAAACTTCCACAGCATTTTCAAGTCGTGTCTCTCTGACAGACGATTTGCGGTCAGAGTAAAATATTTTATTACAGATGATTTCCAATGTCGGTTTGGCTGCACTAAGGATGAGTTATTGGCCCAATGTTATACCTTTTATTTACATCTGATGTTCTCATAAGTAGAAATTTGTTAAATTCAACATTCACGGATTATATCGCAGTTAAGTACCGAAACAAATGTCCAACAAAGGCATCGAAAGTCGTACAAAATCACCTCAACTTTGCAAAGAAGTGAGTAGAGAAAAAAATCGAAATTTGAAAATTGCAAGCCAAGAAGCACCGACAGATTGGTAACTCGTAAAACATTCAGGCTAAAAAACCCATTGTATTCAAAGTTCTAAAAAGTAAAAGGGTAGGTATTCAAAGAAGAGAGAAGCAACAGAAAGAAGGAGATGGGATTGAATAAAGACAGATACATACAGATAGCTAATCCTGTGAGAATTTTCGAGATGTTTTGGCAAACTTGAAAATATCTTCCCGCCTGACAAAAAGAATATTACTAATTCTGATGACATTGGAACCGAAAATTCATAGCTTCGCTCTGGCAAAGGCAGGATACTCAAAGAGAATTATCAGTGCTATCCGCCTCTTCTAGCCAACGCAAGACAAGCAAAACGTGCACTCAATTATTCCAATGGTGGCAATTTGCTGACCCCATAGATTGTATCCTGTAATAATAACGACCACCAATCGAACGTTTTTTCTAAAAAGTTTTAGAAGTTGGTTCGACAGTTTTCAGATCGGGCTTGTCACAAAACATTTTGCAGTTCTAGAGCATTCTGGACTGGACCTTCGCTCTTTATATAAATTGCATTTATAATCGCTTATCCACTTCATAATTCCTGTGGATTTGATTCCGCATATTGCTTCTGGTCTCTGTTGGGTAACCGGTGATCCGTGGTTGGCCAACTCATCGGCAAGGGTGAAGAGATCTGAAAAAATAAAATGAATGTACAAAAATTACAACTTGTGATATACAGATGTCCAGATATGGGTTTGAATAACCCAACCATTCATTCGCGAGATGACAATTTTGTGTACCTTGGCATTCACTTGGAAATACACATTCTTCCCAAAATATGCAAATAAACAGCTAACAACTACATTAAAACTAGACTACTATAAAAGATACTATCAAAAATAGCCCAGAAAAATGTCTAAAAAATTGCAGTTCCATCCGAGCCCTTTTGTTACTGCTCTCGCTTACAAATCTGCATATCACGCCTACGATGAAAAGATCGCTCCGCGTTAGTTGGAAACGTAGATAGAAAACGAGGCCACCCAAAGACGAAACAACAAAGATGAAATATATTATAGTTAAAAGAAATATTGTTAGGCTTCAATTTTATTAAAGTCGACTCAGTAAATAAAACTATGTATTAAAAAAATGTTTGATAAAATAAACACAGCAGAGCTTACGCCTGAGAATTGAAGCTGGTCTGGCACTCTCGGCACAGGTACTCCCAGGCTTAAACTCCGTTCGTACGGTCAATTCTTATAAGCTCAGTTATCAGCTAAAATATAAAATATTAGAATAAATTTCAGTATCGTTAATCTTCTATAATACAATCGCCACAGTTTCAAGCTCCCCTAAATATTTTTCCGAATTTAGTCGGCAAGATGCTAAGCAGCGAAGAAAAGTGTGGTTTCGCGGAAAAAATTCCACGCGAAATTTGAGGACTATTTTAGGGTAAAAGTAATTAGATTTTATTTTGAGCCAAATTGAATAAGAATACAAGAGTTTCTCACACCATATTAACTTAGTATATATCTATAAAACAATTCAATAAAATTTCTATTAGCTGCAATAACCTCGCCGCATGCCCGAATCAGATGCTCCTTATTAGATCTGGATAGAGCAGTACGGTGACACAGAAGGCGTGGGATCGTATCTTCCTCGTCTAGACAACTTCTGCAGAAGTCATGTGTTTGCACACCCATTCTCTGGGCCTGCCTACCGATTAGGCAGTGCCCCGTAATAACTGAAATTAGTGTGTTAAGGCTGTGCTTATCTCTTCTTAGTAGAAATACCGTGCGTTTAGCATTGAGAGTCGGCCACATCTGTCAGGCGATTTTGCAAGTGGCTTCGCTACACCAACTTTCATTCGCTACTCTTACAATTTCTTCGCGGATACGTAATCTACATTGACCATAACGATATTAATTGCAGCCTTGAGAGGAGAGATGGTGTTAGGAGGATGCTTAACGGTTTCACGTTCAACTACACCCCATACTTAGTAATCCAGGGTATTAAGATCTGGGGAGTTAGGTGGTGATAAGTTCGGTGTTATGTGGTCATAGAAATTTTTCGCCATCCTATCTTGTATCGCCATCGCTTTGTGTGAAAGTGCCGGCGGAAGAGGAAAATTCCGAGTATTGGGCTAGCGAACCATAATGTAAAATTTTGAGAAAATGTTGTAGTTTGTTTTGGTTTTCATTGATTTTATTGTTATTCAGATAAAAATTGACTTTTGTTTCAAGATTCTGAGTATTGGATCCAATACTCGGTGAATTTTGAGTATTGTGCACCCTATGCAAACAGCATATCTTTCGCCGGCCTTGGTCTTGCTGATAGATGTATGGGCTGTCACCGCGTACACTATCAATTCATGGTTTCACTACTGTCTCTCGAAATCCTTGAGTACGGAAGTGTGGGAGCATGAGATGTCCTTTGTTGCTCACAACACCAAAAACCCTAACAGTGGCTGGTAGCTTATTGTGCATGACAATAACAATCTCTGTGGAATTGGAACTGATGATTTACCTCGTTGCTTCACCAGGTCGCTAGGTAAACTAGGAGTCGGAACCGAACTCATAAGGCTTATCCACACGATGCTTACCGATAGAACGGTCGTGGCAGAATGGGGTGACACCTCTCTCCGCAGGCAAGTGAACAGAGGTACTCAGCAAGGCGGTGTTCTCTCGCCACTACTCTGGGTTGCCGTACTTAACGGTCTGCTGGAGGAGCTGGAGGGGAGGGGCTGTAAGGTGATTGCCTACGCGGATGACGTGGCACTTATTGTCAGAGGCAAGTTTCTAGATACTCTGATGGAACTGATGCAGGGTTATCTGAATCTAGTTATAAATTGGACCGCACATTGCGGCCTATCTATAAATCCTCTGAAGACGGAGCTTGTCTTATTTACGAGGAAATACAAAATACCAAGAGTGTTTCTCCCCTCAATATCGGGCGCTCCGTTGGTGCTCTCTGACAAGGTGAAGTACCTGGGACTCATCCTTGACAGAGGTCTTACATGGAAGCCAAACATTGAGGAGAGAATCAGAAAGACAACAGTTGCCTTGTATGGTTGCAGGGGCGCTATCGGCAAAAGAAGGGGCCTCTCGCCTAAAGTCACTTTTTGGCTTTATAACACGATTATAAAACCAATCTTGCTATACGGAGTCCTTGTCTGGTGGAACTCGCTAGAAAGGAGGGTATCAGTTAAGAAGCTGGAGAGGGTACAAAGGTCTGCCCTCATTGGAATCAGTGGGGTTCTCCGTACGAATCCTACTCTAGCGCTTAACGCTATGCTGAATGTGGCGCCCGTGGACATTGTAGGAAAAACTACCGCTGCACGCGCCGCAATCAGATTAAGGTGTTCGGGCCATAGGCTAGACTTCAGTTACGGACACTCTAGCATTCTTAAAGTTCTTTGAGTTCATCCCTACGGTGCTAGACCACTGTACACCCACGCTAGGTCCGAGCGGACCTTTTTCTACTCACATTCCCTCAAGGGATGAGTGGGCTTGCTTTCGAGTTTGTTCCGACTTAAACTGTCTTTTGTACATAAGACCCACTTCTGATAAGACCCTCAGAACCATTGAGCTTCCTCGCAAGGTCTCTCATTGATTTCGAAGTGTACTCATCAATGATCGGTGGCATTTGTTGAATAAATTCTACAGATCTGACAGTTTCAGAATGTTCCTCGCAGTTTTTGCATTTCGTATTGCCGGCTGAAGCGTCCAATTCACCGTGAACTTTGTGAAGTAATGAACGGGCGCACATAATGGACGCGGTGGTCTAGAAATTTAAAAAAGTCGATTTTTGTTCTTTCGTTATTTCGATATATCGAAAGTATAGTATTTTAAGAATATACTTTTTTCGGTCTGGTGTTGCCAAAAAAAAAACTATTCAACCTTGAAATCTGAAATTTTAAAATGTTGTTAACAACATCAATGGCTATAGCCCGTACTAGAATCATATTATTATTTGAATTATTTCGCTTTTTTTAATAAAAAACTGAAAAGAAACTCGATTTTTAGAGAGTCAAATTCAAAACCGCGCCACTTTTTCAACTTTCTTTTTTTCTAGTACGGGACATAGCTATAGTCATACTGATTAATATTTTTTTTTTTTTGGTTTTTGCGTTTCAGATAAATAGAAGAGCCAAAATGGACAACACCGTCCAGGTCCAATATTCGGGAGGGTCATTTTTAAAGTTATTAATATTAAAAAAAGAAAAAAAAAATTCATTTTTGTATGTAAAAGAAGTAAAATAAAAAGCATAAAAACTTTAAATAACCTTGTTTCTTTTTTTTTATTGTAAAAAAAAAGGCCAGCCGCTCTATGTACGCATATATGAAGTGAATCTTCTTAATTTCTGAATTAAATTTAAATATTTTAATGAGGATTGCAATGATTTTTTATAAAATTACATACAATAATAGTGGATAATATTATTCATTTATTTCTGCAATTTGTACATTAGTCGGTGCTTCAATAGCCTCTAAATTTTGTATTGATGGTGCTACAGCAGCAGTGCATACAATCGGTTTGTGGTAACTGAAATAGGATATATTTATATGTTCTTGACTCGATTGTGTCGATATAACGAGAAAATACGTCATCTATCGATTTTGTTCTTGAAATATAGCGGTCATTACTTGTAAATTCAGTTGATGCTCTAAAAATTCTATTAATTTCATGGAAGTGTCCGATGCGATACGTACATTGAAATCTTCAGTTAATATGAGAGGTTTCAGATCGTCGAGTTGAATGATGTTTATTTGAATATCAAACCATGTAAAAATGCGATAATGTCGTTGATATGTGAGTTCAGAGTTATGTAGTCACCCACAATTACTATGGTTTGTCCATTTATCGCACGGCACACAGAAATACAAATATCACCGACATCTTCTGCTATAGCTGCATTTGATGTTGACTGTACAGCGGTAAATCGTAAGTGTGGTGTGAGGACATTCTCGGTATCATTTTTGTTGTGGTAGATGTTGTGGACTCCTCCGGTTCGAACATTACTTCTTTCACACTGTAGGATGCAGTTACAATTCGGTGAACTGATTTCGTCGTCTTCACACAACCAAGTCTCATGAAAAACTACCACAATGCATTTTTCCATAACTGGATTCAATACGTCAGTAGCATGAGCACGTAGACTTTGACAATTAAAAGAGTGTATCGACAATGCTTCTCTTTGTTGTATAAATGGAATCATTTGTTGATCAAGAGTTTCCAAACAATTCATCGACAGTCTTCGAAATTCTGCGTGCAATGATGTCATTGTTGTTGATGGTCTTCGGCCATGGTAGAATCTCAAATCATCATTGCGTGTAATTATAAACAATCCATCAATGGAAGTAACACGTGACAGTGCGACATACACTAGCGATTGTGGTGACTGCTTTTTATCGTATTCATAGACTATTTCAGAATATGTACCGCCCTGAGATTTGTGTATGGTACTGGCACATGCACGAACTACAGGAAAATGTGTACATTTTGCATTTATAGTTTTATTGTATGGTATTATAACTGATCGTCTAGCTATCGGTACTTCTGTTTTACTAACGACTACGAAGCACCGCACAAAGCGGAGAACGGGAATAGCTTGTATGCCGTAGGCTTATATATTTCGTGACGGTTTTTTTGGAACGCTAGCTCGTGTGTCGCGGCCTTGAAATTACATTCTGACGCGCGTAAAGAAGTTTCACTTCAAAAAAATTCCTGAAAATATCTTAAATTTTTGAGCTCTAGACCACCGGGACCCTCAAGAAAAGTAGAGGTTTCTAAATCAGTGTGATTTACACATATAGCGACGATAACAGCATGTCTTGAGCTAAGTAGCAGTCCTCCATGTCTTATCTGAAAAAATGAGAAAAACGAAAGTTTTTTTTTTGTATAGCCACACATATCCCCAAGTACCGCGCACACCTGTATTATGCTATAGGAACCCGACCCCTTATTCCTCCATTGTAATTTGTGTTTCGCCACTTTTGATACATTTGATCGCCACAGCATTGGTCACCAATGATGTTTTCTCTCTCTTCCACACACTTCCACTGATGTCTTTATCCCTTTTATTTAAATACATGATGCGATTACAAATAATGTCGATAATGCCATTTTTGTTGTTATTTTCGTTACTTTCTTATTATTACTTTGTTTACTTAAATTTCCATTATCATTTTCATGTTATTTCATACTTATGGATTATTCACCCCATTTACACGATGTCTCCACTGGAAGGGAAACACTGGAAATTCTCTTTTCATGTCTCATTCGCGGGCACACGGGCAAAATTTGTTTTCGGCGACATTTTGACATTTAATACTTTAGCATCGTCCAATGGCATGGTTCGGATGTATTCTAGCACGCGCTTACATGTAAAGCAGTGAGCGTTCGACAACAGTTTCTTAAATATATGAATGAAAAATGCAAACTGGTTAAATAATAAATAATTTGTTGTTTTTTATTTAAATATATTTATAAATTGTTGTACTTGAATGAAAAAAATTAAATTAAAAATACTTCATATGTAAATAATTAACTTAAAATTAACTTGAGTATCTAGAAATGCAGGGAAAGATTAGAAATCAACATAAACATGTCCCATAACTATTTTAAATTATACCTAATTTACTAGCAAAAATAATCGTGCATTTCCCAAGCAGCGTTCGGATGTTTGTCATCGTTGTTTTCTTCCGTTTGTATGAAAACCAACACATAACTTAGAAATTTCTTTCACAAAAGCAGAAAACGAATGAAGCAACTGTCAAAAATTGCTTTAAGATTGGAAATACGAATAAGAAGAGCAAAGCGTGTCGCCAGTACAGGAGACAAATTCCCTTCCCTCTTCCGCGGCCGTCCTTCACCCCCGAACAAAATGTTTCCCTTCCAGTGGCGACATCGTGTAAATGGGCACATTGTTAAATATTCGCTTCAATATTTGTGCTTGGCTCTGTTTTCCTTTTCCATGTCGCATTATTCTGGTTGCCTTAATTCCCTGTCGATGCGCTGTTGTTCGCAGTCGAAAACCATTACTGATAACAGCGCAAGTACGCAGGCGGTAATGACAGACTGCGGGTACGAAAAGACAATGAAAATAAAAATGATAATGCGAGTTTGTACACACATACATATGCGCTTGCATACAAAATTTACTTAGTTCCTCATTCATTTTATAGTGTTAATGATGTCAATGGGAATTTGTGCACTTGTAATACAATTTAAAATGCTGTAAGCTGCTTGATTTCGATGAAGTCCTTAAATACGAAATGACAATTCGATGACATTGGGAAAGCAAAATTCCTTGGATGCCTACATCAGAGGCAACCGCGACAAGTGTTAAAGTTTAAAATGTTCTAGAAGTTATGGCTAGACAAATCTTGCAGAAAGTTCAAGTCAAACGCAGCCGGGGTTTGGTTTTGCCGGTTGGTTCCTATAACTCGCTCAATTTTGTCCCGATTATCCTCAAATTTCGGCAGATCGTTGCAAAAGCATTGGGCATTCTAGACTGTAAAAATAATAAAAATCGGTTGCAGACCAACAAAACTGTCACATGCTGAGTGAGCGTGAACACTTCCTAATCCGATGTTGCTTTGAGTTCACCATAACTTTTCGTAAAATTTCTTTGCAACAAAGAAATTGAAAGCCTTATCGATGGTGAAAATGCAATACGTTTTATTAAAGCAAAGCGGATTAGATGGATTCGCCAACGAAAAAGTCCAAGGAAGAGTATTTACTTTGCGGCCAATAGGAGAAAGAAATAGATGGCTGATGACGTCGAAGCAGACTTAAAAACGATGAACGTTCGTAACTGGAGAAATGAGGGAAGAGATATTGAACTGGAGGATGGTTCCTGATGAAGCTATGGTCCACCACAGACTGTCAACCTAAGAGAGCCAGATAGAAAGAGGGAGAGAGAGAGAGAGGGAGGATAGACGTTTTTTGTTATGCTTCCTGTAGGATGTCTTTATGCAAAGTGTGACAGAATTTCGTGCTGCATTACAACGCTGCAACATTACAAGATTACAAATGTAATACAAGAGAATAAAATATAGGGTGTTATGTAAGAGTTACGATTTTTCTAACTATGCCATTTATTCCAATTGTGTAAAAGTTATTCAATTATTTCTATGTGTATTCTTCGAACTGTCGGCGGCGGCCGTACCCGAATGGGTTGGTGCGTGATTACCATTGGGAATTCACAGAGAGAACGTAGGTTCGAATCTCGGTGAAGCACCGAAATTAAGAAAAACAGTTTTCTAATAGCGGTCGCCCCTCGGCAGGCAATGGCAGACCTAGGAGTGTATTTCTGCCATGAAAAAGCTCCTCATAAAAATATCTGCCGTTCGGAGTCGGCTTGAAAGTGTAGGTCCCTCCATTTGTGGAACAACATCAAGACGCGCACCACAAATTGGAGGAGGAGCTCGGCCAAACACCCAAAAAGGGTGCCGCGCCAAATATATATATATATATATCTGGGAACAAAGCCTCATTGAGGGACGCCCTACAGAGGATTGATGAGATGATACCGCTCTACAAAACTTGCACACCAAATGGAACGGTAGTGGGAAGGGAAAAACCGCTTTCACTATGAGGTCTGCCATTGCCTGCCGAGGGGCGATCGCTATTAGAAAAAGTTTTTCTTAATTTTGGTGTTTCACCGAGATTCGAACCTACGTTCTCTCTGTAAATTCCGAATGCTAATCACGCACCAACCCATTCGGCTACGGCGGCCGCCTGTTCCCAGATACACACGCGTTTTTTATTTTTATTTATTTATTAAAAGAGTAACAATTATAAATAACCATTCCACTTAAAGAGCTAAAGCACTGGCTACTATGGCCTTCGGCTATTAGTATAATAAAATAATGACAGCGTGTCTTATAGCCTTAACTTACATCTAGATACATAATTACAAATCTTATTTAAATTGCATACCGTTGTCTGTTTGAGGAGTTCCAATGGCTTGATGCTTGAGAAAAAGGATGTTCTGATATTTTGTAGGGAAGGACAAGTATCTATCAGATGAAGTGTAGTAAATTCGTTGGAACCACAAAAAGGTCATGTAGGCTTCGGTGAACCGCTGAGCAGGTGGGCATGTGTCATGAGTGTGTGACCGATTCTCAGTCGAGTAAAGATTTTTGCTTGGTGACATAATGCAGATGGAGGGTAGATATTTTTTCCCCCAAAGGGGTTAAACTTTTTATAAGGATGCTGATAAATGTTCCATTTAGTTGCTGCGTTATCTGCGGCAAGTTCTTTCGCTAGTATCTTTATGCCATTGCAAGTGATATAGTCAAATGTGTGTAGAGGTTCCTTATTCGCCTCTTTCGCTCTCTTGTCAGCTTTTTCGTTACCATTTATCCCAGAGTGCCCAGGAATCCACATAATTTTGATTGCACCTGTGTGTGTTGAAATTATATTGCGGATTTTTGTTATAATCGGGGTGTGATTTGTGGGGTTAAGATAGCTTCGATTGAGGATTTGCTATCGGTGCAAATTAAGTGCTTGCTACATTTCTGGGAGGCAAAGATTAATGCTTCAAGTAACGCAGCTGCTTCAGCTGTAAATATTGAAGTGAATCTTGGCAAAATTCCGGCATAGATGGTAACACCTTCTGCGTTTGTCACTGCAAACGATGTGCAGGTGTCGGTTTTTGATCCGTCGGTAAAAATGATCTCCCAATCTTTCTTTAATGGGGAAATGGTTTCGAGAAAAATCTGGTTGTATTCGTTTGTATTAGTAGAATCTTTTAAATGTTTGGATAGATTGTTCAATATCATCGAGTTGGGAACGACCCACGGCGGATGTATTGCAGGTTCTACAAGTACTGGCTGAGCAATGATATCCAGTTTTTCGGCTTCTTTTAGAATGATGGAGATTGTTGATTCCCGGCTCTTTCTGTTTAATTTCTGAGTACTCGAGTTGTTGTGTTTAAACAAAAGTCTGTTTCTACATTGAATTATCTTCAAAATACTTGTCCTTGTATTGTTGGCCACCCTTTCCGAGATGGTGGGAAGTCCAGCTTCCGCTAAGGTAACGTTTATGGGGGAAGTGGGGAAGTGGGGAAGGCTCTGATGCTTCTCCTGACTGCAGCATGGTAAGGTGCTTCTAGGCGCTTTAGATGAGTTTTAGCGCAGTGTCCGTATATAACCAGGCCGAAGTCAATTTTAGATAAGATTAGAGATCTAGTGATACTTAATAATGTACTTGTATGTATCAAACAGTGCTTTGAGGATAAGTATTTAACTATGTTTAGTCTAGATAATAGGCTTAACTTAAGGTATTCACAATGTTGCTTATAAGTTAGTCGCTTATCAAAGATAATGCCTAATATTTTAAGTGTGTTGGTGTGGGGGATTATGGTATTGGAGAAGGATATAGGTGGGAATATGCATTTATGCTTGCGAGTCGCAAGTTGCGACATATATGGAATGTAGAACTTTTATTCATAGAAATACTGGCTCCCGAAGCTTGTGACCAAACTTCGAGGTCCGCAAGGATACCGCTAAATGTGCTTTTAACTTCTGATAAATTTTTGGTATTTGAAAAAATTACCACATCATCTGCGTAAATGAAGTGTTCGACATGCAGATGTTTGGATATTATAGAGTTAACTTCATTAAAAGCTATTATGAACAAAATGACAGATAGAGGTGATCCTTGAGGAATACCATTTAAGAGGGGTTTTTTGCATGCTGGTATTTTTGTTTCATGCATTTTACCTTTATATCGAAGGGGATTCTGCCTGCTATTACCCCTGCTGCTTCGTCAGATATGGTCCTATAGCCTCGAATGATTCTGACATTGTATAAATGTACACCCGTTTAGTGTTCTCAAGTAGCTGGAGTAGCTACGTCACACCACACTTCCACAGCGTAGAATAAGATAAAGTTGCAGACAATACTATATAGAACCCATAGTTTCACATGCACATGAAATTTTTCCTAGAAAACTTTTACCGTACCGCAATGGTTTAAGCCATTTAGAATAAAAAGAATTCACATTTCTCGAACCTGGCTACAATTTTCAAAGACACACCCCAAAATTTCTCGACTATTTTGAGTTGCATCTACAAACTTTCAATATGAGAATAAACAAAAAACATTAAAAAAAATAAAATAATTCATAATTTAATTCCATTTTCTCTTGAAATACCATTTATTGGCATCCTGCATCGGTGTAATCAAAGCATTCATGTGAGCCAATCGGTAAGAAGCGCAACAGTCTGATTCCATGAAAGGGAACGGAAAAACGAGCAAAAATTGTAAATGTGACGGAAGTGTAATGGCATCCTGGCGCGCGCGGGCAGCACACAAACACACACATGCACACATGTCATATAGCATTTCGCGTAAATTTTTTCCATTTAATCACTAACCAATCTCACTTTGACTGCAGCAGTCTGCAAATGCTGCCGCTGCACTTTTTTGTTCCTGTTGATCTCTTTTTTTATTTTTTTATTTTTTTTTTGTTTTTGTTTGTGATAAAGCAACGGATGTTGATGCGGTTCGTGCATGAAACGGATGTGCGACAGTAATCTATACTCTTGTCAGCATCATTACAGCAGCGCATTCGAACAAACTGTAAAGTGGCGAATAAACGATACAAAAGTTCGGTTAGGTTAAGGCGACAACAAAAATAAAGTTAAAAAAGCAATTGCAGCTCAATTACAATACTATGTGCCATCCGAATGGTAATAAAAAATTGTTTAACGATGCTAAGAAATGAAATGTTGCTGTTTTGCGCAAGCTGCTGAGATTGCTGCATTCCGTACACCCGTTGAAGGTGGCATACCGAATCATATGAATGTGTGTACATACTTGCATACATACGAGAAATGCAAACAATAGCAATTGTGGTAGCAAGCGATAACCCAAACTGTTGTTGAATAAAAAGAAGTTGAACTGAAATGCAATGCCAACGGTAATAAAATATATTGCAACAATGTATTGGCAGCGCTTCTGGCGCTCATTCGTGTCACAAGAGTTGTGAGCTGAAATAAAATACAATAAATATGTACGTAGATACATACACGAAGAGGCAAATGTTTTCATGTACAGTATAACTGAAGAGCGAAAAATTGAATTTTTTGAAGAATTATATATGTTTTGCTTCGCTTTTCAAAATTATAGTGGGTAGGTTTGTGAAATGGACGAAGTACCAGTCTGGTGCTCCCGAAGTAGAACAGAAGCGTCATTTTGATACCGTTTTGAGGGTAGTAACGGCCACTAGATGGTTCTATGCTGATCTCTACTGCATCTGATGAGTTTAAATGAGCAATCAAGAAGGCCTTAGTAGCACTCCTAACGACAACACAAGCCCTAGACTTACCCTCAGACTGGATATAGAAAATATCATGGTGTCAGTGCTCTTGAAACAAGCAGATATCAAAAGGGGTGACTCAGAGGTTATTGGTGGCTAGACTCGCACTGTTAAGCCTAATCTGAGCTACTCTTAACATAGATTTGTTAAGGGAAGCTCACTTAAACCTGTCTCCATGATCTCTGAAGGTTCCATGAAGCCCACAGGCTCTGGAAATGCGTCCGGCGCAGATATTCGCAGTTAATTGAACGGCTGGTTGTCTACTTTCCAGACTTATCTCGGGACAGCAGATGCGGGGAAATCTTTAACCTTAATCATCCTTAGGCCAAATCGTAGTTTATGCTGCTTTTTCTCAACTACCTCCAGAGACTAGTCAGTAATCAGCAGCAGTGCTTCCTCCAACTTTATCACAGATCAGTAATTTATAGGAATTTCAGGGCTTTAAAGCTTGAGACAGTGGGGGATCTTCGGACACTCCAACGTCAGTGTCGGCAGTAAAATGCAGACTCTGGATCTCCTAGGGATCTCCGAAGCAGGGTTGAGCTTAAGCGAAAGCCCATCGCATACGGTGCTGATATAAGCAGCGCTTTACTCCAGAAATCCCTTGGGAACCTCATCGGCACGCCTGATTACACTACAACCCCGACAGGTCGAAAGACACTCCTACATATTTATGGCACATTTTACTCGTTATATCCCTCCGCTATGAGTACCATTTACCCTTTTCCGCAAAAGAGACAAAAAAATACCCACCTATTGAGAAGAAAGAAGGCTAAGATGTTCCACAAAAATATTCCCCGTTATTTTGTCTGTGGAATAGGTGCAAACATAATAATACGGATTCCTCATATGAAAAATTTAAGTTCTTTTGACTTGATCCATTCATTGAGCCAGTTGCGATGCTCTCGTAGGAAGTGAACCGCTCTCCAATAAGGGCTGACTGCATTGATCGGAACAAATGGTAATCCGCTGGTGCAATGCTAAGGTAGAATACGCCTTACGGAACTAGATTTCGCAAATCAATCCCTCTAAATATTTTTGGACTGACTTAGTAACGTGTGGCCTGCCGTTCCCAGGCAGAAAAGTCAGTTTCAATCACAATCATGTCTACCGTCCAATTCCGGACGCTTTTCTTTGAGAGCTCAGAGCTCGAAATAGATCCATTTTCTATCGCTGGTGACGATGCGATGCAGAAAACCTTTACTCTTCTGGCCTTCAAAAAGCATCTCACACGTCACCGAACGTCTCTTGATATCCCTTTCCTTCAATTGATTTGACATTCAGTTACCTGCCTTCTGGACCATTCCCATCACGTGAAAATGTTTACCGACTGTTGATCTGTCAACATCCAACTCTGTAGATATATAATCGACCGTTCGACATGCGTCTTCATTCAATAATTGTTGAAGTTGAGTATCTTCGAATTTTTTCGGTGTCCCTTCGCGATCTTTATCACACACGTCGAAATTGCCGCTTTGGAAGCGTCGAAACCACTCTTTACAAGTTGTATTTGATGGCGCGTGATTACCGTAAATATTGATCCATATACGACACTTTTCTTTCGCTTTTCACTTTTCTTTTAAAGGTAATAATGAAGCATGACTTACCACAAATGCTGTGTTTTCGGGACGAACGTAGACATATTTTGTCGTCAGATAAAAAGGATATTTATGCTTCAAACGAATGTCAACTACTGCGATAAAGACCTCACATATACACCTTCAAATCACCAGTATACTATATTACAAGAGCGAAACCAAATATAGTATCAGCAGCGACATCTCTTTAGCGAGCGCGGGAACTTATTACCATACCCAATATATCTAAATGAAAGAATCACAGGATTTCCTATACCGACTTCCCGTAAGAATTAACACAAAAATGGGTAACCATTTTCACACCTCTTTCGCCGCTAAAATATAACTCAGACTTAAACTTTAAATACTTATATCCGCAGTTTTCTTTTTTGTTTTTCGTCGCCTCTATCACGATCAAATCTCGGCGACTTGCAATTTTTTTTTGTGTGTTATACATTGGTACGTTTCTAGATAAATAACTTACCACTCTAAACTATAGGTTAGATTAACGTGGTTGGCACACACATAGACTTATTGGTACTCATACCAGATGGAGTTTGACCCTTACGTTTCCTTGTAGTAGGCTTCTTGTAATAAGCCTGCATCGTTTGCGAATCTTAGTAAACTCTCAAGCCGTATCACCGGGAGGCACTCTAACTGCTCATATTGTAAACCTCATAAACATTTCAATCTGGGTTTAGCAAACTTAGCCTTTTAATTTTTCCGAAAATCGATTTTTTCGATATTTCAAAAGCAAAGTATCCTAAGAATATACTGTGAAAATTTCATGTGGGAGTTCCCAATATTGTAGCTTCTACAGCCCACTAACTAGGAAGAGAGCGGTCCGCACTCTCCTGAACCTCAAACTTTAAACTCGTTTTTCGCGAAACTACTTTTCCGGCACGGTCTGCATGATAACTCATACATTTTTTAATATTTTTTGATGCGATTCGATTTTTTTTAAATATTTGAAAGTGTTTTCTCTGAAGATTTGATTTTTGATATTTTTATTAAAGAATTTTATAAATATAATTAAAGTATAAAATTTATGACGTAAAACGCATAGTTTTTATTAAAATGCCGTAAATTGCCATAAATTTTTTTCGAAATTCAAAACTCCGGCTCGGCAGATTATAACTACAGTTTTATTTTACAAGAATTTTTGTCTTTTTACAGATGCATCAACATTTCAAGGAGAAATGATGCAGCCAACAGGAGCAACTTTTTTTCATTGTACTTTGGGTCACGTGATTTTGTGTGTACTAATTTTTGTAAAGCAAAATTAAAATACATTTTTTTATAAAGTTTAAGCACTAATAAACAATGCGTAAATTTTTTTTATGTTAGGTGCGCAACTAAATTCCAATAGATGCCGCCAGCAGTGTGTGCTAGTCGATTCTAACATAACCTAAATGTCATAAACCAAGCTTAGACATATGGTAAACAAACTGCTTCGACACATTAGTGATTTTGTATTGGCATCCTATAGCTACTTTTGGTTTTGTGAAAATGTCTGATTTTGTGCCGAATAATCGTCATTTGCGGGAAGTGTTGATTTTTATCTTTTCTTCGGAAAAAACGGCGGCTGAAGCGAATCGAGAGCTACAAAAAGTTTATGGAGATGCTGCTTTAAGTGAAACAACGCGTCGTCGAAGACCCTGAATTGGAGGCATTGCCCAATGAGGATCCGTGTCAAACACAAAAGGACCTTGCTTCAGTATTAGGAGTTACCCGCCAATCCATTTCCAAGCGATTGCAAGCTTTGGGAATGATTCAGAAACAGGGGACTTGGGCTCCTTATGAGTTAAAACCAAGGGATGTTGAACGTTGTTTTTTCGCCTGTGAAAACTGCTCCAGCGGCAAAAAAGGAAGGGTTTTCTTCATCGCATCGTGACGGGTGATGCAAAGGTCGTCGTCGCCTCGGCCGAATATTCATGCCGCGAAGGTTATGTTATGTATTTGGTGGGTCCAAGTTGTTGTTATTTATTATGGGGATCGGTATCGACTTCACTTGATGGGATTGAGCCGAGCACTGCGCAAGAATAAGCCGCAATAGGCGGAGAGTCATGAAAAAGTGATTCTACAGCATGACAACGCTCGGCCTCACGTTGTCAAACCCGTTAAAACCTACCTAGAAACACTGAAATGGGAAATCCTACCCCACCAGCCATATTCTCCAGATATTGCGCCGTCCAATTATCACCTGTTCCGATCAATGGCACATGGTCTAGCTGACCAGCAGTTCCATTCATATGAAGACATATGATTCAAAAGATGAACATTTTTACCGCGGCGGTATACGAGATCGACCAGGAAGATGGAGGAAAAGTAGTAGCCAGCGATGGGCAATACTTTCAATCATTCACTTGTAACCATTTTTTCAGAATAAAGTTGTGTTTTCATCAAAAAAACAGCGAGAACTTCAATTCGCACCTAATATTCAGATATTTCTATTGTTATCCCTTCTAGACAGTTTTTCGTTTAGCGCATTTTTGGCGCTGCTGGACGTATGTAACCCCTTAAACTCTGCAATAGATCAAAAGCATTATGAATATGTAATACGAAGCTTAAATTTGATTAATTTTTAAAGTTCGATCTACAATTAAGCAACCCACTTGCACTTATACAAATTTACTCACTCACGATAATGCTAAGCAATATTTTAACTCGATTCCACAAATCTACTCATTAAATTTTTATGAAATACAAATGTCCCATTTCAATGCCCACTGTTCACTGTTGCCACTTGATCAGCCAAAGCTTTCACAGTGCATTCAATAGCTTTTCGCAAAGGTTTGCGGCTGCTAAATTGCTAGCCATGAGCCTTTTAGTGACTGGTATGCATTGATGGCCAATGCTGAGAAACAGATCGGCAGGACAGGCAGAGTTGTGAGAGAACAATCGCCATTTGCAATTTACAATAAAACGCGGTAACAATGCCATAGTTTCAAGTAACAATCGAATATGCAAATCGCCTGCTGACACTGACAAAGGTATTGGCGCTGCAACTGGCCGTCGGCAACTGCCAATGGCCATTGGTATCAACGCGGATGTTTTTAATAGTGCAATCGATGCGTAATGTATGTGTGTAGCTACTATGTAGTCACAGACACACATACACATACACACACACTTGCTGAATATATTCTATATATTTTTTCTACAGCGGTTGTTGCTACAGCAATCAGCCACACGTGTCTCACGACGCGGAAAAACCTATACGTTTACTTGATAAATTACACAGCCACCTACAAATGTACGTTTGTATGTATGTAATATGGCGGCATTCTTTTTGGTGCTTTTTCTTTAAAAAATGTGCACGCATACACACACACACACACACACTTAGTAGGTGCATACATCATGCGCTTTTGGGTATGTCGCTCTGAAATTTCTGCATAAATCAGCGCTTTTTCAATATTATGGAAAAAAGTGACCATTTGTGTAAATGCTGACGGAAAGTGTTTATGTGTGCGTATGTGTGTTTCCATTTAGCGACAAATTTAATTTTTAATTTTTTTTACTCCACTCCTCCTCCATATTTTATTTTGTGTATCCCAGTATTTTCTTCCCATTATATTTAGCTGACGCTCCCTTTGCTATTTTGCGCGCATCGGCTCAGTCGCGTTAAGCTGCTTGTGACAGAAGTTCTACACTACCATTTCTGTGTTGCTATGATATTTTTGCAGCTACGCTTGTTCTGCACTGCTATTCGTTGTCCAATTTACAATTTCATTTGCATGCTCAGCACGTTGCGGTCAACAAATTTTAAAATTTAATTACATTTTTTTCTTCGCCTCTGCCGCAGCCTCACATGTACGGATACTGTTTTTTTTGCTTGCCATTGTTGTTGCTATAATATTCTTACATATTTATATGACATGATTTCGTGTCATGTCGCAGGACTTTTACTTTGGATTTTTGTTTTTTTGTATATTTTTCATCCGTTTTTTTTTTTTTTTGTTCCTTTGCCTGCAAACGCTTTTTATTTGGATTTCCATTTCGCGCTTCGTTTACCCGCGTTTAAAGAGGTTAATGGGCGTTAATTTGTGGGCCTTCTGTGAATTTGTGTGGGTTGAGGTCAAGTGTCGTTGATTGTTTGAAGTTTGGTCGGTGCGTTTGCATTTGTGAAAATATTTTTGTGAAAAATTTTTAGGCTCCTTCATTTTTGAAGGCTCCTTGCATTTGAATATAATTTTATAATATTTTTAATCATTTTAATTAAAGCAATAATACAAAACTGTTTACTTAACGAGTTTTTCCTCTTCCTAAGAAACTTGGCAAATTGAGCATTTCAAAGGCCTTACCATGCCTACTTGAAATTTATGCAAATGTATGAAATATCGCAGAGCCATTTTAGCTATGTTAAAATATTAATGCGGAAATAAGGGTTAAATGGGAAATAAAATTCAGTAGTAAGTTACGTAACTCATTAGCTTAATTTCGTTACTTGGAAACTTTTAACGGCAAATGGTTAAAAATTTGTATATACTTGTAAATTTGCAGCCATGTGTCAGCCTACGTGAATTTTAGGTATTTTCGCAATAACTTTTAACTCTATCTAATACGGCTAAGTGTTCTTATCAAAATTTGGTTACATTTTAAATTGCATGGGGGCAATAGTGAAGTAGAATATCTTAATAACAAAAATAGGTTAAAAGGGATAACCAAAAATTTGAAATTCATTATCAAAGGTTTCAAGTAAAGGACAAGATGAATTTCAAAGTGCTGAGCAGAGCGTCACAAGTATGAGTAGGAGAAAGTTCCAACATGAAGAGCTTACATTCACATAATTGGCACTTACACCCTTTGTTACGTACTTTTTGGCAGAGCTTCTCCTCCTATTTATGGTGCGCCTCTTGATGCCTTCGAACGTTAAATAGTTTTTTATGAGAAGTATTTTCATGGCAGAAATACACTTGAAGGTTTGCCAAAAATAAAGTAAAATATTTTAGGACTTTAAATAAGGAAAAAGCAAAAAAAACTGTTACTTTTCGAAACAGGAAAAATAAAACACTTCTTCTTCTTAATTGGCGCTATAACCGCTTAAGCGATTTTGGCCAAGTTTAACAAAGCGCGCCAGTAGTTTCTTTCTCGTCCTAACCGGCGCCAGTTGGACACACCAAGAGAAGCCAAGTCCTTCTCCCCCTGATCTTTCCAACGCAGAGGATTACTTCCTCTTGCTCTGCTATCATCAGCTGGTACAGCATCGAATACTTTTAAAGCCGGAGCGTTTGTCTCCATTCGGACAACATGACCCAGCCAACGTAGCCGCTGGATCTTTATTCGCTGGGCTATGCCTATGTCGTCGTAAAGCTCATACAGCTCATCGTCCCATCGCCTGCGATATTCGCCGTTGCCAACGTGCAAAGGTCCAAAAATCTTAAAAAAATATCAAAGAGAGAGGACTTTACTGCTCAGTTGCCTACTTAGTCAAAAGTATCACTTGTTGGCAAGAGAGATTCTACGTTGGATTTCAAGGCTGACATTGTCATCGGTGTTAATGCTGGTTCCTAAATACACGAAGTCTCTTAGAACCTCGAGTTATAACTGTCAACAGTGATGCGGGTGCCGATACACGAGCGTGCCGACTGTTTGTTTGAAGACAGGCGGTACTTCGTTTTGTCCTCATTCACCACCAGACCCATTCGCTTTGCCTCTTTATCCAGTTTGGAGAAGGCAAAACTAACAGCGCGGTTGTTAAGGCTGATGATGTCAATATCATCGGCAACGCCAAGAATTGTACGCTCTTATAAAAAATTGTGCCTCAGCGATTAAGTTCTGCGGCTCGTAAGATCCTCTCCAACGTCAGGTTAAAGAAGTCACACGACAGCGAGTAAGCCTGTCTGAAACCTCGTTTGTTATCAAACGGCTCGGATAGGTCTTTCCCAATTCTGACGACGCAGCTGGTGCTGAGCAACGTCATCTTGCATAGCCGTGTTAGTTTTGCGTGGATACCAAATTCAGACATCGCGGCATACGAGTAACTCCTTTCCGTACTGTCGAAAGCAGCGTCATGATCGGGTAGCGGAATGACAATTCCGTCGTCAACGATTGGGGTATGGGGAACTTCACATTCTCTGTGACATGCGCAGCTGTCACTGTTTAACAGGTTCGAGAAGTATTCCCTCCCTAATTTAAGATTGTCGGTCACCAGTCCGGCGTTTTTGTTCTTACAGGAAAACGCCCCGGTCGTAAAATTTTCTGGTAGAATTTTCGGGCGTTGTTCCTATTGGCCAGCATCTCAAACTTCTCGTACACACGTATTTTGGCCTCTCGTTTCTTCTGCCGGATAATACGTCTCTTTTCCCTTTTTAGCTCTCTGTAGCGATCCCATGTGGTTCGCCTTGCGCCCAATCGCAGCGTGGCTCTATAGGCGGCATCTTTTCTTTCGGCAGCAGCATTACATTCCTCGTCGTACCAACTGTTTTTTCGGGCTCGCCGAAATCCGATTTCTTCTTCGGCGGCGGTACGAAGAGAACGAGAAATGTTGCTCCATTGTTCGAGCATGCCGGTTTGTTGGGTAGTACTCTCAGGAGTGAGAGTCGAGTGGCGAATCTTCTGGCTGTCTGTTGTGATTGCAGCTTTTCGATGTCGAACATTCTTTGCGTAGGTAGATGCACGTTTTTTGCTGCACAGAGGCGTGTACGCAGTTTGGCTGCAACAAGGTAATGATCCGAGTCGATGTTAGGTCCTCTAAAACACTAGAAGAGTGTCTTCCATCTATCACAACATGATCGATCTGGTTTCGTGTTTTTCGATCAGGAGACAGCCAGGTGGCTTGGTGAATCTTCTTATGCTGGAATCTGGTGCTGCAGACTACCATGTTTCGGGCCCCGGCGAAGTCGATCAGCCTCTGTCCGTTACCGGATGTTTCGTTGTGCAGGCTGAATTTTCCGACTGTGGGACCAAAAATTGCCTCCTTGCCCACCCTGGCGTTGAAGTCGCCAAGCACGATTTGTATGTCGTGGCGTGGTCAGCCCCCATAGGAACGTTCCAAGTGCTCATAGAAGGAATCTGTGGTCGCATCGTCCTTCTCTTCCGTCCGGGCGTGGGCGCAAATTGCGAGACGCTCGTCCACCGGACTGAACGACAGTACTTGGCGACGAAGTCTCTCTCCTACAACAAATCCGACACCGAATTTGCGCTCCCTTACATGGCAGCTGTAGTAGACGTCACAAGGTCCTACGTTTTTCTTGCCTTATCCCATCCATCGCATCTCTTGAATGTCAGTGATGTTAGCCGTTACTCTCACGAGGACATCAACCAGCCGGGCAGAGGCACATTCCCCATTAAGGGACCGGACATTCCAGGTGCATGCCCTCAAATCATATTCCTTATTTCGTTTGCAGTGGTCGTCATCAGTCTCATCCGAGGCTTTTTTAATCTTTTCATGGGGGGGATTTTTAAGTGGCGGGTCCCAAGCCCAGCGCACAACCAGCTATCTTGCCATGCTTCGATTTCTCACGTTAGCTCACTCCCGAACGGGTGTTCGGAAGCTACCCAGAGGATACGTGGGCTAATCCCAGACGTTGCGAGCTGCTTGAACAATATGTAGAAGAATCGTCCTGGACACTCCGAAGTGAATGGCGATCAGTAACTTTCCTCACTTGCGTGGCTAGGCCCCTAAAATTGTGAATGAAATGTAACAGCCAATTACGTGCACTAATCGAAGCTTGTCGGCTTGTCGGCTTGTTCAGGAGCTAAAGAATTTCATTTTAATTTCATTTAATGAACACTTGAAAGTAACAACTTGCTGAGAACTTTGTCCATCCAAATTTTATAGAGAAAGTCTCATGAGTCGAAACGCGTGTGAATATTCCAGAAAATACGACATAAAGGCAATAAATTTTTAAACATACAAACTTACTTTTCATGGACATGGACGACATGCAACTCAAATATTTAAATGTGTGTGTGACAAATGTTGACAGCCTTAGTTACTTTAATTATTTTCTGGACACAAATTAAAAGCACTGTGGTCATGTGAAGAGAGACTTTTACGCATATGTGTAAGTGAGTGTATTTACTCAAATTTCATTCACATTTCAACTCCTGGCAACACAACTCCTCGAGTTTACATTTTCAGCAAAATAAATGCATCTCGCTCCACGTGCCGTGCTATGCCGTAGCAATAAATGCGCACATAAATAAATGTATGTAGGTGAATTCATATGTAAAACTTTGTTTATATTGTTCATACAAAGTTGCAACACTAAGATTTACTCACTTTTATATAGTTGCAAGACATTAAAGTATGGGCATACTCTTAATCTGCACACGCAACACTCATCCGAGTGGACTTAAACTTGCACTTAAGTTATTTACGCAGACTAATATTCAGTTGACCTCAGCACCCACTTAAATATAAGAGTGAAACGTGGGTGCTAGATGAATGCATACAGTATGCGACGAAATTGAGGGTACATCTTAGTGAGGACTTCTAAGAATTAGAGCACCGTTATGTATGCTGGATAGCGCAGGAAAACTCTTTGAGAAACTGATAAAGTATAGGCTTAGCGAAGCCGTAGAAAACAGTGGCGGCCTCTCTGACAGGCAGCATGGTTTTAGAAGTGGCAGGTTTACCGTAGGAGCCATCCAAAATGTAATAGTTAGCGTAGAACATGCCCCGGCACGTAATTGATACTCCAAACGATACTTCTACTTAGTATTACTAGCCACACTGGATATTAGAAATGCTTTAAACAGTTTAAGTTGAGACGACGTAATTCAAGCCTTAAAGGTAAAGTTCAAGGTCCCGAATAATCTATTGAAGATTATTCGTAGCTATTTAAGCAATCGCGTGCTCTTATACGAAACGCGAGAAGGGTGTAAGACTAAACAAATAACAGCAGGTGCGGCCCAAGGATCAATACTCGGGCCTGAACTTTGGAATATAAGCTACGATGAAATCCTTCGAATAGAGATGTCTGAGGATGTGCATTAGTGGGATACGCATATGACATTGCAGCTGTAATAATCGCCCGAAACACTGGCGAAGCCAAAAGGAAGTTAAATCAGGTGATGATCCGAGTTCAGACATGGCTGAAAAAGCATGGATTAAAGCTGGCCACAGAGAAAACAAAGCTAATCCTTCTTGGTTTAAAGCTGGCCACAGGAAAACACAGCGAATCCTTCTAACCACCAGACGCATCCCATTATAAGTAGATATATAAGTACTCGATGCGACTTTATCGACAAAAAGAGTGGTCAAATACCTAGGAGTGATTTTAGATACAAGGCTAACTTACTGGGCGCACATAAATCATGCTGTCACAAGAGCTGCCAAAGTAAGCTCATGGCAAGCCTTGGAGGTGCAACGCAGAACAAGCGAAAACTTTTAATGGACACGATGAACTCGATTCTTTTATACGGATGCGAAATATTGGCCGATTCGCTAAGGGTGCAATACCAGCGAAAAACTCTGCCATCTGTACAACGCACCTTCGCCCTCAGAGTGGTTTCTTTATGCAGGATATATATGAAGCAATGGTTTCAGTTATCAGCGGAACCATCCTTATAGATATTCTAGCACAAGAGCGCAAACGGAGTTGGGAGGCAAAAATCACAGGAATCCTAGTACCACGCTTCTTCGATATTAGATATCAAACGCTCATACTATGGCAGGCAAAATGGAACTCTGAACGGTACAGTCGATGGACAGCGAGACTAATACCCGATCTAAAAAAGTGGGTAGAAAGAAAGCACGGTAAGGTTAACAATTACCTCACACAGTTTTTGTCCGGGTATGGGTCCTTTCGCAAGTATCTGTGCCGGATTAAATGCGAGAGGTGAAACATTGAGAGAACAGCTCTGCAACGAGCATTGGTGGTTTTACACCTGAACGAATTATCGAGAAAATGATGATAGACGAAGAAAAATGGAATGCCGTCGCAAATTTTGTGGAGGATATTATCAAAAAAAAGAAGCGCGATATGGACAGATATGCTGAAGAGCATTGAGCATTGGTTTCTCAAAGCAGGTGACCCTGGACGCAGGGTGAGTAAGTAAGTGTCCTTCGTCTTGGCCTTTTACCTCGAAGCATCGAGAAAGCAGTCCCGGGGTGGAGGGAAAAATCCAAGAGAAGAGGAGGGATATTTTTAGTGGAATCACCACACACGTAGTAGCGACGGTTACTACATGGTGCGAAGGCATTTTGAAGCCAACCTCACCGCCAAAAAAAAAGAAAAATTAGTGCACCATTAATTTTGGTATTGAGCGATTACATGTCAAGTGGTCCGAGTATATTGCACATTTTCGTAAATCTTTCGAAAAATTGATTTATTTGAATGTAACGGGAAGTAAACTGAGGAAATAATGAAAAAAAAATATATTATTTTGAAATTTATTCAATGATGAAAATTTTGGTATTGAGTTTTCTAAAGTAAAATATCTTCCATTTTTTTAACATTTTGCCCCATTTTTGATTGAGATAGACTTTTGAAAACATTTTTTTTTTGGAAAAAAGTTTTTTTTATTTTTCAACATTTTCGGCAAACAATTTTTATTTATAATTTCTGCAAAATCGCTTCTTCCTTTATATTTTTCGTTAATAGCTCAGGCTATGTCCCGTAATGCCTGAAAGTTTCCTAGTGTGACTCCCATTTTCGAGTTCTTTTCAAAAATACAGTATCTGCTTACTAAAATACTTAGCGGCGATTTAATCGATTTGCAAATGGATCTAATATAGGAGTGCGAGTGATAGAGTTTCGTTGGATAGCATTTGGAATTGATTTTGTACTGGTTCGCGCCACGTATTTCAATGTTGTCGGAATCCCGCAATGAAACCTTGAGGAGTTACTGAGCATGGGATCAGCCGTTAAAACAAATTTTCAAAAGTCCAAAAATAAAACATTTCCCAAAAATTTAGAGCAAAAACAAATTTTTCTTAAGAAGTATATTTTATTAAATTAAAAACTAAATTTTATTAATTTAAAAGTAAAGAATTTTTTATAAAAATTAAAAATATTATAAAAATGCTAAAAATAACCAACTATTTCAACTTAAAATTTTTGCGAACAAACTTTTTTTAAAAAGTATATTTTTTAAAACAACGAAAAAAATTGTAGAAATACTAAAAATAACTCCCAATTTCAACTGTAAATTTTTCCAGAAACAAATTTTTTTAAGTAGTATATTTTGTTCAAAAAAATTAAAACAAACTATAAAAATGCTAAAAATAACCAACTAAACTGTTTTTAATAATGCTAAAAATAACCCACTACTCGTATTTCCATTTTAAATTTTTTCCAACCAATAGTTTTTTAAAAAGTTTATTTTATTTAAACAAATTATAAAAATGTTGTTTAAAAAAAAATTAAAAAAAAAACTATAAAAATGCTAAAAATAACCATTGATTTTGACTTTAAAATTTTCCAAATAAACTTTTATTGAAAAAGTATATTCTGTTCAAACAAATTATAAACATACTAAAAATAATCTACTATTTCAACTTTAGAAAATCCTCTATTAATTTTGTATTTTTTTGTTAAAAAAAGCCATTTATTTAAGTATTAAAGTGAAAAAATATTTTATTCAAAATATTGTCCATCGGAAGCGGCAACTTTTTCCCATCTTTCAGGCAATTTATGGATTCCATCCAAAAAAAACTTCTCATCTTTTGCGCCGAGAAAATCATCACGCCATTTTAATACCTTCAACATTGGTGAACCGTATTCCAGAAAGGTGCATCGACCGAAACAGGTGGTAACCAGAAGGTCCAATGTCTGGGCTATAAGGCGGGTGAGGCATCCCATTCCCATCCTGCATTTTCCCAATAAATTTTGACCGGTACTGCAACATGTGGCCGAGCATTGTTATGATGGAAAATCAATTTCTCGTGTCTGGTCGCCCATTCTGACCGTTTTTCGGCTATTGCTTGCTTCAAACGTACCAATTGTTGCCTGTAGCTCTCCCGTGATCGTCTGGCCCGATTTTAACAGCTCATAGTACAGCACACCCTTCTTATCCCACCAAATATAGAGCATTACCTTCAAACCATGAATATTCGGCTTTGGTGTCCATTTGGCTGGTTGCCCTGGCTTCACATATGATTTTTTACGCTTTGGGTTGTCGTAATGAATCCACTTTTCATCGCCAGTGACAATACGATGCAAAAACGATTTCTTTTTGTTGATTTGTGCATTTCAGACGTGCAATTCGTGTGGCACCCAATTTCCTTGGATGTGAATGTATCTGGCTGTTTTAAACGTTTAGAAATGGTTTGTTGAGTGACTTCCAATGTTTTTTCAAGTTCTTCTTGAGTTTGACATGGATCTTGGTCGAGTAATGCCTCCAATTCTTTGTGTTCAAACTTTTTTGATGGACCTGATCGCTCTTTGTCTTCTGTGTCAAAATCACTACTTTTAAATAGTGCAAACCACTGCACCTCTGGAGCATATTCAGGATAGTAAACGATGTGCTTCTGTTGCACTTTTCTTCAAATTGAAGAACAAAAGCAAACCTTCCCACAAACGCAACGTAATTTAACATTTTGAGTGTAATAAAAAAGATTTGTATGCTTACTAATATTCACTGTGGCATATCAAATTTACGTGATTTTTTTGCATGCTTTAACATAGAATAGCTGTCACTGTCAAAATATTGACTACATATATAGATATGAGGTTAGTAACAAATACGAAATTAATTAGTTGTACACCCGATATTATACTATACAAGCTCACAATTTTCATAAAAATTTACGACAAAGCCCAAAATACTTAGATGACTCGATCTATTCTTGTATTCTCGTAGCTATAAGGAAAACTGGAAAAGCCATTTCTTCTTTATCAAAAGCGCATCAGAGGTTAACTCATTTGATCTTCTAAGAAAGTAAGCATATGTAACGTACCCTATGATCAGAATATACCGGGAATGTTTAAATAAAACGAAACAGATTTCAATTTCAGGCGAATTTATTTTATGTCTCTCCAAATATGACCCGTCTGAAGCAACACTCATGTGCCAACGCTTAACGCAGTCCTCCACTGGTAAGCTGGCAAAGGAATGGCCTTGAGCTTCTTCGTTGCATTCTCTTTGATCTCCTCTATCGACTTCCACGAAGTGATAACTTCAACTTGGGAAACAAAAAGAAGTCGCATGGGACCATATCAGGTGAATACGGTGCTTGCACGATGGTATTTACTCGGTGTTTGGTCAAATAATCCAACACAATTTTGGCTCGGTGCGATGGTGCGTTCTCATCATGCAAAATCCAAGAATTGTTTGCCCACATTTCCGGTCCTTTGCGACGTACAGCATCCCTCAAGCGATCCGATTGCGCTAAAAGTGAGAGATGTATGTCCTTCAATCCTACCAACATAAGAAAAGAGATGTGCCGGTTCCCACGCACGCGGTTCGTTTAAATTACACATTTCCGGTACTTTTTGATCATAGGGTATAATATGGCACAAAATTAGTCAACTAATTCGGCCGCCGTAGCCGAATGGGTTGGTGCGTGATTACCATTCGGAATTCACAGAGAGATCGTTGGTTCGAATCTCGGTGAAAGCAGAATTAATAAAAACATTTTTCTAATAGCGGTCGCCCCTCGGCAGGCAATGGCAAACCTCCGAGTGTATTTCTGCCATGAAAAAGCTCCTCATAAAAATATTTGCCGTTCGGAGTCGGCTTGAAACTGTAGTTCCCTCCATTTGTGGAACAACATCAAGACGCACACCACAAATAGGAGGAGGAGCTCGGCCAAGCACCTAACAGAAGTGTACGCGCCAATTATTTATTTACTTTATTAATTGTTTTTGAATAATTTTTTTATTAAAAAAAAGTAATTTGGAATGATGGAAATCTTTATTTGAACCTCCAGCGTTCCATTGCTTGCCTGTTTATGCTTATGCTCTATGCGAAAGTGTCAAATAGGATTGACTTACGAATCCACTTGCAAAAATTATAACGTTTTCCGTTACGGTGATTAATTTTGAGTCACCTTGTGGAAATAAAACTTGTTCAAATTTTTATTATCTCCTTTTCTTATTCGAACCTAAATTTTTCCAACAACCTCAAAGGGAATAGCTAGATGGGGCAAAAGTAATTGTTCATCCTAAATGGATATAAAATAAAGGAATATTTAATAGATTCCATGTCCTTTGTAGATTATTGCAACTGAGTTTAGTCGTCGACGCATCGAATTTACTGATTTTGGCTCATTATTTTTGAATAGCTTTTTTGAGCTGTGATATATTATATCAGTTTGCCGTCCACTTTTGCAAATTTACTAGGGAATAATGCTCAGGAGATTCTGCATTGGACTTAAGTCAGCAATAATGGCAGGTCACCTGAAAACAGGAATATATTTCGACGCGAAAAACTTCTTTACACGGTTTGTACTATGGATTGAAATATTATGCAGCTGAAACATCCAAGGCTCTCCGTGAAATTCTTCTTCCAAAATCAATAAAACTTCATTCAATACATTTAAATAACTTTCGGCGCTCAGGTTATACGAAAAAGAAAAAATTATAGACTTTTTACGGAAACTAAAAGCAGTTCAAATGATAAAAGAGCCGGCATGGAAATTTCGAAACAATTTCGCGTCCATGAATATCCCTTTTATGCCACTGGCAACCATTAAGTTCTAAAATTATATTTTTTCCAGCACTTTACGCTATGGAATGCCATTAATTATCGCAGAACTTATGATTTTCCACGAATTCGCGGGGCGTGGCAGGTCTATTTTAATATTTTAATTTTGAGTTTTGCCTCAAAATTTGTTGGATTTCCCTCTTTGCAAGCACTGTTGATGCATAAATATGTATGTTTGTGTGGATATTTGTGTAGATATGTTAATGCAACTGCTGGCACGCATCTGTCCTGAACGTCTGTCCGGGTACACGTTGCACCATTAAAACTTAAGTGCGAGGAAAACTTTCACCATTTTTCATGCATAAATGTAATTTTATTATGCAGCCACATGCTTGACCGCCCCCAAGGAAGCTGACTGCCTAAATGGCTAGCGATGTAACCACTTCAACGGCAGGCGAGCAGTAAATGGTTAAGCTAAGAGAATAAAAAAAAAAAAACAAAAAAACAAAGTACATTGAACGTTTTATTGCCAAAAGTGTGAGTACAGAAAGGTTTGCGTGAGTACATAAAAATACATAGTTTCAAAGGTAGGTTCGTAGAAGATTTGAAAAATCTGTAAAATAAATTGAATGAGGAGAAAATGATGTAAATTTGTGTTGTTATTTGTGGTTGTTGTGGAAGAAGTATTAATTTTGCTACTGGCGCTTTTTCTTACTAGCCGAATTTTAATTGCCTAAAAAGTTGACCACTTGGGTGTGTTTGTGTATGGATGTGTGTATGCGTTGAAAGGCAGATCCACTTTGGAAAATTGGAACTTTGCGAAGCTGTTTTCGCCCTTCCCAATTCTCGCCACTAAAAGGTTCTAACTGGAATTCTTTGCCGTTAGTTCGCAAGCGGTTACTATATAGCACGTTTTGTTTAAGAAAGCCAGAATTTTTATTGCAGGGCTAGTACTCTCTTGTATTATACACTTGAGCTCATATAATTAAGTCACTTTATTATGCTGCAATGTAGGCAATATTTATCATGGTACTCTTTTTTCGTAAATTTTTTATAATTGTCACATTTTATAAAATGTGGCGCAAAATTAATCACCCTATCGGAAAATTTATAATTTCTGAAAATGGGCTCGTTCGCCAATAAAATTTGGTACTTGTGATTTAAAAAGTTGCAGTGCACAAACAAAAAAGCAGTGGAGCGCGTAAAGGTCAAAGTAAAGATTTACAGCAATCAAAATCATATTTTAATTAGTAAAAAAAGTTATTAAAAAAAAAAAAGATGATTAATTTTGCGCCACCTTGTGTAAAATAAAAACCATAACATATAATTCAAAGTTGAAAAATTTTGAGCAAATTAACTAATTTCCTCGTAATTAAAACAAAAAAAATCACATTTTTTATGTGAAAGAGAGTTCTCAAAATAGTGCGCAAAAATAATTGTCAAAAATCAAGGCGATGCTCGACAGACTTCAAGCTTACACTTTATTATATTAAAATTAAATAAGCTATAAACTTTGTACCCAGAAAAATTTTAAAAATAAGTATTTTGATTAAAAAGTTGAAAACTTTGATGGGAATTTTTTTGTACCCAGAAAAATTTTTAAAATAAGTATTCTGATTAAAATTTTGGAAAAATCATTGAGGCAATTTACTCAAATTTGTTAAACTTTTGTGAATTATGTACAAATTTTCCCACTTTTATTTATAGGGTTTTTATCATGCACAAGGCGGCTGAAAATGAATCATCCAATTTTGTTACTAATTAAAAAAATGATTTTATGTGATGCCATTTATTTTGACCTTTACTCGCTCCATTGACTTAAAGGGTTTTTGTTATACGATGAACCATATTTTTCTAAAAAATTAAATAAAAAAGTGTCCCATTAAACTTATTTCGAATACTGTAAAAAAATAAGATAACTTAATTTTGTGAACATCAGTGTATATAAAGTAATATGTAGCTAGAAGTGTATGTGTGTGTGTGTGGATACGCTCAAATTTCTTTATCAGTTAGTGTTATTTTACTGCTCATTTCCAATGCTCCGATTTGTTTTACTGGCTCTTGCCTACAGCGTTGCCAAAGAAAAGTAGAAATTTTAGTAAATACAGTTATACCACTTTGGTGTGGGGCATTAAAATCAAAACATTGCAATTTGGTACAAAACCATTGTTAAATCGATTAGAAAGTTCGGCATTTAAGGCAGCTTCATAAATATTGAATAGTCTACTCCTGAACTTTTTTAATTGCTGGCAAGTTTTTCCCCAAAAGTGATAATCGAATTAGTTAGTGCTTTTATGACCATAAAAGGATAAGGAGGATAAAGAGAACAATTATATAATTAAACAATGTTACGATCGGTGAGTTGGCAGTTTAGTAAATACATTGGATTAAAAGTAAAAAGTAGTTGATAAATATTAATGAATTCAATATGGAAGTAGAATATCTGTATCCGATGCAGGTATGTACGCAAGTTTTATATAGATAAAACCCGCATTGGAAAAAATATAACAGAAAATATATTCTGATTTTTTATCATTTCGCTTCAGGTTTATTTTTCCGTTCAGCACAAGTTCTGTTAAAAAAGTACCATTAATTCGATAATAAAATGCAAAATATTTATTACCTACATACACTTATTGCATCGCATTGAATACCTCCTTTACTCTACCATAATAATCCAATTGAATTATCAAAACAGTTTTCGGAAGCACTTGGACTCAGCTTCGGCCTTCTATATAATTTCTACATAAAATTTTTTGCCTTCCGCAAATGCTTGCCTTGAAATCGGAGCTCTCAATTTTGTTTGCACATTTTCTACCAGCCCGGGCGTATGAGTAACGAGTTCCCGCTCACTTCTGTGTTCCTTTCAGTGCTCTTTGCTCGAAAGCTTTCGAGAGTGTGTTCGAGCATGTGGAGTTTTTTCAAGTAACTTGAGCGATGTTTGTTTTTATTATTTTTGACATTTTTTGTCAGAATCTTTTTTTAAATTTTACAAATTATGCAAACACAATACTGTCAATGACAGATGGCAAGCCTAGGTAATGTGCAACCGGTGGAGAAACACCGAACAGGAGAGACCGATGAGCGACGGAGTTAGTTCGTATCGAGGGGCTGAACGACACGGATGTGTCCATTGAAATTAATTCTTTTCTTTTATTTTATTTTGCATTATTGAATTAAATATCTGAGTAATTATATATCTTTAAAGTAGACGGTGAATTTATTTAACTCGATACGTAACAATACTAACATCGTTTGCGAGCTAAAGAAATCTAGGCATTTAAATTGACAATTTTTGTTCAAAGGCCCGAGAATTTGGAAAAATATTTGAGCAATTGCGCCCTGTACTCAGTTTGAGCTAATCGCACTGCCCAATATCCGGGTATCTGGAACTGTACTCGAAATGATAATTTTAATTTTATATAAAAAACCCAAGCGATATCAGGTGAATGAGATGGTTGTTCGGTGACATTTATTGAGTTTTTCGCCAAAAATTTTATTTGAAATTATAACATTCTGGGCAGCCGCCGTAGTCGAATGGGTTGGTGCGTGACTACCATTCGGCGAAACACCAAAATGAACAAACATTTTTTTCTAATAGCGGCCGCCCCTCGACAGGCAATGCGAATCCTCCGAGTGTATTTCTGCCATGAAAAAGCACCTCATAAAAATATCGGCCGTTCAATTCGGCTGTCACAGTTTTTTGGATCGCCTCGATGGAGTCGAAACGCCTCCCCTTCAGCTTTCTTTTTAGGCGCGGGAACAAGAAAAAGTCCGGAGGGGAAAGGTCTGGTCTGTAGGGAGGGTAAGGACGCACCGGAACCCCCATCTTAGCCAATGCAGGGGTGCAGATAAAGGCGGTGTGCGCCGGAGCATTGTCGTGATGAAGGGTCCGATTGTTGACGAAGCGTGGTCCACCCGGCCTTCCTTGAACGGCTTGTGCCACCGTTTTACCCGGGAACTGGACAGAGATTAGTCCCCGTAAGCCTCCTTGAGTGGCCCAATGGTTTCGGTAATCGTTTTATTTAGCTTTACGCAAAATTTGATCGAGTAAGGTTGCTCCAACGATCGCTGCATTTTCGCCACTGCAAAATCCTAAAACACTTTTAAAACAGCTTTCACGCACGTACCGATGTTGACTGCACCGCTGTTGCCAGCGAACTGGGACCGGTTTCTAGAGGAAGGGCAAGGTCCAACGATCATTTTCCGCCACCAGCCGATTCGGTTGATCGCTTGGCAGATGCTCCGCGCGGGAGGGCTCATTACTTTTCAATCAAACCCTGTATAAGTGTTGTAGCGATTCATGGAGTTTCTTCTACAGATTTGATTTTTTCGACAAATTTCGTTTTATAAATGCCGCTTAACATCCAACTAAAATTTTTTATTTATCACGGGGCGTTTTTTAATTTTGAAGAAATGTCAAGGCGGTATTCTTAAATTACCAATTACCGGTACCTCCTTTATAGAATTTGTTGTACACTTTGAATCTTTCTACTTAAATATTCGTCTACTATATATAAGCACAATAAAAACCTTCGGTCACTTACCTTACCTTAGGTTAGGTTATGGTGGCGCTCGGTCTGTACGACCAACTCACTTTGACATTACAGGTCCGTTGTGATATCACTGTGTGACACCAGGTAGGTGAAATGGTTGAGGTGCCAGTCTGGCACTCCTCAAGTAGCACTGAAGCACCCTTTTGATGCCATTGTGCGACCGCTAACAGGCCGATATCTACAACCAGCCAGAGCTGTTGATATAATGGAGAAGTTTGATGGGATTTAGGTTGGCACACCGCCCCAGGCTGTCGAAAAAACAGCGCCCAGCGACCTTAATCGTCTAGCTGCCAAGCCTGGACATTTACAGAGAAAACGTTCAACAGTCTCCTGCTCTAAAAGGTCCACACAGCTTCTGGATTAGAAATGGTAACCTTAACTTTCCTGCATGTGTGGTGATCGTCCAGTGACCGGTAAACACAGTTACGAGTTTGGAAATTGAATGGCGAGCAGTACAAAGGACTTTATGAGTTCTTCGTATATCGTATCGAGGACAAAGGATTTTTGAAATAGCACATGAAGAAATGGAGCTCCATCATTTCTGCGCTTTCCTGAAAATTAAATTAAAGAACACCCGATGCTATTATTTAAGCATTTTTATTTTTTCAACCAAAAAATAACTTTGCCGTGTTTTGTGACTCAGAAACTTAATATTTTAATTAAATATTTGAATTATGTTGATAATATTTAAAAAATGTTTATGATACCTCACTAAAAATTCTTTATAAAATTCATCAAATTTTATTCTAACGGGATTATTTAAAATAGTGTATTCCCAATTTGCTTTGTGTCTTTGAGTCTTACAGAAATATATATTTTTAGCAAACATTTGTTAAATTAGAATTCAGAAACAAACAAAAGCGTAGTCTCTAATCCAACCAAACAAAGCTTTCATTAACAACATAAATCCTGTACAAGTTTCTGCCGTAAGCGTTTAATTCTTTACAGTTACATACACCAGTACAAATAGGTATACACTAATACAACTAAATTCTTAATTTACAAGAAGTGCTTTGCACTTCAATTTAAAAGGAACGCCTTTACAAACGGCTTTTCCAACTTTCTGCTTTCTCTTTTTGTAATTATTTTGCACACTTTCTTAGAAATGTCGAGTCTCTGTTGCCATGCGATTCGTTTTGCAAAGCTGCCAAATTTAAATGCAATTCAAGTGCTTGCAGCCTTTGCTAAAAGAAAAAGTAAAAAAAAAAAACACTGCATTACAAAGAACATGTTTTTCAAGGAAATACAAAAACAAAAACAGAAACAAAAAAATCAAATAAAGAGTAAAACCGCAAGGCACTCGTAGAACCTCACACCAGAGTCGAGCAGCACTTCTTGTTGCTGTTGTGTATATTTTAGAAGCGCTGCCAACACTCTAAGCCAGAAAATAATTTGTTTTTGTTTTTTTGTTCATATTTACACGGAGCCGCCTTTGTTCCAGCGCTGGATGGATCTGGGCAAAATGGATGTAGACGCGTCCACGGTCATAGCCGTCTTGGCCACTTGGCTACTACTTAGCGCTTGTGATTGCACAATGGTACAAAAACAAAAGTGCGCAACAACTATAACATCAACAACAACAACAACAGCAAGAACAAAAACGACGACGACTACACTGCAGTAATAAAACTGCATACAACTACAAGTAGTACTTCCTGCCGAAACTCGCCCTCACTTCCGTTGTGCGCGCGGCTTGTTTACGTTTATCCAGTAAACAAGAGGGAAACTTGAATTTCAAGAGAGTAAGAGAAACAAGGCAGAAGTAGAAATTGCAAAGCAAATGAGTACAACAAAAAGGAAAATAAAGTTGAACAATAACAGCAAAGGCAAACGATGTTGTTGGTGCTGCTCGTTTTGCATGTCAAAGCAAAGAAAGGCCGTTGCGCAAGAAGTGGCACGAAAGTGTTGAGTAGGCGTTTGGGAGGCGAAAAGAAATTGACTAAAAACCAACAGGACACCAAAAACAAAACAAAAAAAAAATCAGTAACAACAATAATAGCAATTACAAAAAAAAAACTCAACAACAGCAGTAAAACCATTGATATCAACAACAACTACAACAATAAAAGCACTAAGAGCAACTGCAACGACAACAACAACCACAATAACGCATTGCACTTGGACGAGCCGCGACTTTGCCCATGCCATAAGGCATCCAATCCGCTCATACCCCAACTGGAAGTAGTAAAACAAGAAGTACTCAACTTTAGTTTCATTTCGTTAACTTCCGTTTATACGCCATGCTTAAGTACTTCCGCTTGCACGTTCACAACCAATGCAGGAACCGCCAAGCCCAATGCCGCGCTTTTACTCACACTTACATACATCGTACTCATACATACGAACATACATCCCGCTTGCCATATGGGAAAAGAAGTTGTTCTGCCATTGCTCGTTGCTGCACACACTAACACAAACTCAGGCGAAGCGATCATAGGTGAAAGTATGCAGCAGCGAAACATGTGGATGTTGTACGGTAAGTTGCCGCGTGAGCGCACGCCAGGTCAGCCATTTTTTATGCGTAAGAGGATGTGGCGCGCACAAAATTTATTTTGATCACTTATTTTTAATGTCACATCGACATAGCAAATCGAAGGCGAAATATTAAACAATAGTCGTACGCAAAAGACCAAAAAAAAGAAGTAATTTAAACTGTTTTCCATTTGATAGCAGTCAGATTTGAAAACTCATTCGAGAAACCAACAGTTCTTTTTCTTCCGATTTTTTTCCTCCTCCAACGTACGCCGTTAGATGGTATCGCCTTAGCATTGCCCCAGCTTGTATTAATGGAGCATAAGTCACGCAAGATGGATATTTTCCAGGTGTTCTTTGGCCGGCTGTGGGTTCTGATTCACTGAGGACTACAATCTAGGGTCATTCTTGTGATGCTGTGGGGCGGTGTCCTATCCAACTCCATTGCATGCGTGTTAGCTGGCGTAAGCTGGGCTCCTCGTTCGTTTATCTCCTTGTCTTCATTACCTATTACACAGTCCTGCGAGGTACAGTTTCGAAAACGGCTATGGGTGTTTCTTGAAGGTTTTTTTGTGCTGAAACGAATATGACCTTGAAAATGTTCCAGCACGTCAGGATTTTTGGCAATTTGAGGTTAAATATTTCCACAACGGCATCGCAAAGTACTACTATTTAGCTTTAAGGTCCTTTTTTAAAAATATTTTTACGATTAATATAAAAAAAGTTATTCTATTTTGAATGCCGTGGAAAATTAAAAAAAAAGGTTACCTTGCTCAAAAAAAAAATTTAATAAATGGCAAAAAACTGCATTTTTTGGCTATTTAACCTCAAATTGCCAAAAATCCTGACGTGCTGGAGCATTTTCAAGGTCATATTCGTTTTCAGCACAAAAAACCCTTCAAGAAACACCCATAGCGGTTTTAGAAACTGTAAAAAAGCGAGATTTCGTAGGCCTGTGTTATTTATTTATTTATTCATTAATGTCTCACAAAATTCAAAACGGACATTTAAGATATAAATTCACAACTAACATACAAATTCACAATATTTAATATTAAAAAGTGTTATAAAATGAGATAATTAACATAAGAAACCAATAAATTGCTAAAAATATACGAAGTGTGTTCAAGAACTATCGCGAATTTTGAATTTTCACAGGTTATGTATATACGAATTTCGATTTTTTTGTGGCGATATGTTGGTACTCATGTCTATCACTCATGCCGATGAGTTCGGCCATTTTGAATGTTCAGTTAGTTGTTGACAACTGCTTTGCTTGCACGTGTTTCGGCTCATCTTCGATTTTTACCTATTGAAAAAGATGGATCAAAGAACCTGTATCAAATTTTGTGTGAAAAACGAAATTAAGAGCGCGGATCCATTCCGAATGTTGGCCGTGTCATACGGAGAAGCTGCTTTGGACCAAAGCAACGTTTATCTGTGGTACAAAATATTCTCAGAAGGCCGAGAAGATGTGAACGACAAAAAGCGTGCCGGATACACGAGCACTTCAACAGACGAAAAAATTGATGAAGTGAAGAAAATGGTATTGGCCAATCGGCGAATCACCGTTAGAGAAGTTGCTGAGAACCTAGACATATCGATCGGCTCATGACATTCGACTTTTTTTCAATGATTTAAGCATAAGACGGGTCGCCGCAAAATTCGTACCAAAACTGCTCAATTTCGACCAAAAGCAACATCGCATGACCATTGCTAACGAGATGTTGGACTCTGTCCGCGACGAACCAAATTTGCTCCAGAGAGTTATAACTGGTGACGAATCGTGGGTTTATGGAAGCTGCCGCACGAACCAAGACCGAAAAAAGCGCGCCAAGTTCGGTCGAATGTAAAAGTTTTGAACACAACTTCATATATCACCAGGCCAGAAACACACAAGTTACAACTGAATTTTATTGAAATTAATAATTATGAAACTAAAGCAACAAATATTGACAAAGTATCATATTGTTTTGATTTTTTACACAAAAAGTAATTTTTTATTTGCATTTGAAATACTTGTTTGGCCCCAGAAAGGTCCAAATCCAAAAAGGTTAACAAATAATTTAGGTCAGACAACATTCTAACGAGTGGCGCACTGGCACTATATAATGTCCTACTAAAGTCAACCCGAAAAATCTTGCAACGGCGAAAATGTCTGCAAGGAATATTAAGCAGTATTCTTTCTAGAAGGACCGAGGAATTCAGTTTGCCATTAATGAGGTCAAAGATAAATGATACTGGCCGAAAAGTAGCTCTGCCTAATCAAACAGCAGCGAGATTCGTATGATGGTTTGAGGTCTGAGAAATTGAGTGAATGTAGTGCGAAAGGCACAAATATTTTTTGAACCATCTCTACCCAATGAATATGAACTTCATGACAAGGCCTCCAAATAAAAGTAACATAATCTAATCATAACCAAACAAACGTAGAGTATTACATCTTAAGAGTATATGGGTTCGTGAAGTGCGATGAGTGACGTCTAACAAAAGCGAGCATATCAAGAGAATTGGAAACGGCATAATTTAGGTGCGCGATGAAATTAAGCTTATAATCAAAGAAAACCCCTAAATCTTCATCTTATCACATCAGACGAAGCAAGATATGTGTAATTGATATGATAAGAGGTATAAAGGGGGTTTTGAAGCTTAGAAAATGAGATTTTATTACATTTTTCAATTTTAAGAAATAGACGATTTATAAGGCACCGGGAAAATAAATTATTTAACTGGGACTGTAGGACGGCTGAATCACTAGAATTTCTTATTTCAGCATACACTTTTAGATCATCAGCATAGAGAAGAAAATTAGCAAAGGAAAAAGACGAACAAATATCATTAGTAAATAAAACAGCTAACAAAGGTTCTAAAATACTAACCTATTTTGCATATTATTCTCATGCACTTGGCGGTGAAGCAATAAAGTTTCTGCGTGATCGTTTTCGAAGGAAGCCACGCTTCACTTCTATACATCAGCGGGGACTTGATCCATGCGCTGAATATACTGAGCTTGGTGTTTCTGGAAATTTGCGAGCATGCCCAAAATCTCCCATAAGCTCTTGAGTGCAGCCCTTGCCTTGCTGAATCTATTATTAACGCCTTCCTCTGGTCCGCCATCCACTGCTATAGTGCAGCGTAGGTAGCAGAGGCTATAAAAGAACTTCACTTTTTTCCATCTAGCATTACGTGGTCATTGCTGGTATTATTGAATCGGAATGTCTTGGTTTTTGTGACTTGCTTTGCGTGCCAGCGTTGCCAGTTCAACCGCCTTCGCTTGCATATCCGGCAATTTGTGCGATAGCAGACAAATATCGTCAGCAAAGTCCAAATCCTTCGGTTGTTTGGTGCAAAGCATGTAATGCCTCTGGGGCGCGTGGTGAGTTGGCACTTGACCTCATCCAGGACGATGGTGAAAAGGAACGGGGAGAGGGTACAGACTTGCCTAAATCGAGCGTTGATTGAGAATGCGTCCAATAGCACTGTTCAAAATAATACTGAATGTCTTTCGTTGCAAAATTATCTGGTTGGTTCTTCCTAATTAATTAATCACATTTAAATTGGCTAAAGTCTAACCCTGCGAGCTAAATAATTTCGGGAAATATACCAGCAAATTCAACATTCATATGAAAGTTAATATTTTAAAGGGCCCGACATGTCTCTGTTCAATTTTGTGTAGCTACAGTGGCAAGTATAACTGAATGCATAATGACTTTTTTGATGTGTTCAATTTTTTTGGAGTTAAAATTTATATTTTTTTCTTAAAGAAATGAGGATGTATCTGTATCCATGGATCGCAGCAACACTTATATATGTTTGGCCGAGCTCCTCCTCCTACTTATGGTGTGCATCTTGAAGTTGTTCCACAAATGGTGGGACCTACAGTTTTAGGCCGACTCCAAACGGCAGACATTTTTATGAGGAGCTTTTTCATGGTAGAAATACACTTGGAGGTTTCTCATTGGCTGCCGAGGGGCAACCGCTATTAGAAAAATGTTTTTTTTCTTCATTTTGGTGCTTCACCGAGATTCGAACTTACGTTCTCTCTGAACTCCGAATGATAGTCACGCACCAACTCATTCAGCTACGGCCACCGCCCCATCAACATACTCGATTAGAATTAACAGCTGAAATGAGAGAAATCAAGAAATGGTGACAGATTAATCACAACAACTGCAATTTGCAGTATTAAGGTAATCGCGCATTATCCTTTTGTAGTTATTTCTAGCCATTGCTGCCAGAACAGTTGCACTAATTGAATTCGAGAGCCTCACAACATAAATGATTAACAGCCTTGATGCAGGAAAGTAGGAATATTCCGAGACAATCAGACTTTGATGCCTATTGGATCTCATCAATCTGAATTTCTCGTTAAGATATTTGGAAGATTGAAATTATATTAGCTTATGAACATACACATGTGGGAATAAGTTTCCGCCTTCGCCAAAAAGATGACGTTCGTTTGAAGCGTAAAGTTCCTTCTTAGTTTGACGTCAAAAATCACTACGTTCGTCCCGCAAAAATAGCATTTGCGGGAAGTCGTGCTTCGTTATTACCTTTCCAAGAAAAGTGTAGCTGAAACGTGTCGTTTATTGATCAATATTTACGTTTCTTAGGCTCCATCAAATACAACTGGTAGATAATGGTTTCGACGCTTCCAAATTTTAAAATACTCAACTACAACAATTATTGCATGAAGACGCATGTCGAAGAGAGTTGGATGTTGACAGATCAACCGTCGGTAAACGTTTGCGCGCGATGGGAATGGTTTAGAAATCAGGCAACTGGGTGCCACATCAATTCAAGAAGAGGGATATCGAGAGGCGTTGGGTGACGTGTGAGAAAAGATTTTCTGCATCGTATCGTCACTGCTGATAAAAATTGGATCTATTATAATATACCTAAATGTCGAAAAATTTGGAGCCTGCCAGGTGCACCAGGGCCTCGACAGCGAAAAAAAATGCATGCTTCAAAATTTATGTTGTGCATCTGGCGGAATTCTTGGCATTCTTGGTCCGCTCCTATACCTTCTATATACCAGAAACTTGTCAATACCCTCGAATAGCTTAATCGCCATTTTCGCCGACGACACTGCCATTCTAGCAATTGGAAAAAGGCTGAAGACGTTGCAGCCAAACTTCGAATTGCACCAAACGCTATGAAGAACGGACGAAGACTTGGCGCATAAAAATGAACAATGGCACAAACAAAAAATACCTGTCTAACGGTTAGACGCGATAAAAGTGAAACCTTCCGTAAAACAAACTGAGAGAGAATGAGACGCAAGCAGCATTAGGAGCGGGATAATTATAGGTTCATTATAATATTGCTATAAAGTTTACATTTTATTTTCTTCATTTTATTATTATTCATCCTCAATGTTTTCAATTTCAAGAAATGATACGAGTGGTTTATAATAGCTGAAATATGATACAAATGCTTTGGTTTCGATGTTGTCAACATATCTTTGAAATACCGCGTCAATTGTTGTTTTTTTCTGTCGATATTCACGACACTCTTCTGCATTATTTTTCGGCATAATTGTGGTAAATATTTAAAAATGAAAATATTTACGAATATAAAAATACGGACGCAATACAGCACACGCGTTTGCTATTATGAGCGTCATAACGCGTATAATACACAGACGTACTAACATACACGCAAACATTCGTAGGACGCTTGGTTTGAATTTTTTATACATATGTATGTATGCTATACTATGGCCTAGCCTATGTACGTACATACATATTTGTGTTCTGAACTTCCAGCAAAACAATGCTTATTAATATACACATATGCATCTACATACAACCGCACACACAGGCCACTCACTTTATTCCTGTAAATGCGTATGTCGTCCAAAGCTAAAATTCTATGCCTAGCGACTACAAGAACAAAATGCATTAATAGGCGCAGGCGTGGCGACCATCATCCTAGTTGCCATAGCGCTGAACAGTCGCGGCGGCGCCGAACAGTTTCAACTATGGTACTGTGCACCAAAAACTCATCATCAAAAAATTGATTTATAAATTCGAGCTCATAGTTCTAAGAGCAAGTACTTTCATTCATAAAACGAGCCGCCCATATGCTAATTTTCTCGACAATTCGAAAATAGTCAATATTGGAATATTTCGCGTAGAATTATTTGCCAATATTCAATTTTTGTCAAGTCGAGTGCCCGCGGCTCCGTAAATATGTTTGCACCCATATATGTATGTAAATATATGTTTCTAAATGCTCGACAACCGCAGCTGCCTGTTCAAGGTTACTGTACATTAGGCCGGGTCGATTTGTGGGAAGGCAAAAAATCGCCCATTGCTCTGTGAAAATCATATTCTAGGGATCAGAATAAGAAATTTTGCCGAAGGAACCATACATCTTAAAACGATTTCTGATGTCCCCCAATATGGGTCGAACTTTTTAGTTTCTTTTCTATAACTCACATTCATTCATTTACATATGTTCTGACTAAATAAATTTCTTAAGAGAAAAAATAGATAATATTATAAATAAATAAAAATAAAGAAAAAACATAGCCATTTAGCTGATTTTTTCATGTAAAGGCCAAAAATGGTGATATTTTGAAATTGGGGGACATCAGAATTCATTTTAGAGGTATGGTTCCTTCGGCAAAGTTTCTTATTTTGATCCCTAGAATACGATTTTCATAGAGCAATGAGCGATTTTTAAATCGACCCGCCCTACTGTACATGCAATGCTGTGCCTATGAATGCGCGCTGGATTTCTTGAGAAATTTTACCGTATGTTTTGCTGTGGCGAGGCACATATGTACATACACACAACATATATACATATATCCGCATATATACATACTTATGTAAATTCACAAATTTAAATTTGCTTATGCCATCCTTCTGTGTGCCTGGTAATGAAGCATTTTCTATACATACATACATATATATACACGTATATCTTTTTTCTTCTTCTTTTTGGTGTCGCTTTTTCGTTTCATCGAGTCTCAAATCACTCCCAACGATTTATCTATATGTGAACAAATTTTAAAACCTTTGTGGTCCTATGGCACGCAACTATGGGGTTGCGCCAGTCAAAGTAATATAAATATACTTCAACGACTCCAGAATAAAATCCTTCGAGATATTCTCAACTCACCTTGGTTCGTTCGCAATAAGGATATTCATCGTGATAAGCGGCCGGAATGGGACGGTAGACATGACAAATGATTTTACTCTTCCGATCAATGCAGTCAGTCCTTAATGGAGAGTGGTTCACTTCTTACGAGAGCGCCGCAAACTGCCTCAATGAATGGATCAAGACAAAAGAACTTGAATCTCCGTATGCTGCCTGAAAGATGGAGTAAAGTTGTAGCTTCCAATGGCACAACCCCCACATAATGTTATATATGATTTAATTTTTTAAATAATTCGTAAATTTGGCTAGGAAAAGACGGAAACTTATTCCCATGCCCAACTAATTAATTTAAATTTCGCGAAATGTGCGCTTATTCAAGAATATTTTTAAAACATTTATCATTAAAAGTTTAAATAATAAAATTATAAATTGTCCGCCCTAAACTATGAATATCAGTATTTGGTCTTTTATTTTTTTCGTGCGGTGTAGGTACTTGTAAATTACGCCTGCCTCCAAATCGATTTGAGGCATTATTAATTGCATCAGTTAGCAGACACACAAGTAATTGCACCACTTGGCATGATTCTCTCAATTAGTTGTAGTTTTGTATTTGACATTTCATGCATTAGTTCTGGTTTTCCATGCAGGGTACCTATCAGCTGCTTGCTGATCACTAACTGCAATCATCATCAGCTATTCAAGGCAAACGAAAATGACACTAACAAAAAGAAAACGAATAGACAAACACAGCAACCGTTTCCAGTCACTAGCTTGACAATGCTGTAGCACCACAGCGATTCTTTCGCGTGTATGTATTTTGCGGTTCACAGTTCGGTCTCGTCTATCTGGCATACCGGCAAGCAATTGGATGACAACAGCAATGCAATTTTTTTTAATGCGAAGCTATTCCACAACTATGCGTGCACATGTTTTTGACTCGTATACGTATCTACATTCATATTTATAATTATATGCATGAGAGGCACTCATGTATGCGGACGCCGGCGGGAGGGTGTTAGGTAGACTGCAACTATACATAAAAAAGTTTGGTTTTTATCAGTAAAAATGGATATTTAAAAAATTATAAAAATTGTATTGCAGATTTTCTATGCCACTTGAAAGTGCAAATAAAAAACTGCGTAAAAATAGCCAAATATTCCAAAAAAATTTAGACAAGAGCAAAAACCAAAATCATGTAATACTCTGATTTGTTCGTATTGGTTAACCACTGTTAGCCAATGCAATTACCATCAATGTGGCATTCCTAGTGGTCAAAAAAGTAAGCGGGTGCTGACGTTTTTCCAAAATATTTCTTGGACTTTTCTTTATCAGTTATTGAACTATCGATTCTCTTATTCAATTTTTGGGGACATAAGAAAAGTGGACGGGTATTCGTTCATAGATTTCATACATCTTCAATATCAACCTACCTTGGCTCAAAAGTAGTTCTTTTTCTGTTCGATTTAGTCAAAAAACTACTACGGGTAACGCATTTTAAAAATCGAAGCGAAGTAATCAAAAATCGCAAACGGCTCTGATGGCTATACTTAAAATAAAGTTTCAGAATCGTTTCGAGAGCTCAATCGCTGGTAAAAGTGCATTGCCGTTGATGGGAGTACTCTAAAGACGATAATACCACTTTTGAGAAATAAAATTTAATTTTGAATTTTCTGGCCATATTCTGGGAAAATTTAGATCAAGGTTGTTATTGTCACCGCTGAATTCTAGACGTGTGTTCAGTTCACGCTCGAGGGATAGACATTCATGACCTAATCGATTTAATTTCTTAACTCGAAAATAGCGCGTTTTCAGAAAAAAATGTCACATTCTACAAAAAAATGAAAATTAGTTTACTATGGCATTTCCTCTAAGGGAACAAAGAGGTTAGGTAAAGCTATATAAGTATATACTAAGTCTTGCCCTACATTTTGTGACAAATTTTGCAATACATACAGCAAGAACAAATTCGCAGAAAAAAGTTCTGTTATAAATTATTCTCAGCTTCGTGGCAAATTTTGCTCGTTAACAATGGAGTGGGAAGCATTGTAGTTGTTTTCCTCCCCTCAAAAATAAAGAACAGCTTGTACATATCGAATTAAATTTTTTCATTATTTATAATCCTACTTTCCTCAATCCGCAACCGTCTCCTTCCCCTCTTCAGACGCTACTGATTCGTCTCTCTCTCGAACAGCAGTGATTGTATTACCTCACTTATGGTAAAACTGAAATTGAAATTTACGGATTGCTGAAAAAATTGAATATATCGAGAATATTTGGCTACCGAACCATCACTCGTTTTTTCCAAACGACTGAAGCGACAGACGAAGTGGTCGTCCTCGCGTGGTTCGAACCAGTGTAGCTATCAAAGTCGTTAGAGATAATCTCCACATGAAAGCCTTCCGTCGCTCCACCGGTCATCTTTTGAAAACACCCCTGAAGAAAACTAGACTCGACAGATGCAAGCAGTTTCTTCGGGGCACGCGGCCCACGGCCATGAACATATTCTCTTCACAGATGAGAAACTTTCCACTCTTGAGAAGTTTTTAATAAGAAAAATGATAAAATCGTTGCTAAAACTTCTACATACGCAAAAAATGTTGTTCCAAGGGTTCAGCGTGGCCACCAACCACCCTCCGTAATAGTTTGGTGGGGAGTGTCTTGTAAAGGCGTTACATATCATCATTTCACCGAGGCAAAAGTGTAGCAAGAAGATGTCTTAGAAGGCGAGGTGAATTAGTTGAGCCGTACTTTCTTCAATGGAGAGCATTGTATCTTCTAGCAAGATTCCGCTCCAGCCCATAAGGCAAAAACGATCCAGCAGTGGCTAAAAAACAATATTCCTGGGCTCATAGCCGCAGAAGTTTGGCAGTCGGTAAGTCCAAATTTCAATCCATTTGGCTAAAGTTTGTGATCAGAATTGAAGAGCATGGCCTCTTGAAGACCGCACAAAAATTTGGAGTGTTTCAAACAATTCTTGATTCGAGCAGCGACGTCTATCTCCATTGAAACCGTGCGTGCTGCAATAGCTGAATGACCCAATCGTTTCAAGGCTTGTGTAACAGCAAATGGTGACAATTTCGAACGGAAATTTAATTGGTTTTTTTTTTCTTTAAAAAAAGTATTATAGTTTGATATATATAACGGACTTTACTTGTAACAGAACTAATGGCAGGACTAAGTACAAGAATTCTTGGCCGAATTGTACTCGGGAATTTTCCCAGGCCTAGAAGAAGGCGACCGCAATAATGAAAAACTTTTTCTATTATCAAATTTCACTTCTCAGGGAGCTTCGGTCCCGCAAATAAGCGACATCTTCTCAAATATACACATAGTGTGGAACAGAAGATACTTTACGGCTTTAAACACTTTTTCTTACACCTGAAATGATTATCCCTTTTTGATTTTGACAATCACCTCCCAGAAATGTAAGCAGAAACTATAGCTTCAATAAAAAAATGCATATATATTTTATTGAAATACGTTTATTTAATTGAAAGGTCGCAACATCTCTCAAAGTAGATGACTTTTTCCCCCTTCTATTTTAATTAAAAAACTAAGCTTCGGTAAAGTAAGTTTTTAAATATTTATTTCTGTTTCAACAGCTTCACATCACAGAATCAACCCTTTAAATTGCATTTTAAATTCTCCTGTTATGCTGAGTAAGAAATCTGCTGTATTTTTAAATAAAAAAAGTTAATACAGTAACACAATTAAAGTATATGGACGTACTTTTACCCTTGTTTCTCATATTAAAATAATGTAAAATTCCAAAATATTCACGAGCGTTACGACTAATGTGACATTCATGGGCGTGAGCATGTGTGCGTGTTGTACATACGTATCTACTTTCGACACCACTAGGGATGCATTAAATTCATATTAACTTTTGTGTTTAACAATCGACATAATAATAAAAATAATAAACACACAGTAATGAGCGATTACTTGAAGAACAGCGCGACATTAAAGTTAACCGTTATAAAAAGAAAATGCAAAATGAAATGAATTTGCAAAATGATAAAATTAACCCTTTACTGGCTGCGCGAATATGTAAGTATTCAAATATGTATAAGGTCCAAATAAATATTTCCATTGCTTAAAATTATTATTTTTTTATTGAGCAGAGAATTTTTTCAAAAACAAAAATGGATGATTAATTTTGCGCCATCTTTTAAATATACAATTTATATGCCCAACCATGCGATTTGACTGTTTTCACAACATATTTTGTTTGTGTACACATGCCTATGGATAAAATAATGTATTCGCGATATTTCAACTATAATTTTTTTTTTAATCTTCATAAATTGTTTGTGAGCAATAAAATTAAATAAAAATTGCATATATTCGTTACAAAGAAGAAAGTGGCTGAAAATCAACAAAACAAATCCATTTAAAACTCGCTTTTTATTATAATAAAATTGAATGAGCTATAAAACTGCGTACTACAAAATTTTCTTAATTTTATTCAAAAATTTAAAATTTTTATAAATTTGCGCAAAGTTTGAAACTTCCATTTATATGACTCTCGTTGTTCAATGAGCTGGATTTTTAAGGAAAAATTAATCCAAGTTAAAAATGCAAATTAAAGGTAGGTAAAATTAACCAAAATATCGCTTTCGAATTATTTGAAAAAAAAAAACACTTTTTAGGAAAACGACAGTAATCCAAAACACCTTACGTTACAAACATTTATGACTCAATGCATTCTCTTACCTCAGATATTTACTTGAATAACTGTTAGCTAAAACCACTGCGCGGTGAAGTTATTGAAGGCCCTCGCCTCATTTGAAATGGTGGTTTTTGGATGTTTCTTTAGAAGCATGTAAAGTGGAAACGAAAAAAACATTTTTTGTTTTTGTTTTTAGTTTTCTGATTTCTTATTAAAAAACAAAAAGTTTTTTCTGGTCATACAAGGTTCGTTCAAAAAGTTGGCAGCCTTCAAGCATGTTCTTCCAAACAAAGGTATGTCGCTGGCGACAACGAATTCCGGTACTGACAGGTGTCTGAGATCAAAGAAACAAAAAGGTTCTTACTCAGTGTGAATGTCATTGTCGTATGAACTACGATCTTAAAAAAAAAATTCCGAAATGGCGGGCGTTCAAAGAAGAAAAACTGATTTACCCTTAGTCAAAGTCAAAACTTTAAAGGTCCGCAAAAAATACTTTGAATTTTTTTTTTCCAACAGTCGTAGTTCACACAATAACGACATAAATTTTAGGTGATTTAAATGTGTTGGTTCAGTGGAACCGGCCATACCTGTGTGCATTGCCCACGTGAAGACCATTTTGTGAAGACCGACAACTTTTTTAACGTACCTCATATGACCAAGAGAGGTATTCATATGTTAGCAATAGATCAGGAAATTAAATACTGAAAACAAAAATAAATAATCTTTTTTCGTTTCTCTTTTATGCGCTTTTGAAGAAACATCCAAAAAACACCACATCAAATGAGGCGAGGGCTTTAAAGCGGATCCCACGCAAATTGAAGGAGCCTTGAATGGAAGATTTGTTAGTTGAGCCTACTTAATTGGGGCCTTCCAAATTCAATGGCGTTTGCCTTTGGTTACAGTTCACGAGATAACGGTAACTGTTTTGTTAATAACTTCTACAGTTTTAAAATTATTTTCCTAAATTCGGCACGTGACTCTATGGTGCGAAGTAGCCACTATCTGTTAGAGAAATAGCAACATATGCGGAAATAGAGGCACTACAGCTGCTTCTGTACCATTTCAAATAATCCCAACAACCATTTACGTTTGTGCTCAACTTGAGGTTAACTTCAATGATTAAAGATTCCAAAGTTTGTCCATCCGAAGCAGAATTATGAAACAGACTTCGGCGGCCATGTCAATGGGGAACGGCGCTCGTAGAAGAATTTCGGTTTTTGCCGACTTCTGTCATAATCAAACCATTGTCATAACTCCAGTTATCTTCGCGTTAGTTGCACTCTTTCACCTGCATTTTTGATTGTTTACTAAAGCAGTGATGTCTCGTTTTGAAAATAATTTGTCTCAAGTTCATCTAAAATTGCAGTTCTAGGTTAGAGATGAGTTGCAGAATGATGTTGGGTATCTATTTGAGAACTATGAATTTGTCCACGGTTGGAAAAATATTTTTTTCATTGTACGTGATTGCATACAACCCGAAAAGTTATTGGAATTGCACTATGAAACTTTCAGAGACTACTAAGCATAGTCTCAGCTCTTAAGGGGACCCGGTGGTCTAAACATTTCAAAAAAATGATTTTGGTCAATTTTATTTTTTATTTTAGTACGGAACATAGTTACAGTGATATTGATTAATAATTGTTTTTTGGTTTTTGCGTTTCACATAAATAGAAGAGCCAAAGTGAACAACAGGTCCAATTTTTCGGGTAAACTTGAGCGCCAAATAAAATTTTTTTTTTTTTTCTGTGTAAAAGAAGTTAACTAAAACGATAAAAAATTGATATATCGTTTTTAATTTTTTTTTATTGTGAAAAAAAATTCCTGAAAATACACTCAATTTTCGAGCTCTAGACCACCGGGACTCCTTAATGCGCCATCTCATCGTTCCAGTCTTGTGACAAATTTTTTTACGAGAAATCGCATTTCAACCATCAATTACTCACCGTATTCGCCTGATATGGCTCCCTGTGACTTTTCCTTATCTGAAAATTGCATTTCGCTATGAAAAAAAAAACGTTTTGCGTCCGTAGAGGCCATCCAAAAGGCTTATATTGACATCCTGAAGTACGTTCCGGTCAATGACCTGAAACACTCTTTCGAAAAGCTTTTAGATCGCTCCAAACAGTGTATTGAGGCCAGAGGGGACTATTTTGAGTAAATAAACACGAAGTTATTAGAACAAAGCTTCTGTCGGTTCCATTTTAGCTCAGTCTTGTTTATTTTGTGCTTAACTTTGTATATAAAAGGATATCAATAAGCAACTTTCATTTAATAAAAAAATGTCTTAAAAAATAAAACAAACATTTATTATAAATATATTAAAAAGAACCAAACATATTTAACTTAAAAAAACCATTTACCAAAATATTCAACATTAAACTAATTCTCTCTTATTATACTCCAACCAACAAATGTACCAATTTTCAAAGAAATTTACGTGAATGTAAAAAATATTTGAATTGCGTGAAATGGAATCGCTCCATAGCGTTGAAATGCTTACTTTACTATTAACGCCGAAGAAAATGAATTATTTATTTGTATATTATTTCCTTTATCTCCGATTGCAGCGTCGGACCATAAAATTGTATATTAAGTTAAAGAAAAATTAATAAAACATTTTGGCACACTCTTCAAACTCGAATTCCAAAATGAATGCTGAGATTTCATATAAAAAAAAATTAAATCTTAAAATCAAAAAACCTGCAGGAACTGTTCTCTTAAATATGATGAGCATGAATCCTTTTCTTATAATTTCCCAATGGTATGATTTTTCTGTTATTACTGAAGGCACGTGGAAGAATTGTGAATTAATATTGACCGGGCTCACTTACCGACTTGTGCGAGAAAAGTGCAGAAATGAAAGCAAACTATGATACTTTTACATATATGATGATTACTGGCATGCAGAGGACACGCAGCAAAGATAATCCATATTCATACATACTATATATGCACACAGACATTCACGTACAGATACACATGCGTACATTATTTTGCATGCATTCAGCCCCCAAGGAGAACTTTGTGTTGTGAATGCTGGCAAATGGCAGACTAGCTTGAGATAACAGAGAAAGGTGCATATGGATGTGCATACTTGCTTGTGAATATACGAGTATGTAAGTAAGTACTTAAGCAAATATGCTCACTGGCTTCGCAAAGTGCTGATCGGGAAATTCTTTCAAATAAGTTTCAACGTTTTTGATGCTAATATTATTAGAACTTTGTTGAGTTTTTGAGCACTTCATAAAAAAATTTCGGGTGAGCCTGAAATCATTTCTCTTAGCAATTCAGCATAAACTGGTTTGGTTTAGAGAACATTTTTTTCTTGCCGTTGTTGAGGATGTCGGGATATCGGTTCGTTTATGCCATGCATTCTTTTCGGAAATTCATGCTGAATTTTGATCAAAAACATCGTTGGTCAGCGTCGCTCAGGAATTGTTGAATGACGTCAACAATGATCCAGATTTGCTTACAAAGGTCATAACTCATGACGAATCATGATTGCTCACTGTTTTCTTCGATTACCATGGTGTAGTACATCAGGAGCTCTTACCACAAGAGTGGTGAAGCAATATGAAAAAAACGCCCGAAGCTTTATCAGGACTTTCTCTGGATCAGAATGGATGTCTGGTATCCAGGCTCTAGATCTTGGCCGGTTAGGGATGTCTTCTCGGGGGACCACATCAAGGCGGGCCGCCGGCCCAGTGCACCTTATTACTTTGACGCGGGATTGAAACCATCCCGCATCCGAGCAACTGGGTGGAGGTCCTGTATTTCCTTTCATGATGTCCCTGTACACTTTCCAAAGACTCCTATTTATTAAGTCCCAGTTTGCTTGAGAGATCGCACCATTATGGAAACTGCGATCAATCACCGCCAATATATGGCTTCCTTTCGCTACTTTCGCGAAAGACCTCTTCGTCGTGACATTAGTCATTTGAGTGGCGAACACCTCGGACACCTAAGTTCGGTTGGCTTCAGCCGATGTCCCTTCACTCGATCGCTTGCGCTTGCCTTGTACGGCGTCTATTTTGGCCTTCTCCCTTGGAGTCCGACTGTTCCTCCGTCAGATCCTCTTTTCTAATGTCCTTCAGTCTATCCAGGATGCGATAGTACCTTTCTGACGCATTTATCTGCTTCCGGGGGTGGGTACTAACCGGGGCAGTGATAGTGCCAGAAGGGCAGATAGCAGAAGCCATTGGCTTAGCCATGTTGTCTGATGCTGCCGACATTGGGGGGGTGCTTCTCCTTTTGGAGTTCCCGTGCCACCTGGAGTAACGGAGATAGCAAGGTCTGCTTGTCTTCTAACAGGGCAGCTCTTGCTTCCCAAGGATTTTGTTGCGAGGGGGGGTCTACTGCTGTGACCAGACGTAAATGGTATGTCATTCTCAACTTGTCTTATGACAGGGTTGGGATTGTTGCCAGTAAGAGGCTTCGCTGCCGTAGAGGCAGTTTCTGAAGGGACGGAGCGGGAGTTAGGCCCTCGCTTGGCCACAGGCTTTACTCCGCTTACGTTAGTGGCCTTTTTTATTGAAAGACCTGACCTTACTAGGGATTTGGTCTTGATTTTGGGTTGCCTTGGTTGTCCGAGGCTAGGTTTTTTCTATTCATATTTCATTTCATAATCGTCCGCACTACTCGACGTGGCGAGCGTGGCGGACTAGGATTTTTAGGGGGAAAGGGGAAACGTCGACCACGGTAATCCCCTCTACCATGGCAAGGTTACTCTACCTCCTGAGGTGACACAGTTTCAGAAGGGCGCCGTTAAAATACAGCCGGATACCCCTGGCTGCAAAGACCTAATACTGCCAAAATTAGATTTGGTTCAAATAAAAAAAAAAAACACTATAAAGACCAACCGGTGCACATTTTCATGAATTATATTTTTATATTTAATCAACAATAAAATACAACATTGAAACACGATCACACACTAACTAAAAATTATTAAAAAATATACAAACGTGCAAAGATATTTTTACAGTAACCACTTACTAAAAGCAAAAAAGAAGAATATGAAATAACATCGGAAGGAGGTTCAGAAATAAGTGTAAATAAAATGTCATCATTGTTGTTGTACTGCTGCCTTGATACCAGACTGCTGTTTGCACTTCATTGTGAATTACCCTAATTTTAATTTAATTGAAAAATTTATTATTTGTACTCAATATAACAACTCCTTATTGCCATCGTAGGTGCTCTCCCACACCTTAATCTTGCGCATCTCTGGCCAATCTATGATTTCCAACTCTTCACCAATGTTCATACACTTGTACGCCGGCACAGGCTCTTTAATTGTTTCCCAATTAATTGACTCCATTTCTGGTAATTCTTTGTTATTTGGATTACCAGTTGCGGCAAAGTGAGTCCACATACCAATCATCCGTTGCATTGTGCGGTGTTCAGGACTACCTTCTGGCAAACGGTGTGACATTGCATTCCAAAAAAGATAAGGTAACTCATCGCCATGGCAAACTCCCTTGAAGGCACGTCCTCCCAGACACCAAGTGCGATATGGATACGGCATCACTTCAGAATAACAAGCGAAACGATACAGATAAGTAGGCGCATTTGGAGCATAATTTAAACGCGAAAGCAGAGTGCGATGGATGGGGAAGTAAAATAACCAATAACTTTTGAGCTGAGAAAGAAAATGGAGCCCGGATATTATATGTGAATAGATTATAAATATCAGTAAATAGAAAAAACTAAGAAAAAACTTATAAAAAAAATATAAGACGGAATAGGATGATTATTATGACATACCAGCTGGAATACGAAATGTGAGTTTCTTCAAGTGGCATAGAAAAATACTCACTAAATGAAATACGAAGCGTGTTATTTAAATAAGTAAAAAAATAAATAAATAATTGGCGCGTACACTTCTGTTAGGTGTTTGGCCGAGCTCCTCCTCCTATTTGTGGTGTGCGCCTTGATGTTGTTTCACAAATGGAGGGACCTACAGTTTCAAGCCGACTCCGAACGGCAGATATTTTTATGAGGAGCTTTTTCATGCCAGAAATACACTCGGAGGTTTGCCATTGCCTGCCGAGGGGCGACCGCTATTAGAAAAATGTTTTTATTAATTTTGCTTTCACCGAGATTCGAACCAACAACCTCTCTGTGAATTCCGAATGGTAATCACGTACCAACCCATTCAGCTACGGCGTTTAAATTACGCCGCTGTAGCGCTGCGGTCGCCGTTTAGCGCATGCGCGTCATGTAGCTACATCTGTTGGGAAGCCGCACCTGCCATTACGGAACCACTCGATCGAAGCTAAATCTGTTTGCGTGATTTTAAAATGCCTCCGCCTATTGAGAATCCCGCCGACAGTGAAGTACGTGCTATAATACGGTTTCTCTGTGCTCAAGGCTTCAAATCAGTTGACATTCATCACCAAATCAGTGAAGGCAGGGCAGCGCAATCCGATGATGACAAAGTGGCGGCAATCTTCTTTGACGATGGCATACAAAAGCTGGTCCCAAGATATGATAAATGCCTCAATAGTGATGGGAATTATGTAGAAAAGTAGTGTAAAGTATGGCCTTTCAAGTGAATAAATAATTTTTGGGAAAAAATTTCCTTGCTGTTTTTTTATGTCAAAACGGTACTTACTTCAAAAGCACGCCTCGAAACAACAATTACTAAGATCATTAAGGCTCAAAATGTATCAATCGAGTTTAAAACATAAAAAACCCAAATTTTTTAATGGGTAGATCGATGATTAATCATTTGCCACAATATAAATTACAGACGCCTTAAATTTTTTGCAAATCGTTTGTATAAATCGGAGAAACTAGCAAAAAGATCCTGGACTTTCGTAAAAGCCTGTGGGGTAGAACAAGAAGGCATTTTTTTACTACTCAATGGTCATGTCATATGTAAGTTAGTGTCACATAACGATTCTATAATATCGACTTTAGTTTCCATACTTTCTGGAAAAAAATTGATTTCGGCAGACTTCACGAGACTCGTTCTTATACGTATTACTTTGGCGAAGAATGAGACTTAATTGCTAAAGGTGGGTGTAAGCTCTCCGATGTTATACTTTTATCTTTAAAAATATAATTTATAATGATGAATTATAGCAAGAAAATTTTCCCGATACAATTAAATTTTTTTTTTGACTAACTAAATAACACAAATTATATTTGTACAAAATAACACAATTCAAAGCACGTCAAGTGCATCGCAACGAGTGGGGAATCTACACATCTCAGCTGAAAGGTCTCAGATGGCGAATCTACACATCTTAGCTGAAACAAAAGAGTGATGGGCAGTCTGGGGGTTTCAAGACGAGCTTAATCCAGCAAAAGTTGTCCGCAGAGGGAAAATCTAAAATCAAATGGTCTGATATTTTTTCGGAAAACATCGAAAATATAGTTATGTTGCAACTATACCACTAAAGAATTAACTCCGGGTCGCACACAAACTTATTTTCCCAGAAGTTTTCGGAGAATTAAGAAAAACCAACCGCCGACGACGAATTATTCTTCAATAAAGTCATTTTCATTATAATTTGACTTTTTTTCAATGTGGGCTGCAAAATGTAAGATGCAACCCTCGGAATTGGTTCATATGTCTGACCTATCTGCACCTGGATTTGATTTGAATGCCTTGTATTGATGCCTATTTCGGTGTCCAGCTGGTAAGATTCTGTTTTGAGGGATTTTACTGTATTTAAACCTAGATTGATATCTTTCAGCAAGTATTCAAGGCTCGGTGGAAATACACTATTATACTACTTGAAACAAGTAGTATATGTTACTAAAAAATCGCTGCCTGATTATCAGTGGCACTCATTACTCTAAGGTAAATTAAAAAAGAACTACTTTGAGAATAATGAAGATTATGATTAGACCTGTGTAAACTTAGTCAGTGCACACAAAAGAGTACTGTTTGCTCCTTACATCTATATAGTGCTCAGAAGTTATGTCATCTCCATCAACATGTATGCTTTTCAGCTTCTGTCCGTGTTTCATAATTTCTTCGTCATCCACAACTGCAGCAGGCACAAAGTTGCGACAAGTTTCCAATTTCAAAATTAAAGTGGGCATTTGTTTTACAACTAAAAACATATAAACACACATACAGGCATTTATAATAAATATACTCTAGGCCGTTTGTCACTATCCTTATTTTACTTACATGGCAGCATTACTACGCCCTCCTCTGATACACTACCCACCATTAGCGGTATTGTGTTAGTCCAAGCTGTCTTCATAAGTTCACGCGGACTTTTTAATATTACACTTTCGGCTGTTTCATACGGCTCTATGCACGGAACAAAGGGAAACCTGATATTATCTTTTAACTCCTCAACGGTCCAAAGCATTGATTCCTTGTTAGTCAGTTCAATGGCTTTGCATTTCATTAAATATTCCAGCACTTGTTGCTCATCGTCTTCGCCCTTGTATCCTGCCAATATTGCTAGCGGATAGCCAATCTTCCTTGGTCCCTGAACTGCCCATGGCCAAAGAGCCACGCCTGACATCAAAATGGCACGATGAAAGAGTCCCCTCGTTTGCTCCGTGATGCAAAGATAATGCGCCGCCGCGCTACCTGCACTTTGGCCAAACAGCGTTATGCAATTGGGATCACCACCGAAATTCGCTATATTACTTTTGACCCATCTCAGGGCTAATATTTGATCTTTCAAAGCAGCATTACCGGGCACATTTAACTCCGGTGAATCCATAAAGAGAAAACCTATGAAGGAAAAATTTAATTTCCGCTGAGTTATTGAGAGCCACTTTTCAGATTAAAGTTTACAAACCAAAAACACCAAGTCGGTATTGTACCGTAACCAATATGACATCTTTCTCCATAAGATAATCTGGTCCAAACCAATCACGACTGGCTTCGCCAGAAATAAAACCGCCTCCGTGTATCCAAACCATAACTGGGCGTGGTTTAGTAGTATTCAACTTTAGCAGAGCAAATCAAACAAATAAATATCTATGTACATATGTAATTCTAGTTTTGTTTTCACTCACATCCTTCGTATAAACATTCAAGTAGAGACAATCTTCTGAGCCTTCTACGTTTTTTGTTATCAAATGAACTTGTATGGCCTTGTCTCTGGGGCCAAGACAATTCAGTACACCAGTCCATGGTTCTGACCGTTGTGGCGCCCTGAAGCGTAGCTCACCTACTGGTGGTTTGGCATAGGGTATTCCCTCAAAACTGTAGTAGGATGCTTCGGTGTGAGTTCTTCGCTTTAAGCCCTTCACTTGGCCATATTCAGTGTCGGCAACAGCCGTTTCGTTGGTGGAAAGACGGTATTGCGTGTACTTATTTTGAAGAAGGCTGAGAATTAAAACAATTTTTCTTGCTTTTTAGTTACTATTTGAAAGAATTATCTCAGCTTATGTATGGAGTATAAAAATAATTAAGACAGTTTCTTAAATCTTATTCAAAACTTTTTCCGAATTAACTTTCATCCCGTTCTTCATTCTCTCTTTTACGACATTTGATTTATTTTTAGGAGATAAATTGGTAAAATACTTATAAACATAAAAAAAATTATGAAAATTTATTTATTGACAAAAAAAATGTTTTGATAATAAAATCCACACACCTGAAAGGTGAAAAACGAGGAAAATACAAATAAAAATACGTGCAACACGAAAATGGTACTATCAAAAAGTAAGGATAATAGAATCCAAACTTCCCTTTGTGAACAAACAGGAAGAAGAGGAAGAATAATCCAAAGGGAGTATAAAGTCAAGGATGCAGAGGAAATGGTGCACGTGCATGCATTTGCGCGCAAATGTTTGATTATTTTGTGTACTGACGACACTCAATTCATTCGAATTCAAATTCTCCTAAAACAAAGTGGCGGTGCTCAGGATGCGCAACTTTCTTTATTCTCCACGTCGTAATCAGGAAGAATAGTGTTGCATATCAACACTCCCACTATCAGCGCGCCCACCCACGTTACGCTCAGGTAGTTAATTTGTGGCGCAGAAGCTTACGTCGCCGGAATTATTCATTTGGTTTTTATGGCACGTACTTAATTCAGGTTCAAGTCCTGAAGAGATATATTTTTTGCTTGCACGATTTTTTTTTACAATCCAACCAGTCAAGTTCGGTAAAATTTTTGAGTTTATTTTAATTATAATTGCTTTGAAATTGTCTGTTTAGATTTTTTATATTTGGTATTTAGAAAATTTTCTTTTCTGTATAAAATAGTTCACACTGGATACTGATTTTGTATAAATCAATCAAAAAGGAAATATGTACATATACACGTGCATGTATTTAATCTCTTTGGTCAAATGTAAGCTATGCATATTAATGAGAAAATATCAGTCTAATATCCGTCCAGAAAGCTAAAGCCCCAGCTATGGGGCTGCTCAAGCTCAACCAATATAAAATCTATACAAAGATTCCAAAATAAGGTACTACGATGCGCTGTTAATGCCCCTTGGTACGTCCACAACACCAATATCGAACACGACCTAGGCATCGAATCAGTTGCCACTTCGATCAACATAAACGCTAAATCTCATATGCAAATACTACGACACCATGCAAATAGCGAAGCCTCAGCCCTAATTGATCCCGGTAAATGGAAAGAAAGGCTGAAACGAAAAAAATCGCACCAACTCACGCAGTAGTCCACTTCTCTGCAAGCCTTGGGCAGAGCAGTATTAAATTTAGTTGTATTGCACAAAATTAAATCAAAATTGTTCGTTAGTTTATAATTTATTAACTAGTTACAATGTAAATAATAAAACACAAAATTATACAAATAATGAAGCACAGATTTAAAAATAAATGTTGAAGAGGGGAAAGTGATTTTTAATATTTTTGAAATGTTCTTAAATGTTGCTGATATCTAAAGATTGGAGCGAAAACACGTATACGTTTAGCTTTAATCTTTGTGCTTAACTCGACCAACTGGCTGCTTTTCACAGCAGGAATTATAGGAAACAGGAACGTAACCGCCACCGATACCAACAAGCAGGTCCGAAAAATGGTGCGACACTCAAAAATACTTGGGAAGTGATTCGATTTTCTTTGCACGTTTTGCCGAAAACTCGAAATAAGAAATTGAAAATGTTTCTACGCACTATTTTATAAGAAACTATATTAGTCTTGAATTATTACAAAAATTACACGTAATGGGAGTAAAGCGAAAGTTCACTTTTGAAAATCGGCCAAAACCTGACTAATGCGCTGTTATACATTTCAATATAAAAATTTACCATTTTAAACTTCAGCAAACTGATAAACTTCAAATTTCAAGTTTTCATGAAAAACAAAATTTAAAAAAAAATTTTCGTTAAAAATCAATTTGAAAAAAACAAATGTGAAAAAAAAATTTAAAATAAATTTTCATGATTTTTCAAAATTCAAAAAAAAAAACTTAAAAAAATAAATGAAAGAAAGTTAAAAAAATATTAAAAACAAAAACTAAAAAAAACCAAAACAAAAAAATAAGACAATATTAAAAAAAATTTTAATTAATTAAAAAAAAAAATTTCAAGACAAATCTAATTGAATAAATTAATTTTCATGAAAAATCAAATAAAAAAAAACAAATTTTTCTTGAAAAATCAAATTGAAAAAAAAAACAAGTTCAATAAACAAAGTTAAAAAAAAATATAAGTAAAATAAGTTAAAACAATACAAAACTAATATCATTATTTTTCAAAATTCAAAAAAATTAAACTTAAAAAATAACTAAAAGAAAGTTAAAAAAATATTAAAAATCAAAAATGAAAACAAACAAATTAAATTTTAGTTAACTAATATTATTTTTAATTTTTTTTTGCCTTTACGAGTACAACTCAAAACTGCTTGCTTTATTTAAAAAATTTTAATGAATTCAAAAAAAAAATTTCATGACAAGTCCATTTGAAAAAAACAAGTCCTAAAACCAATCTGAAATAAAAAATGTTATTATTTTTCAAAACTAAAAAAAACTAAAAAAATAGCTAAAAAAGAGCTAAACAAATATTATAACAATTAAATTAAAAAAAAAAAATTAAATTAAAAAAGTATTACAAAAAATTATAAATAAAATTTTATTTTATTAATTTTATTTTTAATGTTTTTTTTAGCGTTTACGAGAGTACAACTAAAAAATGCTTGCTTGACTTAGTGTTCAGTATAGTAGTAAGCAGTACCATATAACGGAAATTTCCAAAAAAAAACAGCAAAAACTTAATACCTGACATAAATGAAGAAAAATTTATTGAATTTTGTACAAATTACAGCCCCAAAAACACCGAAAAATTTTAAAAATGTCGGTAAAAGTGTACCTCGATAAAGGTCCAATCAAACTCGCCCAACCAATTTAGTACACGAATTGTTAAGTATTAATTTAGCACATACTTTCTTGGCTTCAATTTAGGGTTGTTGTTTGTTTCCTTTGTTTTTTTTTTTTTTTTTGGTTTAAACTTACTTCAAACGCCAACGTAGTTTGTCAACAAAACCAACTAAAGGTCTCATATTTGCTAAGACAGTTATTAAGGTACGCAAAAATATTCAATCACAAATTCACTGAGAATATGGCGAAGAAATTATATATTTCCGAAGAAATTTTTACATTTAAACGAAATAAATCTTTCTTAAATTTTATTTAATTAATAATAATGAAAGCTGAGTTTGCTGCTGTCATATTTTAACTAAATAAGTAACACGAAGGAAGAACTGATCAAGACAACTGAATTTCCAATGTGCGACCAACGGAGGTTGGCGCTTAACTGTCGTACGCTACTGAAAATAAAGAGAGCAACAAATAAAAATATATATGTAAAAACCAAAACAATTTACAGTTATAAAAAACACTTTCATTGCTATTTAGTTATAAACACAATACAATTGCATCAACACTTTCTTTCACATTCCAGGTATTACGCAACGAAGGCCAATTAGAATGATTGCACAAGTAATATTGTAAAACTCGTATATCATAATAAAACCGACGACAGCATTCAATGAGACGTCCATTGAAAGGTTTGAGAGGAAGATGCTGCGGATGTTTTTCGACCTTTGAACGTTGACGACGGCGACTATCGCAAGCGAGGCAACAATGAGCCGTATGAGCTTTACGGCAACATAGACGCAATGCAGTGTAAAATAGCAGCAGCTTCGTTGGCCACGTTATATTTTTACCACGAATACAAACGCTTCATTTGGTTGTAGCAGAGGAAGGCCTTCTTTGCGTTGGCAAGATCAGGTGGAAAAGGACTTGGTTTCACTTGGTGTGTCCAACTTGTGCCGGTTACTAAGATAAAGAAACGACTGGTTGTTAAACGTTCCCATGACAGGCGGTTCTACGTAATCGCATCGACTTGAATTTATGTTCGGCCGAAGACTGTCACTTTAGCAGCCTTCCCTGTATTGTATGAGTATATATGGAGAATGTATATGCTGCGACAACAGCAACTGGATGTTGAACTCTGCCAAAATCCCTTAGCGGTTATCGCGCTAATATAGAAGAAGAGAATAAAACCTTAACAAAAATGTGGATATTGAAATCATTTTTAAAAACTTTTACAATTTACAAAAACATGCCCGACTTGCTTTAACCCTATAGAATACTGATATTTTCTATGTGCAAATGTTAATTTCTAGTCAATTCGATTAACATTTATTTAGGACTGATTATTACGTTGATATGTATATTTTTATTTTCATTTATTTTATTATTATTTTTTCATATTTTTTTTAAATTTTGTTACTTAAATATTACAAATTTCTTTTTAAAAATTATTTTTGTAAATAACATTGTTTGGGACCAGGTGTAAAGAAATAAATCAACGCATCAGTAAAGAAATTTGCAATTCACTAAAAACAAAACCAAATAACTTGAACCAGGAGATAGAAGCAGGAATAGTTGGCCCCACGAACACAAGCACACAAATCTTTAGCACTGAGTACAGATACGACGATTTTCCATGCGGAGCTTTTCGCCGTAATGGAAACAGTGGAAATTTTATCGAAAAGAGGATTCGAAAATGTAAAATTTTAAATACTTTCGGACGGTCAATCAATCCGCAAAGCCTTAAATAGCTTCACGTTCGATTCAAAAGTCTTTATAGAGTGTAGCAATGCACTCAACAAACTGGCGACCTTGAATCAGGTTTTCCTGATTTGGGTACCAGGACATGAAGGATACGAAGGCAACGAGTAGGCTGAGTTTTATGCCAAAAGAGGCGAGTGAGCCATTTATTGGACCAACCCCATTTTTCGGCTTTAACAAAAACAGCCAAAAACAGGAAACTGAAAAAATTGACCCCCTAATTGGCGGCCTTAATCACTCCAAAGAGTTCCTGAACTTAATACCGATCTAGTGAAAAAGGGCTTTAGTTACTCCAAGCAGGCCATTTTGCCTGCAATAAACATTTCAACACGTCCCATAGGTCTAATTGTATCTAGCACTAGTTTATGCAGGTTCTGCTGTAATGAAGAGGAGTCCATGGAACACTTAATCACCAACTGTGAAATATTAAGTCACAGGAGGCACGGTATTCTGGGCGAGTACTTACTAGAGGGTGAAGACTTGCAAGCGCTCTCCCCTAAGAAGCTGGTTCGATTCCTTGCACTACTAAATAATTAAAAATTAAGCACTTAGCGGCACACAATAGATCAATCTGGTAGCATTACCATTAAAATTTTTTGTTTCTTTTTCCTTATTCACTTCTCTGTTTTTGATTTCTGACAGGGTAGGTGATTTGCCTGCCGCAACCAGTCCTAAGTACTAGGAATGCCCACCTGTCGTTGCTTAGGGACAACGGCTTCTTACTGCCTAAAGCACCATCTGTGTCTCACATTTGGCTGGCAGAAGGATCGCACAGATGGTTGAGGGCTTCGCCAAATTTGGTGTGTTTGCGCTATTTCCGCGGTCGCCCGCTTCCTCTTGCTGGCGCCACTGATGCAATGTGTAACTGTGTGTTTTTGCTTGTTTTACCAGCCACAAAGTCCTCTCACTGTATGCCATTGTCAATATTTCAAGTGTTTTTGAGCCCTCAATTCCATTTTTTACACAAACTTTGATGCTTCTTGATCCATTTTTTTCGACACCAGACCCTTGTCTTATGTACGCCTCTCACAAACAAACTAAAAATTTTGTTAAAACCGTGAACATATCTTCGAGACGAGTGTACCAACACAAAAAAAAATAATCGAAAGTCGAATATATTATATGTAGCCCACGCAATTTGAAAATTCACCTTATTTTTTTAACACACCTCGTATATATGTACATATTCGCTGTAATATTAGGACAAAATAAATGTTCTTTCAAGGGTGGAAGAACTCTAAACTGAAATTTTCCACATTGTTTGAATCTCGGAATTATTATTTTATTTTTTTTAAATCTTTCCAGTTACTTCTCATTATACCCAAGCGTACAAATAAAACCAATTTTTATAAATTTAGAGAAAATATTGCGTGTGGTTACGAATTAAAGGGAACTAAAGGAATCATCTTTTCGCTCCAGCTAAAAAACTAATTGGTTGACTTAAATATTTTTTATACAGCCACAACATAGACATAGCCAGAAAATGCATAAGTGTTCCATATATTTTCAGTATATGTTTTTTTACTGTGTTGTGTTATTATCTGGTTTTACCTGTACTTATATAAAGAGATCATATCTTATAAACTTAGGCATAGAAAAATTTACACGTGTGTAGATACCTAACTAAGTAGCTCTCTTACTTAAATATTATATTAACAGACACTCTTTGGCCACAGAGCAGCAAACAGTACAGCTGTTCCGTTACAGCTTTTGAGTAAAAGGCATAACATTTTAGACTCTTCCGGGTTCAGCCCTCCATCCTACACTCTGTTTGCTCATATTTGTCTCGATTTAGATTGTACTTTAAAGCAATATCAGTGCATCAAACTCCCTAATAACATTATCGCAAAATAATGCGCCATTGGCTCATAAAATGAGATTTTAAGAAGCCATTTTAAGTTAGCAAGGCAAGGGAGAAAAGAGGAGAGTGTACAGAAGACGCACAACTTGTGCTTTAAGCTACAATTTGCGTTGATTATATATACATATATTTGTTACCAGCTCATATACAACATGGACAAAAAGAATGTTAACTTCTGTTGTGTGTGTAGCTGTTCGAAACCGCGCGTGTGCAACGTAAAACCAAGTTGCATATAACCAACGCACATGCCACGTAAAAACTCATTGCCTCATTATATGGCTTATTTCCACCAACGACTTATGTGCTTGCTCTCTCTTCTGATATCTTTCTTTATTTTTGTATGCAAGTAAGTTTATGTATTTTTGTGTCTTCTACTTTAGTATATCTCAGCGCGAATTAAATAAATTAAAAGAAATCAATTCACTTTTTTCCAATTACATACTTTAATTTTTCAAATTTGTTCGCATAGAAAGTTTGCAAGTGCTTAAGATATTTTTGACATATTTCGGAGAATGGACGATCATATCAGTTATTTTTGTGTCAGAATAACAACAACAGTTTTGAATCTCATAAGCAACAGATTTTAAAGATGATGTTAAAATAAAAGGCCGCCACAGTCTATCAACATCGGCTTATCCCCTCTACATATAAAGGAATACGCTATAATTAAAAATAATCAAAAATGTTTGGATCAGAAAAGCGACAAAGTTGATGCTTCTGGTCTTCTTTGAAAAAGAAATCAAATCAGGGTCAAGGAGCAGTTACTATTGAAAAGTACGAATGAGAAACTGAACTTGCAAAAGAAAGGAGAGAGTTTGAGTGACGCGGACGAGTAGGCTAGTGCAGTGAAAATCCTAATAGCACAATAGCTCAATTTGAGTTTTTTTGGATAAAAAAAGTACCCATAAAAGCTATAAAGTTGCGGTGCGCACTCACTGAGGGTTTGGACGCACAATAGATTAAGACCAGCCACATTGAATGCAATGGATAATCTCTGATAATTTAACAATTCATTTTTAAGGAGGAAATCACAAACTCCATCGTACAGTAAGAAACCCTAAAATGTGTATAAAACATAAATGCTTGAAATGCCAAATAAGCCAGAAGTACTGGGAAGAATTCGCAATGATTGAAAATACTTTACCATATTGAGCTGTTTAACCCAAATACAGATACAAGATCTATTCGACACAACTAAAAGAGGAATATTGTGCGTTCGCTTCAGGTGCTGAAGAAATGTTTTGTGATTCGAAAAAGTAAACACACGTCCGGTCAGATTACTGACTGGCAACACTGATATAGCGGATGATATTTGGAAGATGAGTCAAGATAATTTTGAAGTAGCCTATATTCTTCATGATTTTCTGTCCTTAAATAAGCAGCTGTTTTCTTGCAGAAGCTGAATATATTTCACGCTGGATATTCCATATTGCGCCCTCGGTAGTACAGCGTAAGTGCACTAGCCTGCCATCCCAGAGGTAGTGGGTTCGAATCCCACGCAAACGATCCTCGCACTTTTCTAAATTTACCTACTTTCCCTGTTTCTAAGAAAAAAAACTCCTCCACTTCCATTCCTGAACCCAAAGAGACACCGATGGCGCTGCAAGCTAGAAGAAGGCATTGTTCCTAAGCAACAACAGATGAGCATTCCCACTACTTAGGACTGATAGCGGCAGACTAGGCAAAAATTTAAATGTATTAACGAAACCAACGCAATACTCAGTCTTGTCGAGACCCTATGCTTCCGAGAGGAGTGAACAGGGAACAACAAAAAATTCCATATAAACTAGCCAAGTATAGTATGAAAGTGTGGTGAATATGTTACTCGAGAACATTTTACTCACTCATACGAGCATATTCTATTCAACCACTTCATGAGCATAGAAAAGTCGTATTGTCGCTATGGATGAAAAAAGTTTGGAATGGAGATTTCTTAAAATTTATGCTAACTCACACACACATGCACTCTTTCAAAAACTTTTTGTATGTATAACTACATTTCTTCAATTGGAATTATTCAAACTGAACCCTCAGTTATATTTATCCCGAATCACCACAATTTCTTATATTATAAGTACATATATTAGATATGTAAATATTACGAATGTCGATATCAGGATAACGTAATCCCGTTAATTCGGGTTTATTTCTGGTACCGAAAATTTCCGGATTAAATTGTATTAATTTTGGAATCCCGAAAGTTCTGAAATATCGAATTGAAAGAAATAAACAACTTTCGATTGAAATATTTGATTACTTGTTTTAATTTATGTACTTATTTAAGCTTCATGATCTCAGGTCATTTTAAAAATCAGTTGATCGCATATTAAAATGGTTTTGCTTCGTGGTGTAGTGAAAAGTTTTCAGCTTTTGAATTTTTACTCATATCAAAAAAGTCGAATCTACTTTAAAAATATCCCGAAATCACGCTATAAAAATGTTTCACTAACATTGGCATCCCTAGTATGTATGTATGTGTAGATGTGCATTTTAAGTGAAAACTTAATATATAGTTCCACATACGCCACAGCCTGTTCTGACTAAAAATGCGTATAACTTTATTTCCTAACTACTTTGGAGCTGGTAGCTTACACTTCCCATAAAAGACGAATTTCTTTATCAAATGTTCATATAAACCTGTTTTATAGTTATTTTTATGTCATATTACACCCAATAGCGACACATCACCAATACTAAATAATGATGGCATAGCCAATGATAATTATGGCGATATAGTACCCATAACTGAAGATGAGATGTGCGCCGAGATACAAAAGTTGAAGTCGAAGAAATCTCCAGGGTTTGATTTAATAACTGCCGAAGTCCTCAAACAAGTTACACGAAACATCATTACTAAGCTAACAAACATAATGAATGCTTGCTTTAAGCTGCAATACTTTCCAATCTATTGGAAAATAGCTGATGTCATCATGATTCTAAAACCAGGAAAGCCTCCAAACGATGTAGCATCATATCGTCCAATTTCACTGTTGCCCATCTTGTCAAAACTGTTGGAAAAATGTTTGATAAAGCGCCTGAGCAATATCATAGAAAATAAACAAATAATACCAACACACCAATTTGGATTTCGCGCGCGCCACTCAACTATTGACCAAATTCACAGATTAACTCGTATCATCGAGAACACATTTGAAGAAAAAAATGTCTGTTCGGCTGTATTTCTCGATGTCTCTAAAGCTTTCGATAAAGTATGTCATGCTGGCCTGCTGTGGAAAATAAAGAATGTACTGCCAACAAAATGTTTTAATATCTTAAAAACCTACCTGTCTGAGCGCTATTTTCGCGTCAGGTACGAAGACGAGTTCTCTGAACTGAAAGAGATAAAAGCTGGTGTGCCGCAAGGAAGTGTGCTTGGACCTCTTCTCTATCTACTTTTTACTCACGACCTGCCAAACAGCAGAAATTGCTTTATAGCAACATTTGCTGATGATACTGCAATATTAACCGTCGGAAAGACAGAAATAGAGTCTACTACACAACTGCAGCTTGCTATCAATAAAATATACAATTGGACAGATAAATGGCACATTAAACTGAACGAAACAAAGTCTGTACACATCAACTTTACAAACAAAAAGATCAACTACCTGCCAATATACATAAACAGCATTAAAGTACCATACTCTAATACAGCAAAGTATCTAGGTATGACGCTCGACACGAAACTTAGGTGGAGTGCGCACGTGAAAAAGAAAAGAGAAGAACTGGACCTAAAATTCCAAAATATGCATTGGCTAATGGGTAAGCAATCAGCGTTATCCGCACCCAACAAGATACTGCTTTACAAACAAATTCTCAAACCTATATGGACCTATGGGATTCAGCTATGGGGTTGCACCAGCTATAGCAACACAGCGCATATACAAAGATTTCAGACTAAGGCACTCAAGCATGCAGTTTGTGCTCCATGGTATATTAGGACGCAAGATCTAGAACGTGACCTCAATATTGATTCGGTTACGGCAACCATAAAGAAATTTGCAAAGTCGCACGCAGAGCGACTAAGCAAGCATGTGAACAATGAAGCCTTGATTCTTAACGATAATACAAAATGGAAACGAAGGCTCAAACGTAAAAAACCTCTGGATTTAAACTAATTAATAAATAAAAATCAGTTAAAAGTATGAATTGTATTTTGCTGAGGATTAACTTAAATTATTTGTTGTAACAAAACTCCACACAAATTGCTCGTTAGTATATATATGTAATGTTATACTAGTTGCAATGAAAATACTAATAATAAAAAAAAAAAAAAAAAAATATTAGCGACGTAAGCGCACTCCTTCCCAACCAAATCGATATAAATGCAAATTGCAAAGCGTACTTGGTAGGAGGATTAAATGTATCTGCATATGTAATACATACATACATAAATGTTTAGGCAAGCAAGTAAAAAAAATTTTTCTTCAATGTAAACAGTAAGTTATTGAGCAGACTATTAGTCTTTCCCTCAAGAGTTTAAGATATCAGTGCCTCTTTTATATATGTACGAAAATTTTAGTGCTTACTTCTTTGCGGAATAACACTTAATGAGTATTTTCATGAAAAAAATATAAGTGGCATAGTACTTTGTATTTATTTTGACGTGCATTCAAAACTTGCATAAAGATTTATTAGTTTCAGCGTATATATTTGGGGAAGTTCTTACCAGAGGTACATCGACCAACATTCTGTTAATTTAATTTTCTTTTATTTTACACTTTCTCTAAACTGCTTAAGGAAAATTCTAAAATTTCAGTCCACTTAGCTTATAAAACTGTAAGTCACTAACGACAGTTGTGATTTCAAAGTAGTAATAAAAACTTGGCTTCAGTTATATCGTTATAGCTAGAAGACCATCCCAATAAACTAGCGCGAAATCTACTTTTAGATGAAGGTCACACACGATTAAAAAAAAGAGACATCTTCAAGTCTGCACTATCTTAATTATCTCATCTCACACGAGAGTCCATCCACAACTTCCTCCAACCACATCTATCACATTCGAAAAAAAAAAAAACAACAACATTTTCACAATCGACATGAGGGACAACGGAAGCTCTAAGGGAGACTGGAAACTAGGCCTTTCCGGCTCCCAGCTACGAAGAATCGGAGACTGGAAACCCGTCCTTTCCAGCTCCCAACTATAAAGAATTGGAGATTCACAACCGATTTAATCATATATGTAAATACCTATATATTCATTTGAGCAAATAATTCGTTTCTTAGCACTGGCAAGGAAACATATTACTCTAGTATATATGATTTGTAAACTTATTGTTAGTTTCTTATACAAGAAAGATTCAATAAATAAAGAAACATGAAAAAAAAGAAGTTATATCGTCCAACTAGCGCTTGTGAGCAGACGAAAGGAAGAGAAGGAAAACAAACGCAAATCAAAATCGCTTAAGTAGTTCTCGCATTTATAAGAAAAAACTATTTTATTTGAAAACAAACGTTAAGATTGATCATAGTCTCAGCCTTACAATCTGCCGGAGAATCTCACTTGTCAACAAGTGCTACTTTGGACTAAATAGGCAATTGTGTAGTAAAGTTTTCTCCCAAATAACAAAATTCACAATCTGTAAGTCTTTCATCATGCCCTTCCTATTGTATGGCACAGAATGCTGGATGATGAAAAAATCATCGACGGAACTTGGAATGCTCGAAATCAAGATTCTATGGAAGATGTATGGGCTTATGCCTGCTGGCGATGTCGAATATTGCAGACGATGGTACCATAGCAGAAAAAAATTCGCCGATTTATTTATTTACTCAATCCACAGTATATCCCTACAGACTATTTCTAATTCAACAGAATGTTCATTCATTTAAATTAAATCTATATAGTGCGCATAGCTAGACGTATATTTCTCGTAATTGGTTGATTAAAGCCATACTTAGTTTTTTGCCTCGGAGTTTTAAAATACCAAAAAGCATGTTTAACTCCTCACAGTCTATTCGTTTATTTATTATGTTGTGGCCAAGCTTTAATGCGAATTAACTCAGATCTTGTGAATATAGTAAGCCAAGGAGTTCCCGTCTGCCAATGTAGGATCGCAAGGCCATTTAAGTGTAGTACAACAGAACGGAAATTGTGGAATCGTCCAACTAGTGAACATTTGAAAGAAATTAACGGTTTGGTAAGTAAACATAGTTGATTGACTGTTAAATAGGTTAAGTTAGGTTAGCCTGGTTGGCAATAAGCCACGCATAGACTATTTGGTCACTAGCGATACCAGATGGAGACCGACCTCTATGAATACCGAAAGTAGACATCATGTAGTATGTCAGCGCTTTTGGCGAATCTAAGCAGAACTGGGAGATCCGCTTTTGAGACGTCCTCCAGACCCTCAAACAATGCGGCTCTCAGGGATTTTAATGCGTTTTTAAGTGCATTTTACTGTTAAGTATATTTTGATAATTTTAGTTTGTCATATTAACTGCATTCGATTCACCACTTCTCTGCCCGCTAAAGAATAAGATTTTTTGTTTCACTCCTTATTCGCAACGTGGTTGGTGAAAAGAAAACAATTATTAATTGTATCAACTCAAACAGTTTTGAAAGCCAATTTGAGACTCAGTTGTCCCTGACCTCGATTAGCTTTAAAACCATATAATAATCCAAAAGATACGATAATATAAAGTGAGGGTAATAAATCCTCCCTAACGATTCTTACCATAAATCTCCCATGAAGCGAGCGAGTATCGTGTTACAGGTGAATAAATTCCACGTTGACTAGCTACGATTTTTCTTTTACGTGTTGTAGTTCTTTGTGGCCTTTAGAGCTTCAGACCATATTCACCTTATTGAGCTCCTTGAGGCTTCTGACTTTTCAACAAGGTAAAAATATCTTACCGGCGACCAGCGTTTTGAGTCCAACGGGTCAGGTATAAAAACTGTTTCAATATATTTTGTACATAATCGTATTATTCCAAAAATAATATTTCGTGCAGATGACTTCAAAGATGATAGAAAATGAAAGTTTTTTTAGATTTGCACGAACCCTAATGGACGTTTTACCCCATTTGTAGCCCATTGTGTTCATTGCATTTATAGCTGTATGGTGCGAATTGACAGATGAATACTCTTCTACTAAGTATCTCTTTTACTAAGTAAAAAATAAAAAAAGTTTCGAGTGATGGAAATCTTTATGTTGACCTTTACGTGCTCCATTGCTGGTCTGTTTGTGTACTGCAGCAGCCTGGACCACAAGTGCCAAAAAGATTGCCATACGCAGCCACTGGCAAATATTATAAATCTTGCGATAAAGTTATATGTAGGTTTTACGCCAAATTTTCCGCAACTCCCATGTTTTCAAGATTCAACAATACTTTTTTTTATCCAGTGCCAATTGTGGAAAATAGTGAAATTGAAATTTCATTCGTTAAATTGTGACGTTTTATTGTACAGTCTCAGTGTCCGTTGAACTTCTGTGCGGTGCACTGGTGTATGCTTGATGATAAATCGACATATCAACTGTTCTCTGGAGAAATTCTTCGCGGCTTATAGCTGCGGGAACACCTTTTATAGTTCCGTTAACTATTTTAGACCTTAAAACTTGGTTGTGATAAATTAACTATTAAACTAATTTTCCGTAATAAAATTATTTCATTTGGTTACACTTAATTATTTTTGTAATACGAAACCCTGATAGGCTTCAAATAAATAAGAACCACAAATTGTTAAAATTTCATGACGACACAAATACCTCATAATGACGCGAGTTAATAGTGATAAATATTTAAACGGCATTTCTGAATTCCTAATAAAACAAAAAACCATTGATGCTGTTTGTGGTGAGAGAAACGAATGCCGGTACCGGTTTACTTCTTACAAAAAAATTAAACCCAATTATTTGGAGCAAGCAATAACACGAAATCAATGCACGCTAAAAATTCTTTTTATTCTTCTTTTTTAATGCTGTGTGACTAACTCCCTTATGGACAAAGAAAAAACGCATATACAGCTGTAAGTTTCCGACGCGAAAAAAATTTGAAAATGTGGAAAAGTTGATGCTGGCCTATCAAAGAATTAAATTGTGGCAGATGGTAAGAGAGTAAGAGTTAGCAAAAAAGAGCGGAGAATTGTAGATGTTTGACAAGAACATTTGCACACGACTAAGAAATATTAGTTAGGGGAAAAAGAAATCCATTATTTTCTCGATATCTCGTAAATTATCGATCAAACAAGTCAAAGTCTATGCTCGTTGTCAAGGCGACATTTGGCACTTAAAAAATTAATATATGGTACGCTTTGGAAACCGCGAGTGCTTACATCGCCCAACAAGCAGCGTCTATTGGGGATTCACATAAATTCTCCATTCACTCCACAATTCCTACCTGGCCTCCAGTGATATTTTTCTTATTTTCAAGTATATATAAAGGAGGAGTTACGGAGGCAGAATGAAGGTGACTGTTGAAAATAATTTTGAAAAGAAATCTAAATAATTTTTTTTTGCCATAATAGCATTATATTCACCTTTGGAGAACTGAATTTCTCAGTGAAAAAAAGTACTTCACTTTGTTGGCTTGGGTCTCACAATTTGCTCTTAACCTTTTTCCTCTATTTTTCATCTACTTCATGCCCTACTACTTATTCCTTTTTTCTTTTAAGGTGCACCCGTTTCCTGTTACCTTCTTTAGCCTATTTTTGTTATTTTTATTTTGATATTATTAACTTTTTGTGCCACAAAATCAGTTCTGCTTCTCGCAGTTGTAAATTCAAATTAAAATTTCATAACAACAACTCGGAATGTTGCTGGCAGCAGCTGTTGCAGTTACGCTCGCTGTAACTCACCCCTTCACCTAGTCAATTTATTTACTTTTTTTTATTATTTTTTAATGTGAAATTTAATTGCGAAAATTCTGCACCACTTCATTATGCTCGAGGAGCGTTCGTTCGTGACATAAATGGTTAGGCAAGCAACTCAACTCATTTGATTTTAACACTTTTAAGTCATTTACTTGCATTTCATTTGCATTTTCCTAACATCGGTAAATATTTTCATATTTTTAGGGAGAAAACCATACCTCCAGCCTGTAGGAGTAACGCTGGAAAGGAAATAATTTTTTGAGGAGGATTTCGAAATTTAACTATAATCAGACAACCGCTGAAGCCGATAATGTGGACTGATGTGGACAGTTATGCTAACTTAACCTTAGCTCTGCCCTGTTTGGTAGGCAAATTCACACCTAATGAGGCTGGCAGGAATCGCAGGCTGGAAAATAATGTAATTTTTTTTGCCCTTTGTCCACAGATGTATGGCTGATGAAATTTAAGAAAATGTATGTAATTTTATGAAGATACCTTAGAAACATAATATAATATATTTGGTTTGCAATTTAAATCTAAATAAGATACCCACCTACTGCGGTAGAGATGTCAATCTGGGCTTGGGTTTCACTTAAGAGAGCTTGGCCAACGAGCCATACTAAACTCGTACAGCGCCCTATTAAACACCCGGTGAAAGTCAATGTTTGGGGTTGCTTCTCCGAGCGCGGTTTCGGATGTTTCGAACTCTTCATCCAAAATTTGACCGCCGAAAAAATTATCGAAATTTACAAACGAGGACTTTTGAGGTCGGTGAAAAAGATGTATCCAAGAAGAAACAATGATTGGGTCTTGCAAGAGGATAATGGCCTTAAGCACCAAAGTCGACTCTGTAAAGTCTGGAAAAAAAATATGGCGTCACAGTAATGGACTGGCCTTCCCAGTACCCAGATGCCAACCCCATTGAAAATGTGTGGGGAATTATGAAGACGCATCTTGCCGGAAAGTCAGCCCATGATTTAAAGCAATTTGTGCGTCAAGTTCGCAAAATCTAGTCCTGTTTATCGACGAGCTACGCAGAAAAGCTGACTCAAAACATGTTGTGGAGATACCAGGCTTTACTCGAAAAAGATGGAAACTTATTGAGTAATTGCGACTCGTAGTTTTGCACATACTTTCATGTAGAAAAAAATTTAAATATATAAATATATATGTATGTGCATTAAGTTAGGTTGTAGCTTGTCCTGATTTGCCTAAGTTCCTCCCCGATTCCATGCTTAGATATTTTAACTCATTCAAAAATTGTAGATCTAAAGTGGTGAGTCTTCATCTGTACAGAGCAGGGAAGTGGCACAGAATGTGCGAGATCGTTTCTTTTTCTTCTCCGTTTAGGCAGCTTTTACAGAAGTCAGGCCTCTGTACTCCTAGCCTCTGACCGTGCCTGCCTACGCAGCCGTTGAAAAACTCTCAAAAACGATATATTGCGAATCATTTATACGCATGTTTTATCGACTACGGTGTCGTGACGGTAATTTTTGCGCTTAAATATATTTGATGCGATGACACTCATTGAAATACGTTCATTTATGTGTTTCTCTTGAAGGGTTCGCATTGATTGTTCGCGTTTTAGTAGGAGCAGTGATATTTTTGTGAGAAACCATTCAGTCTTCGTCCAAAATTTTTTGAACTGTTTTCTGTCTAAATAGTTTCCTATATCGTAACTGGGAAATATAAATTAAATTATCTGTAGTATTCCTACAGCACTTTAGTTGAAACGATTCAATAAGGTTGAAAGGGAAAAATTGCTCTCCAGTTCTTCGAAAAGCAATCATAGAATTTCAAAAGACCGGATTTTCCTACAACCAATTTCAACACAATTAAACGAAATAATACTTAAATAATGAGATGGAGTTCTATTTAATTGGATGCGAGAAACTATGCCATGCCAGGTGCCCTCCAAATATAAAACTTCAACACTAGACATAAAACGTCAAGCACTGGGACCGAACATAACAAACAAGCTTGCATATAAATTGATTTCCACGGTGAGTGTAGCGAGTTTTGCTCAGATATGTCTTAACTGTTTGTTTTTTTAAACATTTTAAAACAGAATAATTAGCACATTAAAATGTTGCCAAATCAACTAAAAGTCGGCCAAGTCAACGAAATATTAAATCAAAAACTTTTCTTCCTGTTTTTTAGTTAACATTTCAAGATTTTTTTTACAATGATATTCCAATCAGCTGCGCATATTAAGCTATTTTTATACACATTCGTTTGGCAGTATCGGAAAAATTAAATTTTGAAAATAATTAATAAGAAAAATTTCCTAAATCCTTTAGAATTTCAAAGCGTTTTGAAACATTACTTCCATCTTGCTAATTTTTTGACTCAATCTTGCCCATCCATTCCATTTCTTTTCTTTTAATATTCATGAATATCTACTTTTTACAGCTAAACTCGTGAAAACCCTTAGTAAGTTATTTTAGGAGGTGCATAGAATGCATTTTTACAACTTTTATCCCGTACGTAATTTTTTTGTCGAAGGTGCGATTGATGAAAATTAATTTTTTGGTCAGTTCTAACCTTTTAGTTTCAAGTTGCATCTACTTTTGTCAAAACTTTCTTGGGATGTTTTATAAAAATATTTAGTTAACTTTTTAGGCAAGTATCATATTTACCAATTTTTTTTTTAATAGTGCTTAAAAATACAAAACAAGGATGAATTAATGCCGATAGAGTGTAAAATGTGACCTAGGTTTCATTCAAATTCATAAATTATCCTACGGACGGACGAACAGACCTGGCTGAATTGACTCCTTTCAATATTGGGAGCATTTTGGTATTTACATTTGTGTTCATAAAAATGTGACGTATTGGAAAATTCTGACGATTTATTTATTTTTTATTCAAATAAATTTTTTTTAATTATTTAAGTAAAAAAATTATATAATTTGAACTTTCACGCTTAGTAAAAAAGTTAAAAAATTAAATTAACTTTCATCAAACTTTTAAACTTGGTATAATAAAGAAACTAAAAAAAATACAAAATATAAAAATTGCAAAAATGCAGGTTTTTATCCCGCTAAATTTTGGTATAATAAAGAAATATAATCAAATCAAAATTTCTATTTCAAAGTTTTTAATTTTTGAATTTTGGTACAACAAAGAAATTTTAAAAATTCAACAAGTTTTTATCAAGGTTTTAAGCTTTTTAATCAGAACCTTTACACAAATTTCATGTTTGCAGTTTATAACCCATCGAATTTTGATATAACAAAGTTCGAGTTTCGAGTGGCTAAGAATTGCGTTGATTTTTTTTAATATTTTATCTGTTGGCGGTCTCGCGCTAGTGAAATTTTTTTCGAAAATTTGTTATAGGAAGAAAATAAATAGGTCCGTCAGCAAAAAAAAAATTGTCACAACTCAAGGCCAATTTTAAAATATTGCCAGCTTGCACTTGGCATAATAGAATTTAATATCATAAAAAATGCATACCAAAATTTTTTCTAGAAATTCTAATTTAAGTTCCTAGAATTGGAAAACATTTTTTTTTAATTTTTACTAAATTTGCGCAAAATGTGAAACTTTGTGTTGGGGTATGTCGACGATATGTGGCCGATTCCGAAATAAGAAAAAGTGAATTCTTTATAAATTTTTTATTCTATGTACTAGGATGTATATCTACAAATGTGTATGGGTATAAATTTGTGAACAATATTATATATATTAACCTGTTGTTGTCTAATTATCCGTTTCTGACGTTTGAAGACTATTTATATGATTTGTTTGATGTCGCTGCGATGCGTCCTTTCACTTTTAGTTAAAAATACAGCTAAAAGGTAAAAGCGATGTTGCTGCGGTTGTTTATTCCTACATTGTCCTTCTTTCGCTTTTCAGAATCTAAGAGGACAATGCAGGGATGTGTTTGTTTAGAATAAACACTTTGATTTATACGATTTTTGTTGTATTATGAACTATAGTTTTATTAAAAGAAATATAAAAAAACAACCTAGAAATCAATAATTAATCAAAATTTTACAATATGTCGCGTTGCTTTTATTATGGCCACCGGTGCATTAATCTAAATCGGTCTCAATTCCTTTATGCTGTTACATACAACCGCAATGTGAAGTAAATTATAAAACCCTTATGCACACTAATACATATGTGCGGGTATAAAAGGGACTTTAAATATGTACCCTGTATATGTAAGCGCACACATACACATCCATACATACAAATTCCGCGCAGTTAGATATTCGAATACAATTCATTGGATTACTACTCATACATCTATAGGTGCGTATATGCATCTAAAATGGCCAGTGTATTCGAAAGGCTGCAAGTCTCCCGCGTTCAAATCCTCATTCGCTGAATGCTGCTGAATATTTGCTGCTTCGGTACTGTTTGTCTACAACAATAATGAAACGGCAGTGCGAGCGTTATGCCTAAGCGCATTCAATGACGCTTGAAACTGGTCAATGGATTGTGCTCTTCAATGAAAGAATTAGAATTAAATGCCGATAGAGCGAGAGAGAACAAAGAGGTCAAAGCGTATAGCATTGTCCTACTCGTGAATTGAATTAGACAACAATCACAATCCCATAGACGGGCATTCATATAGACATATATGTATATAAGGATATGCAAATGTGCGCGTGTATTTACACATACATATATTCCCTGTGGAGCAACCCATTGCTTTCGCAAAGCTTTCCTTTAGTTAATTTGGTGCTAGGACTAGTTAGAGTCTGGTGGCATGAAACGAGTGCTATCTACTTACGTATAGGAAGATGCACCTCAACTGAGAGAGTAGAGTGAAGCAGAATGAAATAGATGGAGGCGTGGAATATAATGAAGTATTCTACAATCTAGGCAAGTTTTTATATTCACACTATTGTCAATGTATTTTCCTTCACATGATGGACTTCTACTCTAAATATCTAGCAACAATTTTTGGCGCCGTGCTCACATCTTAAGGGGCGTCAAAAATGCGCTAAACGAAAAACTTTTTTTAGTAGGGATAAAAATAAATGTAAAAAAATATTATGCATTGTTTATTAGTACTTAAACTTTACAAACAAATTTATTTTAATTTTAATATTTAATAAAAAACCACGGGACCCAAAGTACAGTGAAAAAACGTTGCTCCATGGGCTGCATCATTTCTCCTTGAAATGTTGATGGATCTGTAAAAAGAATAAAATTCTTGTGAAATAAAGCTGTAGCTATAGTCTGAGGAGTCGGATTTTTGAGTTTCTAAAAATTTTTGAATTTACGGCATTTAAAAAAAAGTATGCGTTTTACGTCATAAATGTCACACTTTAATTATGTTTATAAAATTTTTTAATAAAAATATCAAAAATCAAATCTATAGAGAAAACACTTTCGAATATTAAAAAAAAATCGAATCGCATCAAAAATAATTAAAAACTGTATTAGTTATCATGCAGACTGTGCCGGAAAAAGTAGTTTCGCGAAAAACGAGCTTAATGTTTGAGGTACAGGAGCGCGAGTTACGTCAGAGGCAGCTCCGACTTCACCAAAAATAAATATTAATTGGCGATTAGGCGATTTTTGGAAATTTCTAGACCACCGGTCCTCTTAAGTTGCACTAAGTTTTGAGTCTATTCGACTACATTATTCTTAGAATACCATAGAAAATCAAATTACATATATCCCAAAATATGATACTTTTTGGGATAGCTAAAAAGATGATGATTTTGACTAACTGATTTACCTCTTAAATGAACAAAAAAGAAAGGTTTTTTTAAATAATCGATTTATAAAATTCGGTTTTAAAGAATATCTCGACAACAGTTTCGTAATGTCATGTAACCGAATTAATCAAAAATTACCCAAAATACAATGTCCTTAACGGCTTTCTAGAACGACTTTCTTGGTAACCCAGGGTGTTAAAAAATAAAAAATATTTAAGTTGGCAATAGTATGTAGTGCGCCAAATAAAGATCCGGCGTCATTGTTGGCTGGGTCATGTTGTCGTCCGAATGGATATAAACGCTCCTGCTCTTAAACTATTAGATGCGGTATTAGCTCGTGGTAACAGGGGAAGAGGAAGGCTGGTATGTACCAAAATAAGCAAAAAAAGTTCGTGTAGCGAGAGAGAGAGAGAGAAAAAAAATATATCTAAATAAATTCCCAACATTTGCAGAGAATACAAATAGACAAAATTTACAAAAAACGAAGAAGGGTCGACCGGTGTAGATAGACGCCGGACAAAAACCGTGGCAACAACGCGCACTACTCTGAGCGTTTATCACCCACACAATCGCAGCGATGCCAGGACCGCAGCAACGCCAAAAATTACCGCAAGGCAATACCAATAAATCCGACGCCGGAATGGATAGCACTTCATAGTACGCACAAGCACTAGCCAGGAAACGGAAATAAGCGCTAAAAAGTAGGCGCCAAAACGCCAAAAAAATTGGGACCAAAAAACACCCCAAATAGTAGGCACCAAGGAAATATAGCGCCGAAAAGTAGGCACCAAAAATACATTTCCTATAAGTTTGCACCAACAAACAAGCGCCAAATAGCAGGCAGTGTTATTTCTCACTAGAAATTAGCAATCATAACGCGAAACTCAGGAAAAATAGCCTAAAGTGTATCTAAGATATATATGTATAAGGTATAGCTCTCTCTTTCCTTTTCCTCTACGTTACATCTTTTTTCTCTCTCGCGGAACAAAAATGCCCAAAATGTTGCATGGCCTTGAAATTTTACTCTCCATTCTCGCTCGTCCATCGACGCCTAAGAAGTTTCACTTCAAAACAAGTATTAATAAATATTTATGCGTCGGAACTCTTACGGCTTTGGAGATACGGCAAATTATTCTTCTGGTAAATATTTTATAATACTTTCTTTTTTTTAATACCCGGATTTGCCAGAATATGATTATAGGAATTGCAATATCAGTAACTCGTTTCTCTAAGAAATCGACGAAATTGTCGATTATAAGAACATCACACCGATGAGATCTAAATTGGTCGATTGGAACAACGGGAGTGGTAGAATTATTATGTCAATGGACAAGAATCGAATGGAATCGAATCAGCAATTAGGTGCGCCTCCGAACGGCGGTGGTTTTTGTGAGAAACTTTTTGATGGTAAAAATATTCTCACAGGTTTGTCATTGCCTGCCTAGGAGCAACCGGTATTAGAAACAATTTTTTCTACCATTTTGGTTTAGAAATTGATCCCTTACGAATTGTAGTAGCGTACCAACCCAATCGGCTACGGCGACCGCCGTGCTCTGCAATATAAGAGGAAGCCTTTGCATTTGAGAGAGGAGTATATTAAGGTGCTAAATGAATATTCTGTCAATGGCTCTACAAAATAGTTGCTTGGAGATTCATAACATCCCCTGCAACCGTTGCTAATGACTTCAGTCAGAAATATTGAAAATTTCAGGTTTGCGAAATGCTATCCAAAACCAAATAAAATCATTTCAGCAATTAATTAGTTTCCATATTTTCAATTCATATTTGAAATTTAATTTAGCAACCGCCTAGCATACGAGTACTTGCAGTAATTTTTTCATTATATGTCCACTTAAATATATATATTTTTTTTTCCTTGTTCACTCCTCTCGGGAGCATAGGGCCTCGACATGACTCTTCCATCATACACGGTTCTGTTCTGTTGGTTTTGCACCGTCCCATGAGATGTCGGCGTCTGCTAATTCGCACAGCATCGGCCTTCTCCAAGTGTTTTTTGGTCAACCGCGACCTCTGCTCCCTTGCGGGTTCCAGTCCAGCGCCATTCTCATGATGCTGTGTTAGCTATGTTGCTACGCTGGTGTACGCCTGGGTTGGTAGTGAATGGATCGCTAATGTCGCCTTTGTGAAGCACTGTCAGTTCGGAGTTCTCGTAGAGGGCTTTGATGAGGTGGATTATCTTGGCGGGAACTCCCTTTCTGCTCAGTGCCAGCCATATTGAGCGTTCGAAATATTTGAACCTGCTTTGTATGATTACGGCTACAATTTTGTAGATGGTGTTAAGTTGGGTTATTCCTCAACAGTTGCCTGCATGACGCTGGACGCCTTTCTTGTGCAGGTTCACTATGATGCCTTTTGTCTAGCACGGAGGCTGCTTTTCATTGCTCGAGATGGCGGTGATGTGGGGATGAAGAATTTCCGCTGATATTTGCGGGTCGGCGGTCATTAGCCCAGGCTGTATGCCATCTTCATCCTCCGCTTTGTTGAGCTTGAGCTTCTTAATTGCATCCATAATCTCCGCTAGGCTGGGGCAGGTTGTTGTTATTTATTGTTGGTTGTTGTTGGGCTGCCAACTTCAAAGCTAGGTATACTGCTATGAGCAATGTTGCTAGTTGCTTCAAAGTGTTCCTTCCATGTAATGGAACATATTAAATCAATAACATCCTCTGATTTAGACTAAGTAAGTAGACTAAGTAAGTAGACTAAGTAAAGTTTTATAGATGGCAAACTTTTTACCAGCTTTTATTACAAAGTATCTGTATGGTGTAAAGTATTCATGCGCCTACATGTGCTTTAAAAAAAAATATTTGAAAATTTAGATTCCTTCAGGTTTCACTACTTCTATTGAAAATCGTTTCTCGACAGTTATATGTGAAAAATTACATAATTTAAATGTAAATCTATAGGCTATAAGCACGTCTACAGGCTGTCATTGGAAAAATACAATTCTTAAAGAGTTGCTGACACCTTATCTAAATGAGTTTAGCAGCTCAGAAATTGTTGCTGGCTTTTTCACCTAGACTTTACTCTTCAGAAACCCCGGTCTGGTCTGCCACTCCTTTTTTTGTCCTCAACATAACCAGTTTTTTGAAATTTGTTCACCAACTTTTGAATTGTCGACTCATTCGGACGATTAATTCCACTAAAAAATCAAAAAAAGTTGCGATATGTTTTTCTTAAAGATCGACCATTTTCATATCAAGTTTCCATAATTTTTACGCGGTGTAGTATCCTCGGTTAAAATTGTACATCTCTCTACTTGACAAAGGCAAAAAAACGATACCGTCTAGGAATTATTCACTACTGCTATCTAGGCGGCCCTTTGGAAAAACGCTTTATCTATTGTACGAGTATAACAAAAGAAATGTGTGCTGCCAGAGCTAAGTAAGAATATTGAGGGATGATATTTCAGTTCACTTGGTTGCACAAACCCTTTCAATCGAGTGTTCGTAGTGATACAGAATGGCACAATTACCACAGTTGTCGATTAATTCGCCTCGTTCTTTACAGAAGCACAAAAAGTGAGAGTGACGTCAGTATGATGTCAAACCCACTACACTAATCAAGAATTTGATCGCGAATAGTTACAGAAACAGTTCATACAAAAAATATTGGGAGTGGGTATAAGTTCCCGTTCTTTCTTAGCCTAAGTTACGAATTATTTAAAAAATTAAATAATAAATGATATTATATGAGGGTTGTGCCATTGAAAGCTGCAACTTTACTCCATCTTTCAGGCAGCATTTGGATTCATGTGACGAAAATTTCGAGTTCTTTTGACTTCATCCATTCATTGAGCCAGTTTGCGATGCTCTCGTAAGAAGTGAACGGCTCTCCAATAAGGGCTGACTGCATTGATCGGAACAGATGGTAATCCGATGGTACAGATGGTATATATATATATATAATTGGCGCGTACACCCTTTTTGAGTGTTTGGCCGAGCTCCTCCTCCTATTTGTGGTGTGCGTCTTGATGTTGTTCCACAAATGGAGGCACCTACAGTTTCAAGCCGACTCCTAACGGCAGATATTTTTATGACGAGCTTTTTCATGACAGAAATACACTCGGAGGTTTGCCATTCCTGCCGAGGGGTGACCGCTATTAGAAAAATGTTTTTATTAATTTTGGTTTCACCGAGATTCGAACCAACGAATGGTAATCACGGACCAACCCATTCGGCTACGGCGGCCGCTCTGTGATTTCCCAATTCAGTCCCTCTAAATAGTTCTGGACCGATTTAGCTACGTGTGGCCTGGCGTTGTGATGCAGCAAAATCAGTTTGTCATGCCTTCCCTCCCATTCCGGTCGCTTTTCTTTGAGAGCTCGACTCAAACGCATTAGCTGCAGTCGACAACGATAGCCGGTAAGGGTTTCAGATGGTTTAAAGAGTTCATAATAGATGACACCCTTCGGATTCCACCAGATGCACAACATAACACTTGAAACATGAATAGTTTTATTCGCTGTCGATGGGCCTGGTTCACATAGCAGGCTTCAACATTTTCGACGCTTAGTAACCGCCAGTAACGATGCCATCTAGAAAACCTTCTCTTTTCTGCCGTCGCTAAACGTCTCTCGATATCCCTTTCCTTCAATTGATGTGGTACCCACTTACCCAGTTACCTGCTTTCTGGGCCATTCCCATCGCGTGCAAATGTTTACCGACGGTTGATCTGTCAACATCCAACTCTTTAGACATATCATCAAGAGTTCGACATGCGTCTTTACCCAATAATTCTTGTAGTTGAGTATCTTAGAAGTCTTTCGGTGCGCCTTCGCTATATTTATCACTCAAGTAGAAATTGCCGTTTTGGAAGCGTCGAAACCACTCTATGCAAGTTGTATTTGACGGAGCGTGATGGCCGTAAGTATGGTATTGCTCGATATACGACAAGTTTCAGCTGCCGTTTTCTTTAAAAGGTAATAATGAAGCATAACTTCCTGGAAATGCTGTGTTTTCGGGGCGAACATTGACATTTTTAACGTCAGATAAAAAAGATTATTTACGCTTCAATCGAATATCCACTACTGGGATTGAGATCTCACATAAACACCTTCAAATCACCAGTATATTATGATACTAGAGCGAACACAATAATATTTAGTATGAGCAGCGACACCTCTTTTACGAGGGTGCAAACTTATTCCAATGGCCAATGCATAGCATAATATCTTTAAAAATATATTAATGTAATAAGTAGAAGAATTAACTTACTTTTGAACTGGTAAGAAACTAGTTACCATCGTACCAGTTCGCATTTGGAAAAGAAGTAATCGTTGTGTACCAGAAATGATCTTCACTGACTCAAGTTTTCCTGCCGAATATTTACTAATGTGCGCCTCCCATCCGTATGCTTACATATATATGCACATACATACACACACATGCAACAGAACAAACAACTGAATATTTGCATCAAAATATATATCGAGGAATGTTTATCTCGATTTTGTTTACTGTGGCATTTGTTCGCATTAGTAAACTCCAATGTGTTCCGAAATGCCAAGTGCAAATATTCATAATGTCGCGCACAGTGCGACAACACTCACAACGTCGCACAAACGTCGTCAGTGCACGATGTGTGTGTGTAGATGCGCCCGCCGCTAGCCATAAAATAGCAAACGTTATGTATGCAAATAAAGCGTGACACTCAAATGTATCCGTGCAAAATATATGTAGATTAGTTCGCTTGAACCGATTTTGAATTACGGAATCTGCCACTGCGTTGCCACCCAACAGTTGCTGCTCATATCCAGTGAGTGAGCAAATGAGGGAATTGTACCATAAATCTATGTATTTGTGTAATTTTGCTGTGCACATAAATGCGAATGTATGTGTTTAAGAATGTGCGTCAGTGGTTGACTGATTTGTGATTTTTGTCGGTACGCAATTTGCTAAATCATACATGTGGCAGACAGCGTGGGCATTTATGATTGGACAATCAGAAATTATGACATATCACGGAGGTCAATTCAAATTGTAAGTAATATTTTAAAATTATGATTAGCTTTAAAAGCAAGCAAATAAAAACATTCTATTCGTCACTTAAAATCACTTACTTTAAACGCAGATAAAATCATTTTTACTGAACATTTGTATTAATACGAGTATTGCGAGAACACAAAATTAGGAAGCACTAAATTAAAATAATAATAAACGCTGCGCACCTGGTGGGCTACTCTTCCAATTATATCGTTTTTTTCGCGCCGAATTTATGAGAATCTTGAAAAATTTAAAATAACACATTGAGTTTCTGTTGAATAATTATAACACTATATGACCATTTTTTTCAAGATCTTATGTTGCGATTTGTTAAGATCTTATCTCTTCAAAAGAAGTAATTTCGCCAATTTTCGAAGTTAGCCCCCAATTTAATAACATAAGGAGAAATATATTAAAGCAAAGGTTTCTTTTCTTTTTTATGAACGGCTACTTCTTTTTTATATTAATAAGAAATTCAATAGTGTAGCATAGAGCCTCGACAAGACTAGGTCTTGCGTTGGTTTCTAAAAATTTCGAAAAAAAAATGTTTTTTTTTTTCATAAAATGTTAATATAATCCTTTAAGAATGTGTCAAAAAATTTTTAGAAAGAAATTTAAGTATTTCTTATATTATAGATCGTCAACCGTGACGACTCTATTCTTTGCGTTCGAGCGCTGGGAGAGGAATTTTCATGTATTCAAATTTTAGACGCGTTTTTCTCCAAACTATATTTTTCGAATTGGCGTACACGATAATTTTTTCGAAGCAAAAATAGTAGGAAAATTCGACCCAAAATTCATTTTTTTTTTAATATTTTGTTCTGAGATTTTTTCCCCCTATTTTTGTTTAATTCATATAGAAATTATGGCATTAATAAGCAAAAAAAATTTTTGTGTTTTTGTATTCAGGTCATTGACGCCGATGCTACAATGCCCGCTGATTGAGAAGCCCCGCTGCGACCTTCCTGGATGAATTGAGTGTACATCCGCCATTTTAAATGATTAAAATACAAAAAACAAAAGAGGTTGTCTGTAAAGTCGGTTTACTGACGATAGTTTAACGTGACAACGTCATAAGAAAATATTGATGGAATGGTTGCAATTTTCAAAACAAAATTTTAATTTTATTTGTTTGATAGATATTTTGTATGGATATAGAGGAGGAGGTAAATGGAATTGCAATGGAATAGGTCAAGTTACATTTACACAAACGTGAAAAATTACGTAACAATTACCAAATTCATGAAAGATATGTTCAATTTCGATTGTGCATCAGACGTTAATAAGTCAACAACACTTAGAGGCATCATCATCGATTTGACTTTTTCAAGACACATTACACTCGAAACACTTTCTTTCATTTCCTACTTTTCCTATCATCGTGCTTTTCTATGCTATAAATTAATAATAAAAACATTAAAACAACAGGTATTATTGACAACTAGTCGTCACCAATTATAAATTCGGTAAGGATGATGATGATATAATTTTTTATTTTAAACTCAAGTAGGAGAGAGCCAGATGTCGAACGTTGCCGAACGCGGGGACCGATTGTGTCGTTCGTGCCGCGCTCTCGCTTGCAGTTCAAGCACATTAGCTTACATTTGCTTGCGTACGGAATAGATTCGTATATTTGATATGTCCATATGACTTGTATGCATCTTTACATATAGACTTGTTCTTTTTGAAACATGCGCGAAATTGTATATGTATATGCATGTTTATATACATATATTAGTATACAACATATCTTATAAGGTATGTGGTAAATATTACCATACATTTTTTCCTTCATATATAATAAAAAATTAATAATAATAACATTAAAACAACAGGTATTATTAACAAACTTGGTTTTATTTTAAATTCTTCAAGTAAATCAAATTAATAATAATCAATAAGAAGGCATATGCAAGTACAAATACGTGAATTTATATATCTACATATGCGCATATACATACATATATACGCTCACTTAAGTAGGAGAGAGCAAGATGTCGAACGTTGCCGTTCGTTTGCTTTGTTCGTTCCGCGCTTTCGCTTGCAGTTCATTCAAGGTAACGGCAATGAGCAAGGTAACGGACAAATGAGCAAGCTAACGACAAATGAGCAAGGTAACGACAAATGAGCAAGGTAACGACACATTTTTTCGTGCGTGCAGCCGGCTAAATCGAATTATAAGACGTTATCATGTCAAAAATGTATATTATTTTAATGTATAAATAAACTGTATGCTAAAAAAAATATATCGACTTCTTTAAATAATTTTAATGACAATCAGGGAAAATATGGCCGTTTACAGGTATCTGCCCCTTAACCTATTTTGATTTTTGCCTAGCCTGCCGCTACCAGTCCTAAATAGTGCAGACGGAGTGGAGATTGCCACTTGTCGTTGCTTAGGAACAACACCGTCTTACTGCTTTGGAGCGCCGTCTGTGTTTCACATGTTTCAGCCAGAAAGATCGCATAGATGGTTGAGAACTTCGCTGGTGTGGCTACGCTATTACCGCTTCCTCTTGCTGGCGCCACTGATGCAATGTTGTAACTGTATGGATTTCTTTATTTTTGCAGCCAAAACGCAAGTAATGCGCAGACTACGGTAAGGATGGAAAGGATTCATTTTTGGGATGAGGGACTAGATTTTTTTTTTTGAAGCAGGAAAGTAGGTAAATTTGGAAAAGTGCGAAAATCGTACTTTACGTGGGATTCGCACCCACAATCCCTGGGATGGCAAGTTAGTGCACATGCGCTAGACTACCGAAACCGAGTATTACTAATTAATTATTTCTTTTTGTTAAGCATGTTTGCAAATTTTGGGGATTCAAGGTGCTTAATTATATATTTCAAAAGGAAGAGTGTTTAATCATCTTACAACAACACCAATTCTTAAGAAATCGGCCAAATTACTTTTTTCTAATATTTAAACATTAAATAAATTAATATTATTTAAATTTCAAATTTCTACTGAAATAATCCTAATTAGCTTATGTTATGTTATGTTATGTTATGTTATGTTATGTTATGTTATGTTATGTTATGTTATGTTATGTTATGTTATGTTATGTTATGTTATGTTATGTTATGTTATGTTATGTTATGTTATGTTATGTTAAGTTATGTTATGTTATGTTATATTATGTTATGTTAATGTTAACTCATTCTCTATATCCATACAAAATATCTATCAAACAAATAAAATTAAAATTTTCTTTTGAAAAATGCAACCATTCAATCAGTATTTTCTTATGACGTTATCACGTTAAACTATCGTCAGTAAACCGACTTTACAGACAACCTCTTTTTTTTGTTTCTTAGTCAGATCCACTTTGTGGGATCCAAGTATAGCAGCAAATTCTTTTTATCTCGATGTCCGAGAACAGACTTTCCTTCACCCCTTCGGCTTGACAGCTTCTGCAGATGGGATTGTAAGGGATGTTGAGTCTGGCTGTATGATCCCCTACCATCCAATGACTTGTAAGAGTTGCAGTGAAATGTTTGATCGAGAGCATCCTGACAGGTAATTCGTCCTTTGGATTTTGTATGACGGCCATGTGTTTTTTGTTGTAATACATGTAGTTAATTGCTTCCATCTTCCTTCGACTAAAGCTTGATAGTATGAAGCAATGGATGCTTTTATTGTGTTGACAGGGGTGGAGACTGCCACCGCCTCTGCTATGTCTAGTGTTGAACCTTTTCTTGCTGGCTCGTCCGCTATCTCATTACCCCGTATGTTCCTATGTCCGGGAACCCAAGCAGCTCTAGTTCCTTTCTGCACTTTAAACCTCACTTGGATGAGATTAAGTTGAAATCTAAGCCCTGTATAGCTGCTTGACTGTCTGAAAAGATATCTACTCTTCAACCAACTTCTTTGCAGAGTTTTAGTGATTTTAATGCTTCTCTGATCGCTAGTAATTCTGCCTGGAACACGCTGGCATAGTCAAAAAGTCGAATTGACTGAAAAAAAATTAAAAAAAAAACAAACAAAAACAATGGAATCAGCATTGCCAGCCCATAAGTAATCTAATCTTGTTGTTACAGTTCAATTTACAGCAGGGCTTAAATTCCATAGCATTTTTGCAGAGAGGCCATTTCCGTAAAACGCTTTGAAATTTCATAGTAGTTTTCAGCTTTAGAGATTGACACCCGAACAGCTGTCCGTTGGCTTGGAGCACAGAGCAACTGAATCTACATACATACATATATAGACGTATCGATTTTCATATAAACGCACCTATAAACACATACACATATCAATCCATATGCAAGTGTACAGGTGCGTTTATGAATAGGCAATCTGGGGCTACACATTTCAGTTATTTTAGTGCCAGTCGTGAAAGCGTACATTAAGTGGAGAAATAACGTCTGCCTGCTGTAGGGGTTCATATGGGTGAATAGAATGTGAATGTACATATGTATGTGTGAATGCATGTATATTGAGCTTTATAGCTTTCAGGTATCTTTGCTAAGTGACAAATTATTGCTCAATAAACATTCTCTTGTTGTAGGAAAATATATGTATGTATGTATATATATAAACACATCCGCATGCATACGATGCAAACCTAGTTAATTGAATGGATAATTTGTTCATTACAAATGGGTAGAGTGGCTGGCACTTGCGCCAGATCTTTAAACAGAAATACTTCTATAGTTGATTTAATAAAAAACTGAGCAGCAAGCGACCGAAATATTTCTACAGTTGATTTTAAATTAAAGCAGCAAGTAATCGATTTTTCTTATACTTTTTCAAGTCGTCTCCCTGTTCAAAAATTGCTGAAACTTCCTGTTGCTGTAACACTTTTGAATAGTGGCTTTAATTTTAATATTTTCTGTACAACAAATTTTAAATTTTATAAGCTAAGTGAACTGAAATTTTAGAATTTTCCTTAAGCAAAGTGTAAAATAAAAGCAAAATAAACTTAATAGAAGGGTAAGAATGTTGTGCGATGGAAAAATTACCTGATGAACCATGGTAAGAACTTTCCCCAAACATATATTACATGCGAAAACTAACAAATCTTTAGCAAGTTTTAAATGCACGTCAAAATAAATACAAATCAATATGCAACTTATACATTTTTCATGAAAATATAATACTTATTAAGTTTTATTGCTCAAAGAAGTAAGCATTGAGGATACTAAAATATACGTACATATATAAAATAAGCATTGGAGTCTTCAACTCTTGAGGGTAAGTCTGCGCTATAACTTAGTGATTCCTTTGCAAAAAAAAAAATATTTTAATATGTGTTTACTTGCTTGCCTAAGCATATATTTATTTGTATACATTTGTAAATACATATAATCCTCCTACCGAGTACTCTTTGCAATTTGCATTTATATCGATTTGGTTGGGAAGGAGTGCGCTTACGTCGCTAATATGACATAAAAATCACCATAAAACAGGTTTATATGAACATTTGATAAAGAAATTCGTATTTTATGCGAAGTGTAAGCTACCAGCTCGAAAGTAGTTAGGAAATGAAGTTATACACATTTTTAATGAGATCAGACCGTGGCGTATGTGGAACCATTAAATGTTCACTTAAAATGCGCCTCTACACACATACACACTAGGGATGCCAATGTTAGCGGAGCATTTTTATAGCGCGAATTCGGGATATTTTTAAAGTAGTCTTGAGGTTCCGGGATTCCTTCGGGATTCGACTGTTTTAATATGAGTAAAAATTCAAAAGCTGAAAAAGGTACAAAAGGTACAGTTTCAATAGGTACATAAGCTAAAACAAGTAATCAAATATTTCAATCGAAAGTTGTTGACTTCTTTCAATTCGATTTTCATTAAAAAAACCAAATGCACGGGATTACGTGACCCCGAAATCGAGACCCGTAATATTTACATATTTAATATATGTACTCATAATATTGCACCCATGAAAGATAGAGAAGGTACAGAAATTGTAGAGGTTCGATATAAATACAATTGGTGGTTCAGTTTTAATTATTCCAATGGAAGAAATGTAGTTACATGTACATACAAAAAGCTTTTAAAAGAATGCATGTGTGTGTGAGTGAACATAAATTTAAAGAAATCTACAATATATTCCAAACTTCCTTCATAATGAAGTCGGTTAGTAGAATTTAGTCGTATGAGTGAGAAGAATCTTTACATGAAATATACAGTGTAAAATATATCCGGTTTCAACAAGGAAACAGCTGCTCATTTGAGGACAGAAAAATGTGAAGAGTACATTTTCCCAAAAAAATATCGGGAATTGTTCATTTAAAAAGCGCGCGTTACACATGTTTATACATTTTTTTTGAAATATTATATATATTTTGAAATTGAAAATATTGCACAAAGTCTATGGCGAGTGCACTTTATCAAAAAAAACGGGTGTACGAGTGGTATACGGCTTTTGCAGAGGACTGAGAAGTCGTGGAAGATTTTCCTCGGTCTGGTCTCCCATCAACGTCTTCAACGGATCAAAACGTCAAACGCCGACAAAGTCAAGGAAATAGTGTTGGAAAATCATCACTTAAGTTTGAGGGCGGTAGCTCGTGACCTTAGCGTGTCTGACGAATCAATTCGCAACATTTGCCACCATCAATTGGGCACGAGACGCGTGGCTGCTCGATTCGATCCATCAGAAGAAGGTGGCTGAAGGCATGCTTGAGCAAATGAATTCGGACCCAACGTTTATCCAGCGCATCATAGGAGATGATGAGACGTGGGTATATGAGTTTGACATGCAAACCAGTCAACAGGCGGCGGAATGGCGCTATGCACATGAACTAAAACCAAAAAAACCATGTCAAAGTTGGTCAAAAGTGAAGGTCATGCTACTCGTTTTCTCTAATTAGCATAGAGTTGTGCACTCGGAACTCATTCCAAATGGTTCTACGATAAATAAGCAATATTATTTGGAAGTTATGCGACGTTTGAGAGAGAATGTGCGTAGAATAGGGCCCAATTTGTGGAAGAAAACTCATGGGTCTTTCACCATGATAACGCGACGTCCCACAAGGGTCATATTTTGAACACTTTTTTGACCAAAACCTCGACAAATATCAACGAGCAACCACCGTATTCAACAGATTTATCCCCCAGTGACGTTTTCCTTTTCCCAAAACTTAAATTGCTACTCCACGGACGCCGTTTTGAGTCGATAGAGGTCATTAAAGAGAATTGGCTGAGGAAGACCTCCTCTGGACGAATCGTTTGTATATGTGTATTGTTTCGAGTGGAGTGTTTTTAAAGGCAACAAAATCAATTTCGACGATTAAACAATTATTTTGCGTTTTGTTGAACAATTCCCGGTACAATTTTGACAGAATGTATATAGTATGATACCTTCAAATTAATTTGACTTATCTTCTAAATGTCATCCACTGAATCAGTGTTGCCAGTCAGTAATCTGACCGGACGTGTGTTTACTTTTTCGAATCACAAAACATTTCTTCAGCACCTGAAGCGAACGCAAAACATTCCTCTTTTAATTGTGTCGAGTAGTTCTGTTGCTTGCTCAGCATTTGAGTTAAACAGCTCAATATGTTAATGTATTTTCAAGCATTGCAAATTCTTCCCAGTACTTCTGGCTTATATGGCATTTCAAGCATTTATGTTTTATATGCATTTTAGGGGTTCTTACTGTACGATGGAGTTTGTGATTTCCTCCTTAAAAATTGTTAAACTGTTAAATTATCAGAGATTATCCATTGCATTCAATGGGGTTGGTCTTAATCTATTGTACGTCCAAACCCTAAGTGCGGGGCACAGCAATTTTATGGCTTTAATGGGTATTTTTATTATCCAAAACACTTAAATTGAGCTATTGTGCTATTAGCATTCTCACTGCACTCGCCTACTCGTCCACGTCACTCAAACTCTCTCCTTTCTTTTGCAAGTTCAGTTTCTCATTCGTACTTTTCAGTAGTAACTGCTTCTTGACCCTGATTTGATTTCTTTTTCAAAGAAGACCAGAAGCTTCAACTTTGTCGCGTTTCTGATCCAAACAATTTTGATTATTTTTAATTATAGCGTATTCCTTTACATGAAGAGGGGATAAGCCGATGTTGATAGACTGTGGCGTCCTTTTATTTTAACAGCATCTTTAAAATCTGTTGCTGTTGTTGTTATTCTGACACAAAAATAACTGATATTATAGTCCATTCTCCGAAATATGTCAAAAATATCTTAAGCACTTGCAAACTTTATATGCGAACAAATTTGAAAAATTTAAGTATGTAATTGGAAAAAAGTGAATTGATTTCTTTTAATTTTTTAATTCGCTGCTGAGATATACTAAAGTAGAAGACACATAAACTTACTTGCATACAAAAATAAAGAAACACATCAGAAGAGAGAGCAAGCACATAAGTCGTTGGTGAAAATAAGCCATATAATGAGGCAATGAGTTTTTACGTGGCATGTGCGATGGTTATATGCAACTTGGTTTTACGTTGCACACGCGCGGTTTCGAACAGCCACACACACAAAAGAAGCTCAAATTCTTTTTGCCCATGCTGTATATGAGCTGGTTACAAATATATGTATATATAATCAACGCGAATTGTAGCTTAAAGCACAAGTTGCGCGTCTCCTGTACACGCTCCCCTTTTCTCCCTTGTCTTGCTAACTTAAAATGGCTTCTTAAAATCTCATTTTATGAGCCAATGGCGCATTATTTTGCGATAATGTTATTAGGGAGTTTGATGCACTGATATTGCTTTAAAATACAATCTAAATCGAGACAAATATGAGCGCAAACATAGTGTAGGATGGAGGGCTGAACTCGGAACAGTCTAAAATGTTATGCCTTTTACTCAAAAGCTGTAACTGAACAGCTGTACTGTTTGCTGCTCTGTGGCCAAAGAGTGTCTGTTAATATAATATTTAAGTAAGAGAGCTACTTAGTTAGGTGTCGACATATGTGTAAATCTCTCTATAAAGGTATAAGATATGATCTCTTTATATAAGTACATGTAAAACCAGATAATAACACAACACTGTAAAAAAACATATAAAATATATGGAACACTTATGCATTTTCTGGCTATGTCTATGTTGTGGCTGTATAAAAAATATTTAAGTCAACCAATTAGTTTTTTATCTGGAGCGAAAAGATGATACCTTTAGTTCCTTTTAATTCGTAACCACATGCAACATTTTCTCTAAATTTATAAAAATTGTCCAGTTCTTTGCATATTAATCCAGCTTAATGGGCATATATGAGGAATTCCATGTCAGGTGGTCAAAGTAGAAATGGTTTTATTTGTAGGCTTGGGTATAATGAGAAGTAACTGGAAAAATTAAAAAAAATAAAATAATAATTCCGAGATTTAAGCAATGTTGAAAATTTCAGTTTAGAGTTCTTCCACCCTAGAAAGAGCATTTATTTTGTCCTAATATTACAGTGAATATGTACATATATACGAGGTGTGTTAAAAAGATAAGGTGAATTTTCAAATTGCGTGGGCTACATATATTCGACTTTCGCTTATTTTTTTTTTTGTGTTGGTACACTCGTCTCGAAGATATGTTCACGGTTTTAACAAAATTTTTAGTTTGTTTGTGAGAGGCGTCGAAAAAACTGGATCAAGAAGCATCAAAGTTTGTGTAAAAAATGGAATTGAGGGCTCAAAAACACTTGAAATATTGACAATGGCATACAGTGAGAGGACTTTGTGGCTGGTAAAACAAGCAAATACACACAGTTACACATTGCATCAGTGGCGCCAGCAAGAGGAAGCGGGCGACCGCGGCAATAGCGCAAACACACCAAATTTGGCGAAGCCCTCAACCATCTGTGCGATCCTTCTGCCAGCCAAATGTGAGACACAGATGGCACTCCCAGCAGTAAGAAGGCGTTGTCCTTAAGCAACGACAGGTGGGCATTCCTAGTACTTAGGACTGGTTGCGGCAGGCAAATCACCTACCCTGTCAGAAATCAAAAATAGATTAACGAAACCAACGCAAGACTGAGTCTTGTCGAGGCCCTATGTTCCCGAGAGAAGTGAATAAGGAAAAAGAAACAAAAAATTGTAATGGTAATGCTACCAGATTGATCTATTGTGTGCCGCTAAGTGTTTAATTTTTAATTATTTAGTAGTGTAAGGAATCGAACCAGCTTCTTAGGGGAGAGCGCTTGCAAGTCTTCATCCTCTAGTAAGTACTCGCCCAGAATTCCGTGCCTCCTGTGACTTAATGTTTCACAGTTGGTGATTAAGTGTTCCGTGGACTCCTCTTCATCACAGCAGAACCTGCATAAACTAGTGCTAGATACAATTAGACCTATGGGACGTATTGAAATGTTTATTGCAGGCAAAGTGGCCTGCTTGGAGTAATTAAAGCCCTTTTTCACTAGGTTGGTATTAAGTTCAGAAACTCTTCAACATGCAGTTGTCGCAGCATATACATTCTCCATATATACTCATGCAATACAGGGAAGGCTGCCAAAGTGACAGTCTTCGGCCGAACATAAATTCAAGTCGATGCGGTTACGTAGAACCGACTGTCGTGGGAACGTTTAACAACCAATCGTTTCTTTATCTTAGTAACCGGCACAAGTTGGACACACCAAGTGAAGCCAAGACCTTCTCCACCTGATCTTCTCAACGCAAAGAAGGCCTTCCTCTGCTACAACCAAATGGTACCGCATCGAATAATTTCAGAGCCCAAGCGTTTGTATACGTGGTAACAATATGACCTAGCCAACGGAACTGTTGCTATTTTACCCTGCATTGCGTCTATGCAGCTCATTGTTGCTTCACTTGCGAAAGTCGTCGTCTTCCACGTGCAAGGGTCGAAAAATATTCCGCAGCATCTTCCTCTCAAACCTTTCAATGGACGTCTCATTGAATGCTGTCGTCGGTTTTATTATGATATACGAGTTTTACGTTATTACTTGTGCAATCATTTTAATTGACCTTCCTTGCGCAATACCTGGACTGTGGAAGAAAGTTTTGATGCAATTGTATTGTGTTTATGACTAAATAGCAATGAAAGTGCTTTTTATAACTGTAAATTGTTTTGGTTTTTACATATATATTTTTATTTGTTGCTCTCTTTATTTTCAGTAGCGTACGACAGTTAAGCGCCAACCTCCGCTGGTCGCATATTGGAAATTCAGTTGTCTTGATCAGTTCCTCGTTTGTGTTACTTATTTAGTTAAAATATGACAGCAGCAAACTCAGCTTTCATTATTATTAATTAAATAAAATTTAAGAAAAATTTATTTCGTTTAAATGGAAAAATTTCTTCGGAAATATATAATTTCTTCGCCATATTCTCAGTGAATTTGTGATTGAATATTTATGCGTACCTTAATAACAGTCTTAGCAAATATGATACCTTTAGTTGGTTTCGTTGACAAACTACGTTGGCGTTTGAAGTAAGTTTAAACCAAAAACAAAAAAAAAAAAAACTAAGGAAACAAACAACAACCATAAATTGAAACCAAGGAAGTATGTGCTAAATTTATACTTAACAATTCTTGTACTAAATTGGTTGGGCGAGTTTGATTGGACCTTTACCGAGGTACACTTTTATCGACATTTTTCAAATTTTTCTTCCACCGTATTTTTCGGTGTTTTTGGGACTGTAATTTGTACAAAATTCAATAAATTTTTCTTTATTTATGTCAGGTATCAAGTTTTTGCCGTTTTTTTTTTTTTGGAAATTTCCGTTATATGGTACTGCTTACTACTATACTGAACACTAAGTCAAGCAAGCATTTTTTAGTTGTACTCTCGTAAACGCAAAAATAAAATTTTATTTCTAATTTTTTGTAATACTTTTTTAACTTAATTTTTTTGTTTAATTAATTGTTATAATACTTGTTTAGCTTTTTTTAAGTTATTTTTTTAGTTTCTTTTTTTAGTTTTGAAAAATAATAACATTTTTTATTGCACATTTGTTTTAGGGCTTGCTTTTTTCAAATGGACTTGTCATGAAATTTTTTTTGAATTCATTAAAATTTTTAAATAAAGCAAGCAGTTCTGATTTGTACTCGTAAAGGCAAAAAAAAATTAAAAATAATATTAATTAACTAAAATTTAATTTATAATTTTTTGTAATATTTAAAATTTCTTTTGTTTTCATTTTTGATTTTTAATATTTTTTTAACTTTCTTTTAGTTATTTTTTAAGTTTAATTTTTTTGAATTTTGAAAAATAATGATATTAGTTTTGTATTGTTTTAACTTATTTTACTTATATTTTTTTTAACTTTGTTTATTGAACTTGTTTTTTTTTTCAATTTGATTTTTCAAGAAAAATTTGTTTTTTTTTTATTTGATTTTTCATGAAAATTAATTTTTTCAATTAGATTTGTCTTGAAATTTTTTTTTAATTAATTTAATTTTTTTTAATATTGTCTTATTTTTTTTGTTTTGGTTTTTTTTTTAGTTTTTGTTTTTAATATTTTTTTAACTTTCTTTTAGTTATTTTTTTAAGTTTGCTTTTTTGAATTGTGAAAAATCATGAAAATTTATTTAAAATTTTTTTTTCACATTTGTTTTTTTCAATTTGATTTTTCATGAAAAATTTATTTTTAATTTTGTTTTTCACGAAAGCTTGAAATGTGAAGTTTATCAGATTGTTGAAATTTAAAATAGCAAATTTTCATATTGAAATGTACAACAGCGCATTAGTCAGGTTTTGGCCGATTTTCAAAAGTGAACTTTCGCTTTACTCCCATTACGCGTAATTTTTGTATTCATTCAAGACTAATATAGTTTCTTATAAAATAGTGCGTAGAAACATTCACAAATTTAAAAAAAAAGATCGAAAATAAAAAAAAAAATTGTTTGCAGGGCAAATATCTACAGACGTCTAAAGGTTTCTTAATTAAATGGTATGCCATTGGAGAGGCTCAAGTTTCCTCTTTTCAAAACTTGTGAAAACCTGAATATCAGAATTGGAGAAATTAATTGGTAATCATTTAAGTTATAGTCTTATAAACATGCGAAGGTGCGAAAAACCTAAATGCCAAGATTTTGGAGTGTTTGGAAATTTCTTATTTCGAGTTTTCGGCAAAACGTGCAAAGAAAATCGAATCACTTCCCAAGTATTTTTGAGTGTCGCACCATTTTTCGGACCTGCTTGTTGGTATCGGTGGCGGTTACGTTCCTGTTTCCTATAATTCCTGCTGTGAAAAGCAGCCAGTTGGTCGAGTTAAGCACAAAGATTAAAGCTAAACGTATACGTGTTTTCGCTCCGATCTTTAGATATCAGCAACTTTTAAGAACATTTCAAAAATATTAAAAATCACTTTCCCCTCTTCAACATTTTTATTTAAGTCTGTGCTTCATTATTTGTATAATTTTGTGTTTTATTATTTACATTGTAACAAGTTAATAAATTATAAACTAAATAACAATTTTGATTTAATTTTGTGCAATACAACTAAATTTAATACTGCTCTACCCAAGGCTTGTAGAGAAGTGAGCTACTGCGTGAGTTGGTGCGATTTTTATCGTTTCAGTCTTTCTTTCGATTTACCGGGATCAATTAGGGCTGAGGCTTCGCTATTTACACGGTGGCGTAGTCTTTCCATATGAGATTTAGCATTTATGTTGATCGAAGTGGCAACTGATTCTATGCCAAGATCGTGTTCGATATCGGTATTGCGGACGTACCAAGGTGCATTAACAGCGCATCGTAGTACCTTATTTTGGAATCTTTGTATAGATTTAATATTGGTTGAGCTTGAGCAGCCCCATAGCTGGGGCTTTAGCTTTCTGGACGGATATTAGACTGATATTTTCTCATTAATATAGCTTACATTTGACCAAAGAGATTAAATACATGCACGTGTGTATGTACATATTTATTTAGATTTATACAAAATCAGTATCCAGTATGAAATATTTTATGCAGAAAAGAAATTTTCTAAATACCAAATATAAAAAATCCAAACAGACTATTTCGAAGCAATTATATAATTAAAATAAACTCAAAAATTTACTTTTCTGGTTTGGATTGTAAAAAAAAATCGTGCAAGCAAAAAATATATCTCTTCAAGACTTGAACCTGAATTAAATACGTGCCATAAAAACCAAATGAATAATTCCGGCGATGTAAGCTTCTGCGCCACAAATTAACTACCTGAGCGTAACGTGGGTGGGCGCGCTGATAGTGGGAGTGTTGATATGCAACACTATTCTTCCTGATTACGACGTGGAGAATAAAGAAAGTTGCGCATCCTGAGCACCGCCACTTTGTTTTAGGAGAATTTGAATTCGAATGAATTGAGTGTCGTCATTACACAAAATAATCAAACATTTGCGCGCAAATGCATGCACGTGCGCCATTTCCTCTGCATCCTTGACTTCATACTCCCTTTGGATTATTCTTCCTCTTCTTCTTGTTTGTTCACAAAGGGAAGTTTGGATTCTATTATCCTTACTTTTTGATAGTACCATTTTCGTGTTGCACGTATTTTTATTTTCCTCGCTTTTCACCTTTCAGGTATGTGGATTTTATTATCAAAACATTTTTTTCTTTAATAAATAAATTTTCATAATTTTTTTTATGTTTATAAGTATTTCACCAATTTATCTCCTAAAAATAAGTCAATGTTCTTAAAAGAGAGAATGAAGGACGGGATGAAAGTTAACTCGAAAAAAGTTTTGAATAAGATTTAAGAAACTGTCTTAATTATTTTTATAGTACATACATAAGCTGAAATAATTCTTTCCAATAGTAACTAAAAAGCAAGAAAAAATGTTTCAATTCACAGTCTTCTTCAAAATAAGTACACGCAATACCGTCTTTCCACCAACGAAACGGCTGTTGCCGACACTAAATATGGCCAAGTGAAGGGCTTAAAGCGAAGAACTCACTCCGATGCATGCTACTACAGTTTTGAGGGAATACCCTATGCCAAACCACCAATAGGTGAGCTACGCTTCAGGGCGCCACAACGGCCAGAACCATGGACTGGTGTACTGAATTGTCTGGGCCCCAGAGACAAGGCCATACAAGTTCATTTGATAACAAAAAACGTAGAAGGCTCAGAAGATTGTCTCTACTTGAATGTTTATACGAAAGATGTGAGTGAAAACAAAACTAGAGTTACATAGATATTTATTTGTTTGATTTGCTCTGCTAAAGTTGAATACTACTAAACCACGCCCAGTTATGGTTTGGATACACGGAGGCGGTTTTATTTCTGGCGAAGCCAGTCGTGACTGGTTTGGACCAGATTATCTTATGGAGAAAGATGTCATATTGGTTACGGTGCAATACCGACTTGGTGTTTTTGGTTTGTAAACTTTAATCTAAGAAGTGGCTAACAATAACTCAGCGGACATTAAATTTTTCCTTCATAGGTTTTCTCTTTATGGATTCACCGGAGTTAAATGTGCCCGGTAATGCTGCTTTGAAAGATCAAATATTAGCCCTGAGATGGGTCAAAAGTAATATAGCGAATTTCGGTGGTGATCCCAATTGCATAACGCTGTTTGGCCAAAGTGCTGGTAGCGCGGCGGCGCATTATCTTTGCATCACGGAGCAAACGAGGGGACTCTTTCATCGTGCCATTTTGATGTCAGGCGTGGCTCTTTGGCCATGGGCAGTTCAGGGACCAAGAAAGATTGGCTATCCGCTAGCAATATTGGCAGGATACAAGGGCGAAGACGATGAGCAACAAGTGCTGGAATATTTAATGAAATGCAAAGCCATTGAACTGACTAACAAGGAATCAATGCTTTGGACCGTTGAGGAGTTAAAAGATAATATCAGGTTTCCCTTTGTTCCGTGCATAGAGCCGTATGAAACAGCCGAAAGTGTAATATTAAAAAGTCCGCGAGAACTTATGAAGACAGCTTGGACTAACACAATACCGCTAATGGTGGGTGGTGTATCAGAAGAGGGCGTAGTAATGCTGCCATGTAAGTAAAATAAGGATAATGACAAACGGCCTAGAGTATATTTATCATATATGCCTGCATGTGTGTCTATATATTTTTAGTTGTAAAACAAATGCCCACTTTAATTTTGAAATTGGAAACTTGTCGCAACTTTGTGCCTGCTGCAGTTGTGGATGACGAAGAAATTATGAAACACGGACAGAAGCTGAAAAGCATACATGTTGATGGTGATGACATAACTTCTGAGCACTATATAGATGTAAGGAGCGAAGAGTACACTTTTGTGTGCGCTGACTAAGTTTACACAGGTCTAATCATAATCTTCATTATTCTCAAATTAGTTCTTTTTTAATTTACTTTAGACTAATGAGTGCCTCTGATAATCAGGCAGCGAGTTTTTAGTAACATATACTACTTGTTTCAAGTAGTATAATAGTGTATTTCCACCGAGCCTTGAATACTTGCTGAAAGATATCAATCTAGGTTTAGCTACAGTAAAATCTCTCAAAACAGAGTCTTACAAGCTGGACATCGAAATAGGCATCAATACAAGGCATTCAAATCAAATCCAGGTGCATATAGGTCAGAAATATGAACCAATTACGAGGGTTGCATTTTACATTTTGCAGCCCACATTGAAAACACAGTCAAATTATAATGAAAATGACTTTATTGCCTTTGAAAATAGTTTCAATTAATTATGAAAAAAATCGGAATTTTTGAAAAAAAAGTCCTTCGAACAGCCACGAGTTTTTTATGTTTTTAAAAGCAGTCCACATTTTATTGAAATCTATCAAACGCTCCGGAGCGCCCGAGCACCCTTTGTTAATTGTTTAATAACTCGAAAACTATCTGTCGGACTCACTTCAAATTTTCACACAACATTTTTCAGATATTATACTTAAAAAAAATCCAAAAAACATCGAATTTTTTCAAAATTCTATCTACCCCTAACCCCTTAAAGGCTGCAACAGCTCCTCCAGCTGTTGAAAACCGTTAGCCTCGCATTTTGTTTTTGATATTCCGAAGCAAAAAAAAAAATAATAATTCTGACCAAAATCAGGGATGTGAGGCAGATGATCCATTAATTCGATCTATTGAGTGCTCAGAAACTCTCTTGTGTGAACCAATACGTGAGAGCGCGCATTGCCTTGGTGAAGAATAATTCGTCGTCGGCGGTTGGTTTTTCTTAATTCTCCGAAAACTTCTGGGAAAATAAGTTTGTGTACGACCCGGAGTTAATTCTTTAGTGGTATAGTTACAACATAACTATATTTTCGATGTTTTCCGAAAAAATATCAGACCATTTGATTTTAGATTTTCCCTCTGCGAACAACTTTTGCTGGATTAGGCTCCTCTTGAAAGTGCCCATCGCAGTTTTGCTTCAGCTGAGATGTGTAGATTCGCCATCTGAGACGTTTCAGCTGAGATGTGTAGATTCTCCACTCGTTGCGATGCACTTGACGTGCTTTGAATTGTGTTATTTTGTACAATTATAATTTGTGTTATTTCTTCGATTGGTGCAAAAGATTTGCAAAAAATTTAAAGCTTCTGTAATTTATTTTATGAGTGGCTGACTCATGCCATAATACCGTTGGTTTTTTATTATATTTCGTACTGCTTAAGAATAGCCGCATGGTTTCCAGTGACACTAAAAGCTTTATAAACTCTCTACTGCATTGCAAATACAACGCGGCACGAAATTAATCACCCTATCGAAAGATTTATAATTTTTGCAAATGGCGTCTTACGTAAATCATATCTGGTACCTGTAAACTAGGCAGCTGCAGTAAGTAAACAGTGCAGGTAGCAAAATAAAAATTTACATCACTCAAAATATCTTTTTTTTTCTATTTAGTAAAAAAAGTTGTTAAAAATTTTTATTTCATTTACTTAGTGTGTTTCTATGCCAATTGACAAAACTCACATTTCGTATTTCTTCTGGTATCCTCTAATGTTCATCCTATTCCATCTTTTATTTACATTTTTTTTCTTATTTGTCAAAAAAAAGATTTCCACCACCCAAAATCATATTTTTCCTATTTAGTAAAAAAAAGTTATTCGAAAACAAAATTGGATGATTAATTTTGTGCCGCCTATTACTTACTTCATTCCCACTATATTTCATTTAATTAGTTTTTTTTTCGAAGCCAATTGGAGGAACTCACATTTCATATTCCCGCAGGTATCCCATAATAATCCCCCTATTCCATCTTAAATTTTTTGTATTAATTTTTTTTCTTATTTTTTTGTCTATTTACTGTTATTTATAATCTATTCACTTATACCATCCGGGTTCCATTTTCTTTCTCAGCTCAAAAGTTATTGGTTATTTTACTTCCCCATCTATCGCACTCTGCTTTCGCGTTTAAATTATGCTCCAAATGCGCCTACTTATCTGTATCGTTTCGCTTGTTATTCTGAAGTGATGCCGTATCCATATCGCACTTGGTGTCTGGGAGGGCGTGCCTTCAAGGGTGTTTGCCATGGCGATGAGTTACCTTATCTTTTTTGGAATGCAATGTCACACCGTTTGCCAGAAGGTAGTCCTGAACATCGCACAATGCAACGGATGATTGGTATGTGGACTCACTTTGCCGCAACTGGTAATCCAAATAACAAAGAATTACCTGAAATGGAGTCAATTAATTGGGAAACAATTAAAGAGCCTGTGCCGGCGTACAAGTGTATGAATATTGGTGAAGAGTTGGAAATCATAGATTGGCCAGAGATGCGCAAGATTAAGGTGTGGGAGAGCACCTATGATGGCTATAAGGAGTTGTTATATTGAGTACAAATAATACACTTTTCAATTAAATTAAAATTGGGGTATTTCACAATGAAGTGCAAACAGCAGTCTGGTATCAAGGCAGCAGTACAACAACAATGATGAAATTTTATTTGCACTTATTTCTGAACCTCCTTCTTATGTTATTTCATATTCTTATTTTTTTGCTTTTAGTAAAGCTAACCTATGAAGTTACTGTAAAAAAACTATCTTTGCACGTTTGTATATTTTTTGATAATTTTAAGTTAGTGTGTGATCGTGTTTCAATGTAGTATTTCATTGTTAATTAAATATATATAAAAATATAATTCATGAAAATATATACCGGTTAGATCTTTCTCAGCTCTTTCTTTACAGAAAGTCAGCCTGATATCTCTGCGAAGCACAATTAATCCTTTTACGCATAACCAACGTTTGAAAATATCATATAATTATTTCCAAAGTCAATGTTGGTTACCCGAAAAAGTTTTGGCTGAAATGAAGTTCCCACCGTCTCAATTCCGAAACACCGGCACGCGATTGATCTCAACAATTGACTATTTAATGCACCACCCTGATTCGATTTCTGCACAAAGATCTTGCATTATTCGCTTACAAGGTCAGATTGACTCATAAGATCAGATTGACTCATAAGGTCAGATTGAAGGCACACAACTGCCCGCATCGTTAGTTCTTCTTCTTTGTCTTAGATCAGCTCGAAATAGTCAAAGAATTTGCTCAAAAAATCATCTCCTCTGAAGAGTATTTCCATCTCGGTGGGACATGCAACACTGTTATATGTGAAGATTGGAAAACCCGCAAGTGATAATCGAAAAACCAATCCATTCTCAGAGAGTAAGAGTTAGTTGTGGAGTCGTGGTATCACTGGGCTATTTTTTTGAAAATGTATCATATGTTAAGCGATTTTGTGGCCCTAAATTGAGCAGATTCACTTTGACGATCTCTGGCTTCAGCAACATTGTGTAAGATGCCTCACAGTCCATGCCACAATCGATACTTTACGGCGCCGAGTTCGACAATCGCGTTATCTCCCGTCTTGGCAACGTCAGTTGGCCACCTTGGAGCTGCACTTTGACGCTGCTGTGGAGTACCTTGAAAGATTGAAGATGTTATGCGGACAATCTATTAACAAATTCCAGGACTGAAAGTAAAGGTCGAGCAAGCCATTCGTGAGATAGAGCCAGAAACCATCACTAAGATCTTGGAAAATTGAATTAACACGATGCGATACTGCGAAGCCTGCGAGTCACTGTTTGGTGCGGTTTTTGGTCTGGCGGCAATTTTTTTTGGAAATGAGTGAGGAGCCGCGGTTACAGTAAATGGCCGCGAAGGACAAATGCTCTGCGAGCCATCCCGAGTCGATTGATGCTATAAAACACGAAATCGAAGTTGCCATTCATGAAATTGGAGTCCAAACAATGGAAAATGCGCTTAAAAATTGGGTTGATCGAATGGCCTACTGTAAAGCCAGTCGTGGCAGTCATTTGAACGATATTATTTTCCATTCATAAATGACAATATTCAATCTTCAAAATAAAAAAAAAGTTTGAAAAAATATTGATTCGTTTTTCTTTATAGCCGATTCAAAAAGCAAATTTTACATGGCCACCCTATATGTACACATATAAAATTTTTTAGGCGTATATAATTTTTTTGTTTTCTTCTTTTAGTATAATATTTTTCTAGGAAACGTGCGATTCCGATACATTAAAAAACGTTGAATAAAATTTTTTTTGACAAGTTTTTTATTTTTACAAAATAACTACCTTCTTTTTTTGGTCCAAATACGCGCTAGGGCTTATTTTCGGGGAAGGGCAAAAATATAAGAACATATTTTTATATTTATGGTACTTTGTGTACAGAAATTTAAATTTATTCAATTACAGTCATGTCATCTTCTTCTGGAACAGCATCATAAATAAAAATTCTGAATTATATTCTGATTTTCTTCCAAGACTATTTCCTGTTGAATCACTGGTCCGAATCTCCCATTGGTCCGAATGTCTCAGTAGCCTGTTCGTAGTGCATTGGAAACATCATTATCAGTTATTTTGTCACATGAATTTTTTACCTAATTCACAACTTCCTGTAAGCTTGGTTTTACAAAATTACCTCAATGATTTCTCACCACTCTGTTTTCAATATATTCATTGATTTCCATCCGCAAATGATCCTTGAATGGCTTGTTAATTGCAATGTCAAGTGTCTGGAGCTAACCAGCCATTCCTGCCGGAATCATTATTTGAGCAATCTTCCTCTCAGCAACAAAGGTTTTCATGGTTCAAGGTTTTACTGACTGAGTTCTAAACAAGTAAACCTCTATTCTTACTCCTGGTGGCAGCATAAAATCAACCCACTTTCTTGTAACTGCTTGGGTACACCAGTCTTTTTCCTTTGAATGACATAAATTCCTGAAACACGTTGAATCTGGTCTGTTTTACCTTTAGTGATTAAAAATGGCGACACTTTCTTGCCATCTTGATGAATCGCCAAAATACAGGTAACACGTGCACTATCGTAGCCGTTACAAGGAACGTAAATTGACGAAGAAGCCTTGTGGGAAACTATCGTTTGATCACCTTGGCCGAGGAATACCGCGGTTTCATCCATAGCAATCATGTTGGAGAGTTGGGGTTTCGAAAAGTTGATGCCATCAGCAAAAAGCTTATAAGGAAGTGCACGCTTAACGATTTCATTGTCTTCTAGCTTAAACAACGTTGTTTATCTCCTTAGAGACAGTTCATATCGTTTAATGAAGTTGTCCAACAAGTATGACAATGCTTTAAATTCTTCTGTGGATTTATCAAATTTAATTGCTGTTTCAAGGGCAAATTTTTCAATATCAGCCCTGCGCGCAACCAAAGCCATTGCTCTCCTGCTTGCAATCCATTCCTGGATGCAATCATCCAACTCAGAAAATAACGGCAGCCGACCTGATCCAACTCTGCGTTCTTTCTCATTTCCTTGGTCCACCAGGTGACACAGGTAATCGTAGTTTGCACGCCATTTACGAACCGTACCGAGATCAAGCATATTCTCTTTACCTTTTTGTACTCGATGGAATAGCTCCTTCGTTTTCTACTCGATTTACTGAGGTTAAAAATGATTCACTTTATTTTTAAATAAAATTAGGTATGATTATTTCGACTTACAAGACTGAAATGAATGAACGTTGAATACCTGCACTGTCACTCAAAGTAGACTGCTGCCTTATGTTGTATTTTTACGATAAATTCCAAGAATTAATTTGAAACGAACTGTAGACATAAACAATTAATATCTCGGAATATTTTGTATCTAACATTTATCTGAAATACGCGTATTAGGAAAACTAAACATTTTATTACTTATAAATACTTAATAAATCAACAGCATTTTTTAACGATTTTTTTTTTTGTGACATTATTTTAACTAGGGATTATTTTCGGAGGATGTCTTACTTTACAAAAAGGTCCGAAAATCACGATGGGGCTTATTTTCGGAGGTATAGAGAGCTACTTTGAACAAGTTTACACACCTAAAACGGCGAGTGAGCAAAAAGCTTTCAAAACAGATAATGGCAAGAAAAAAATGCTCTCTGAACCAAGCCACCCGAATGAAGTGCTCAAAAACTTAACAAAGTCGTAATAATATTAGCATCAAATACGTTGAAACTTCTTTCAAAGGATTTCCCGATCAGCACTTTGCGAAGGCAGTGAGCATATTTGCTTAAGTACTTACTTACATACTCGTACATTCACAAGCAAGTATGCACATCTATAAGCACCTTTCTCTGTTATCTCAAGCTAGTCTGCCATTTGCCAGCATTCACAACACAAAGTTCTCCTTGGGGGCTGAATGCATGCAAAATAATGTACGCATGTGTATCTGTACGTGAATGAATGTGTGCGCATATATGTATGAATATGGATTATCTTTTCTGCGTGTCCTCTGCATACCAGTAATCATCATATACGTAAAAGTATCATAGTTTGCTTTCATTTCTGCACTTTTCTCGCACAAGTCGGTAAGTGAGCCCGGTCAATATTAATTCACAATTCTTCCACGTGCCTTCAGTAATAACAGAAAAATCATACCATTGGGAAATTATAAGAAAAGGATTCATGCTCATCATATTTAAGAGAACAGTTCCTGCAGGTTTTTTGATTTTAAGATTTAATTTTTTTTTATATGAAATTTCAGCATTCATTTTGGAATTCGAGTTTGAAGAGTGTGCCAAAATGTTTTATTAATTTTTCGGTAACTTAATACACAATTTTATGTTCCGACGCTCCAATCGGAGATAAAGGAAATAATATACAAATGAATAATTAATTTTCTTCGGCGTTAATAGTAAAGTAAGCATTTCAACGCTATGGAGCGATTCCATTTCACGCAATTCAAATATATTTTACATTCACGTAAATTTCTTTGAAAATTGGTACATTTGTTGGTTGGAGTATAATAAGAATTATATAGAAAAATGTTGAAAGAAAATTAAAAACATAGAGATTAGTTTAATGTTGAATATTTTGGTAAATGGTTTTTTTAAGTTAAATATGTTTGGTTCTTTTTAATATATTTATAATAAATGTTTATTTTATTTTTTAATACATTTTTTTATTAAATGAAAGTTGCTTATTGATATCCTTTTATATACAAAGTTAAGCACAAAATAAACAAGACTGAGCTAAAATATGTAGAAACGACAGGAGCTTTGTTCTGATAACTTCGCGTTTATTTACTCAAAATAGTCCCCTCTAGCCTTAATACACTGTTTGGCGCGAGATAAAAGCTTTTCGAAAGAGTGTTTCAGGTCATTGACCGGAATGTCCCTTAGGATGTCGGTGCAAGCCTTTTGGATGGCCTCTACGGGCGCAAAACGTTTTTTTTTTCATAGCGAAATGCAATTTTCCGATAAGGTAGAAGTCACAGGGAGCCATATCAGGGGAATACGGTAAGTAATTGATGGTTGAAATGCGATTTCTCGTCAAAAAATCCGTCACAAGAGTGGAACGATGAGATGGCGCATTAAGGAGGGACTCCTGGTGGTCTAGAGCTCGAAAATTTAGTGTATTTTCAGGAATTTTTTTTCACAATAAAAAAAAAATGAAAAACGATATATCAATTTTTTAGCTTTTTAGTTAACTTCTTTTACATAGAAAAAAAAAAAATTTATTTGTCGCTCAAGTTCACCCGAAAAATTGGACCTGGATGGTGTTGTTCACTTTGGCTCTTCTATTTATGTGAAACGCAAAAACCAAAAAAAAAAATTATTAATCAATATCACTGTAGCTATGTTCCGTACTAAAATAAAAAATAAAATTGACCAAAATCGATTTTTTGAAATGTTTAGACCACCGGGTCCCCTTAAGAGCTGAGACTATGCTTAGTAGTCTCTGAAAGTTTCATAGTGCAATTCCAATAACTTTTCGCGTTGTATCCAATCACGTACAATGAAAAAAATATTTTTCCAGCCTTGGACAAATTCATAGTTCTCAAATAGATACCCAACATCATTCTGCAACTCATCTCTAACCTCGAACTGCAATTTTAGATGAACTTGAGACAAATTAGTTTCAAAACGAGACATCACTGCTTTAGTAAACAAACAAAAATGCAGGTGAAAGAGTGCAACTAACGCGAAGATAACTGGAGTTATGACAATGGTTTGATTACGACAGAAGTCGGCAAAAACAGAAATTCTTCTACGAGCGCCGTTCCCCATTGACATGGCCGAAGTCTGTTTCATAATTCTGCTTCGGATGGACAAACTTTGGAATCTTTAATCATTGAAGTTAACCTCAAGTTGAGCACAAACGTAAATGGTTGTTGGGATTATTTAAAATGGTATAGAAGTAGCTGTAGTGCTTGAAATTCCGCATTTGTTGCTATTTCTCTAACAGATAGCGGCTACTTCATACAATAGAGTCACGCACCGAATTTTAGTGAAATAACTGTGGAAGTTATTAACAAAAAAGGTACCGTTATCTCGTGAACTGTAACCAACGGCAAACGCCATTGAATTTGGAAGGCCCCAATTAAGTAGGCTCAACTAACAAATCTTCCATTCAAGGCTCCTTCAATTTGCGTGGGTTCCGCTTTAAAGCCCTCGCCTCATTTGATTTGGGGTTGTTAAGGTGTTTCTTTAAAAGCGCGTAAAAGGGAAACGAAAAATGATTTTTTATTTTTGTTTTGAGTATTTAATTTCCTCATCTATTGCTAACATATGAATATCTTTTTTGGTCATACGAGGTACGTTAAAATAGTTGTCAGCCTTCACAAAATGGTCTTCACGTGGGCAATATACTCAGATATGGCCGGTTCCACTGAACCGATTTTAATGAAATAACATTTAAATCACCTAAACTTGATGTTGTTATTGTGTGAACTACGCCCGTTTTGAAAAAACATTTCAAAGTATTTTTTGCGGACGTTTAAAGTTTTGACTTTGACTAAGGGTAAATCAGTTTTTCTTCTTTGAACGCCCGCCATTTCGGAATTTTTTTTTTTTAAGATCGTAGTTCATGCGACAACGACATTCACACTGAGTAAGAACCTTTTTGTTTCTTTGATCTCAGACACTTGTCAGTACCGGAATTCGTTGTCGCCAGGGACATAGTACCTTTGTTTGGAAGAACATGCTTGAAGGCTGACAACTTTTTGAACGAACCTTGTATGACCAGAAAAAACTTTTTGTTTGTTAATAATAAATCAGAAAACTAAAAACAAAAACAAAAAATGTTTTTTTCGTTTCCGCTTTACATGCTTTTAAAGAAACACCCAAAAACTACCACTTCAAATGAGGTGAGGCCCTTAAATGATTTCACAGCTCAGTTGATTTTAACTAACAGTTATTCGAGTAAATATCTGAGCTAAGAGAGTGCAATGATTCATATATGTTTATAAAATAAGGTGTTTTGTGTTACTGTTGTTTTCCTAAATAGTTTTTTTTTTTTTTGTTAAATAGTTCGAAAGCCATATTTCGGTAAATTTTAACTACCTTTCATTTGCAGTTTTAACTTCGATTAATTTTTCCTTAAAAGTGCAGCTCATTGAACAACGAGTGTGATATAAATGAAAGTTTCAAACTTTGCACGAATTTATAAAAATTTCAAACTAAAAAAAAAATTTTAATTTGTAGTACGCAGGTTTATAGCTCATTAAATTTTATTATAATAAAAAGAGAGTTTTAAATGGATGGAAATTCTCGTTGATTTTCGGCCGTTTTCTTCCTTGTAACAAATGTATGTACTTTTTATATCATTTTTGTTGGTTTGTGAACATTTATGAAAATTAAAAAAAAATGTATTGTCGAAATACATTATTTTGTCAATAGATGTAAGTATGTGCACAAAAAAACATATGTGGTGAAAAAGTCCAATCGCCTGGTTGTATGTCTACAAGGTGGCGCAAACTTAATCATCCATTTCTGCTTTTAAAAAATATGTTTGCTCAATAAAAAAAATTGTTTTAAGTAATGGAAATCTTTATCTGGACCAAAAATTTCAAATACCGCACACGAGCTCACTTAAACGTACTTATACATATTCGCATAGTCAGTAAAGGGTTAATTTTATCATTTTGCAAATTCATTTCATTTTCCATTTTCTTTTTATAACGGTTAACTTTAATGTCGCGCTGTTCTTCAAGTAATCGCTCATTACTGTGTGTTTATTATTTTTATTATTATGTCGATGTTAAACACAAAAGTTAATATGAATTTAATGCATCCCTAGTGGTGTCGAAAGTAGATACGTATGTACAACACGCACACATGCTCACATCCATGAATGTCACATTAGTCGTAACGCTCGTGAATATTTTGGAAGCTTTCATTATTTTAATATGCGAAACAAGGGTAAAAGGACGTCCATATACTTTTATTATGTTACTGTATTAACTTTTTTTTAAATTAAAAAATACAGCAGATTTCTTACTCAGTATAACAGAAATAAATATTTAAAAACTTACTTTACCGAAGCTCAGTTTTTTTAATTAAAATAGAAGGGGGAAGAAGTCATCTACATTGAGAGATGTTGCGACCTTCCAACCAAATAAACGTATTTCAATAAAATATATGTGCATTTTTTATTGAAACTATATTGTAGTTTGGCCTTACATTCCTGGGAGGTGATTGTCAAAATCAAAAAGGGATAATCTTTTCAGGAGCAAGAAAAAGTGTTCAAAGCCGTAAAGTATCTACTGTTCCACACTATGTGTGTAGTTAAGAAGATATCGCTAATTTGCGGGTTCGAAGCTCCCTGTGGAGTGAAATCTGATAACACAAAAAGTTTTCCTTTATTGCGGTCGCCTTCTTCCAGGCCTTGGAAAATCCCCGAGTACAATTCACACAACAATTCTTGTCTTCATTAGTTCTGTTACAAGTTAATTCCGTTATAAAGAGGTTTTTTAATAAAATGTGTTATTTTGAAATTCAAAGAAAAACGCTGTTTTTTAATATAATTGATCGTATGTTTATTTCATTATAAAGAGGATAGTTTGCCGTTAATAGTGGAAAATAACGTCAGCCAAATGACCACCACGACCACGCTTACAGGATAATATCCTTTTCAAGAAATTTTTTATAACCGAAAAATGAAAAAAAAAAAACAATTAAATTTGCGTTCGAAATGGTCACCATTACACAAGCCTTCAAACCAATGGGTCATCGCCTATTGCAGCACCACGGCTTCCATGGATATTGACGTCGCTGCTCTAATCAAGAATTACTTGAGACTCTCCAAATTTCTGTGAGGTCTTCGGCAGGCCATGTTCTCCAATTCAGACCACAAACTGTAACGACGGCTAATCTTCTACGGCTATGAACCCAAGAATATTATTTTTTTGTCACTGCTGGGTCGTTTTTGCCTTAAGGGCTGGAGCGGAATCTTGCTGGGAGATTCAACGCTCTCCATTGAAGAGAGTACTGCTCAACTGCTTCTCCACACCTTCTAAGACACCCTATTGCTCCACTTTTGCCTCGGTCTTAACCTCTTTTTTGCAGAAATGAAGAGATGTAACGCCTTTACGTGGAACCCCCTACCAAACCATTACGGAGGCTGGTTGGTGGCCTCGCTGAACACTTGGAAAAACTTTTTATGCGTCTCTAGAAATTTTAGCAAAGATTTTGTCGTTTTGCTTAATAAAAACTTTTTCAAGAGAGAACATTTTCTCATTTGTGAAAATAATATTTTCATGGCCGTGGGCCGCGTGCCCAGAAGAAACTGCTTGCATCTGTCGAGTCTAATTTTCTTCAAGCGCGTTGTTAAAAGATGACCGGTTGAGCGACGGAAGGCTTTCATGTGGAGATCATCCCTAATTAGTCTTGACGTGGATCTGGTAGATACATTTAATTGTCTGAACATGATTTTCTACTTTCTAAGGTAATTTCTGTTAACTCTTTCTCGAACGACTTTGATAGCTACACTGGTTCGAACCACGCGAGGACGACCACTTCGTCTGTCACTTCAGACGTTTGGAAAAAACGATTGATGGTTGAGCGGAACGAGCCGGTTGTGCATTAAGGAAAGTGGGATTATAAATAAAGAAACAATTTAATTGAATATGTACAAGCTGTTCTTTATTTTTGAGGGGAGGAAAACAACTGTAATGCTTCCCACTCCATTGTTGAAGGGCGAAATTTGCCCTGAAACTGAGAATAATTTATAACAAAACTTTTTTCTGGGAATTTGTTCTTGCTGTATGTATTTCAAAATTTGTCCCAAAATGTATGCCAAGACTTAGTATATACTTAGTACATACTTTACCTAACCTCTTTGTTCCCTTAGAGGAAATGCCATAGTAAGGTAATTTCCATTTTTTGTTTTGTTAAGAATATGACTTTTTTTCTGGAGACACGCGATATATACATACATACCCATTCCACAATTTTCGAGGTAAGAAATTAAATCGATTAAGTCAAAAATGTCTCTCCCTCGAGCATGAATTGAACACACCTCTAGAATTCAGCGGTGACAATAACAACCTTGACCAAAATTTTCCCAGAATATGGCCAGAAAATTCAAAATTCAATTTTACTCCTCAAAAGTGCTATTATCGCCTTTAAAGTACTCCCCATCAACGGTAATGCACTTATACCAGCGATTGAGCTCTCGAAACGATTCTAAAACTCTATTTGCGAGCCGTTTGCGAGTTTTCCATTACTTCCTTTCGACTTCTAAAACGTGTTCCCCGTAGTATTTTTTTAACTCAATCAATCAGAAAAAGAACTACTTTCGAGCCAAGAGAGGTTGATATTGAAAATGTATGAAATCTATGAATGAAAACTCGTTCACATTTCTTTTGTCTTCAAAAAATGAAGTAGAAAACCGGTAGTTGCAAAACTGATGAAGAAAAGTCCAAGAAAGATGCAAGATTACGTAAACATTTTGGAAAATCGTCAGCACCCGCTTATTTTTTTGACAATTAGTAATGCCATATTGGCGGTAATTGCATTGGCCAACAGTGTCTACCCGACACGAATAAACGTTAATAATTATTGTACTAAATTACTTTTATTATTTCTTATTAATTATTTAAATTATTGAATTGAATTTTTAAACGGGTGGCAACCCTGTTCAAAAATGTAGCTCAAATAAAATTTGTCAAGCCCCATTTTTTCCTTTGACTTCCATATTTGCATATTTAATATATTTCAATATTTTTACTCCATCTTAATTTTCCAAACAGGTGGCAGTGCTCTTCAAAATACCTTGAAAATCAGCTCTCTTAAAGCTTTTTTTCATTTGACAACTGTATGGTAATATTTGGTTAAATTTATTCAATTAATTTAGTTTAACAGGTGTTTTGTTTAACAGGTGGCAACTCTCTGGGAAGATTAGCCCATGTTTATGTCAGGGCAGAAACTATCTGTGTGCATGATTGTGTCCCAAACATTCAAACTAACAAACATAAAAATTTTACATTTATAATATTAGTAATATATATGTAATAGAGGTGATGTCCCTACGTTTCTTAACTCGTCTAGAAGAGAGGTACTCTATATTACTCTTGCTAGCGAATCATGTACATAACTGGTGCAGGACTGGAGCGTTGATAAACAGCACTCTTTTTCCGACCACCAATATATAACATTCACTTTAAAAGCCGAAACGGCAAAATCCATGAAGTCCCTTAACAAAAAACGTATGAATTGGATCAAATATAAAGAACATCTTGCCAATGGACTTCCTGATATCAGGCAGTTTGAAATGGCAAATAAAAACGATATCGAAAACGCTGTCACCATGATAACGCTGTCACCATGCCCCCTGACAAAAACAGGAGGTAAGCATAAACCTTTTTGGTGGACTCCAGAAATCTCAGAACTTCGCAATCGAACTCGGAAACTCTTTAACCAATCTAAAATAACAGACGAATGGGAAGAATATCGACAAAGTCTCAAAGACTTTAAGAAAGCTGTCAGAAGTGCAAAACGCACATCCTGGCGATCATACACTCAAGAATTAGAGAACACTTCAGAAGTAAGCAGACTACGCAAGATTCTTGCTTCAAACCCAGTCTCTCCCAGTTTTATCATGACTCAAGATGGAACTTGGACTACTTCAACTGACCACACTCTTAGAATACTTCTAGAATCTCACTTTCCAGGCTGTGTTGCCAACTTACCTGCACTTCCCAGCACTCTTCAGAGTAATTATGGGAATAGATCAGATCTAATTAGCTCTAATAGCATCTCTACAGCAATACTAAGCTTTAAAAAATTTAAATCACCAGGTCCTGACAACATCATTCCAGCAGAACTTCAAGAAGGACTGGAAATTCTACTGCCTTGGTTAACAAGGATCTTTAACAAGTGTTTAAATCTCTCTTACCTTCCGACAATTTGGAAGAAATCGAAGGTAGTATTCATTCCGAAAACGGGAAAGCCTTCACATTGCAAACCAAACGACTTCAGGCCCATTAGCCTAACCTCTTTTTGCTTAAAGGCTTTCGAAAAAGTCTTAGATGAGCAAATCAAAACCCAACTTGATACTAAGTTGATCTCTGAGGCACAACATGCCTACACTAAAGGGAAATCGACTGAAACGGCACTTCATTCACTGGTGCAAACAGTGGAAACTTCCCTTCACAATATGGACATAGAAGATGCTTTTAATAATATTGAACCCAACGCTATTTTGTCTGAAATTGCCAAATTGGGTATCAATTACTCCATCCGAAAGATGATCGAACAAATGCTCCAAAATAGAATAATCACTTCAGAGCTTGGGGTAAGCCGCATGAGAATGTACGCCGTCAAAGGCACTCCTCAAGGCGGAGTACTTTCACCCCTTCTCTGGAATCTCGCTGTAAACAGTTTGCTTCGAAATCTCGAAAAAGCAGGCTGCAAGGTTGTAGCCTATGCAAATGACATTGCTCTCTGCGTGTCAGGCAAACACCTGAATACCCTCACTGAGCTCATGCAACGCTCAATCAATATTCTGTCAAAATGGTGCACCGAATGCGGACTAAATGCGAATCCAGCAAAGACAGATCTTGTTCTCTTCAATAGGAAACAACAATCTCCTCCACTGCAAACAATAACTTTAAAAGGGGAATCATTACTTCTATCTGATTCAGCTAAATATCTAGGAGTTATTCTAGATAGGAAGTTGAGTTGGAAATTGAACATCGAAAACAGATGTAAAAAAGCTTTCATAGCTCTCTATACTTGTAAGAAAGCTATAGGCAAAACCTGGGGTTTTTCACCTCGGATCATTTATTGGATATATACCTCGATCATCAAACCGATACTCTTCTACGGTGTGGTTGTATGGTGGACAGCACTCGAAAAACAGTGTAGAGTAGCCACAATTGATCGAGTTCAAAGAACAGCCTGCCTCCTGATAACAGGATGCTTAAGTACAACACCTACTAAGGCTCTAAACACGTTGCTTCACTTGTTCCCTATCGATCTGGCTGGCAAAGCGATTGCAGCGAAAGCAGCGACACGCATGAATGCTATATCGAAATGGAATAAGTATCTCGGCCATTCGGCCATACTGAACAGGAACACTGTTATCTCTTCCGACATAGACTATCATGTAAGTCTTCCATCACCACCCTTGCTATTCTCCTGTTCACTCCCAACTAGGGAAGAATGGAAGACAAATCTTACCGAAATCGATGGCCCTCTGACTATATATACAGATGGTTCAAAACAAGACGGCAAAGTGGGATTTGGAATCTTTTCAAATTCCCCTCACATCAATCTATCATTTAGATTACCCGACTACTGTAGCGTATTCCAAGCGGAAGTATGCGCTATCTGGTATGCTGCGAAAACTCTCTTAGAAAATAGAATATCACTAGAGGATATCCGCTTTTTCACCGACAGTCAAGCGGCCGTTCGAGCACTCAGCTCCTCTTATACCCACTCAGATGTGGTTCGATCCTGTCTCTTATCTCTTAACGAGATAAGTGTTCAGAATTCTGTCCAAGTTATCTGGATACCGGGTCACAGTGGATTCGAAGGTAACTGCAAAGCTGATGAGCTCGCAAGAGCTGGAGCTGCGCAATCATATGTTAGTAACTTACCCACAATCCACATTCCGCTCTCAACATGTAAAATGCTCATCGATCGAGAATTTCACAGCATTGCTGATCGGAGGTGGCGAGTGGAAACTACTTGCGTTACGACCAGACAAATCTGGCCATCCTACAATCTGAAACAGACAAAAACCCTTTCGAAACACGAACTAAGGCATATAACATCTCTTATCACCGGCCACTGCCTTTTGGGCACTCACGCACGTCGGCTCGGGGTTCCTCAAAACGACCTGTGCAGATACTGCGAGGACGAAGATGAGGAAGTATCGAGCAGACATTTGCTGTGCAGTTGTCCGGGTCTAGCCAGAAGTCGACTCGCTCTTCTAGGCTCTCCAACAATTGACAATCTTTCAGTACTCTCGGACCTGAAAATCGAATCTCTCATCAAATTTTCGAAACGAATTAATATCTTTGACCAAAATCTACAATAAAAATCTCGGTTAGGTGGGGAAATCATTTAAAATAATGAGCTCTAGGGCAACACAACGGACCCAACTTGCGGTATATGTGGCACTCCGATGCGGGGTCACCCTTAAACCAACCAACCATAATATTAGTTGGACTATTTGTGTGTGTAAGTGCTTTAAAATCTTTCTTTGAAATCATTTAATAACTGAAATAATAAATGTTCAAAAACTATTTCCTCTTTTTAAATCTCATTTCCCATCTGAATGAATCGCCCTTATTTTTGAGAGTATAGTGAATTCCGATCAAAATTACCTGAAATTGACTAATAGCCCCCAAGCCGCAAAATAAATATTCCTTCCTCTGTGTTATGTGTATTAATTTAGGTATGTACGGTGCAAATAATTTTTTTAAACTTTAAGTGCGTATGCTGTGAATGTGCATATGTATTTGTAAGTCTACATACTCAATCACATTGATGCGCTTCATTTATATGCTTACATTCCCTCACAATCAGTTATTTAGCATACCTTATCAATTTTCATAGCCTGATTTTCTATTCAAACAAATTGCCACTGCGCACAGAGCGGCGTTCACATGTAAGCGGCGGCCAAAAATTGTAAGCATGCTCCGATTTTTATGAAATTATTTATGTGTGGTCTACATCCAGGTCGGTTGGTTGGTCAAAGTGGTGATTCATTCAGAATTTAACTAGCGTTTTCGAAGCATTTTGTTGTCACATACCTCGCTACCGACTTGTTTAATGGTTATTGCCGGCATGACTACATTCAGTCTGTGCGGCTTAAGAACCTTATTAGGTTGTTACCATCTAAGACAGACAGTTAATTGAACCGTGATTTGCCCGGCATTCTCTCCTTTCATAAAGCAGAGCATTCACAAAGGAAATTCGAAATAGTTTCCTTTTTCTCCGCTTTGGCAAAAAGGAATATGAAATACTTGTACGTCCATGGTTGACTTACTATCACGCCGTTTTCAAAGTTATCCGAATTTGATTTAATTTGGTTTGCGATTTGTGTTCACATCAACATCATTTTATAAATCTGAAATATTGAAAAGATTAGTCCACATGTGGCTTACCTGCCGTTTGCTTTGTGCCTATATAATACTATTGCTTATGCCTTTTCCCAAGAAATTCCCTGTTACACCTACGAGTATAATCTCGTAGCTTTGAAATTAGCTTCAAATCGAGTTTGTGAACTACTTCCAACTTTCAGCGCTTAGAGTTTCATTAAATCGGCAGTACACAGCCCGGTAACAGTTATTGAAAAGGCTATTGAGTCCAAACAGATAGTTCTATGTGCATTTATTGACATATCAGGGGCTTCTGATAACACTTTTTATGAGGCAATCTATAATGCCCTATATCTAGAGGAGGTACCTGAACCCTAGATGGATAATATTCATGCTGAAATCTAGGACGATCAGCACCGAACTAGGAGGAACAATCAATCTATCAAAGCCACAAGAGGTTGTCCTCAAGGAGGCGTACTCTCTCCTCTTTTGTGGACTCTAGTCATAGATGATGCCACAATGGCATTCTTTGCCTGCACAAGGCTTTTTGGTAAGACATGGGGACTAAACCCTAGAATGACCTTCTGGACATTCACCACAGTTGTGAAACCCATAGTCACTTATGCATCCTTAGCATGGTGGCCCAAGGTCAAGCAAAGAAAAGCAGTAAACGAATTAAACAAACTACTTCGCCTGATATGTGTTGGTATTACAGGGGCTATGAAGACATGACCCACGGAAGCATTGGGTGTGCTCCTGAACATACCAGCGCTTCCAATCTTGATTGAAAGGGAAGCTCGCTCGAGTGCCTTAAGATTAAAAGGTATATCTGAACTGAAAAGTGGTGATATGAAAGGGCATTTAAAGATCTTGGAAGACTCTCTACATAGTCCCATTCTTCATAGGGATGATATACTATCACCCTAACCAATACTCTTCAGGAACTTCCAAGTTATAATTAATGAACGCGCAGACTGGAGAACTAACTCTATCACGTTCAAAACTAGCTCCCAGCTATGGTTTACTTATGGGTCCAAATTGGCAAATTGTAGAACATGGGTCGGAATAAATGGGCCTACATTCAAAAAATCGATTCCAATGGGACTCTACCCAACAATATTCCAGGCAGAAATACATGCCATTGAAATATGTGTGAGAGAATGCCTTAGCAGGAAAATGAGAGATACTCACATCAACATACTTTCAGATAGCCAAGCGGCTCTAAAAGCCCTTCTATCAAAAACTATCACCTCTAAATTGGTAAATGATTGCCTAAACCTTCTCACCACGTTAGGAAACGTCAACATAATGGACATGAGGGAAATGAAATGGCTGATAATTCATTAATGAATTCCTTAGGAAATGGGAAGGAAGAAAATTTGCTGCACACTGGCTAAACTGTGCCGGTCAGCGTCAAGCCAAACTATTCCTAAGTCCCAACAAAGGAATATCTGGCAAGCTTCTCTCACTAAGCAGAGTAGATCTGCGTCTTTTAACAGGATACCTTACAGGTCACTGCAGCCTGAGGTACCATCTAAATAGTATTGGTCTATCTGAGACCAATGTCTGCCGCTTTTGCGTAATGGGCATAGAAAGCTCAGAGCGTGTACTTTGTGAATGTCCTTGGTGGTATTGTAGTATCTCCATGCAATCTTTGGAACAACGAAACCAAAATTGTGCTAAAATTTTTCAAAAGCCTAAAGCACTAGGGTTAGAAAAATAGGCCTTTCACAATAGATCAGCTCTGGTCTTCGAGTCACACTTTGTGTTAATTTTTGTGCAAATTGTGGAGGCAATCGGCTCCAAATTAAACGAATTAGTCTTGATAATTGATTGAGCGTCCGTATTTGTTTTCCTTTGAGTTTTGTTTAACTATTGCGCAAACATTTTCAATAGGGCTGGTATCAAGCAACTGTGAAGTCCAACCTAAGATTTCAATACCATTTTGGTGTTTTCATTCACACACACCTTCAGCTTTGATGATTGGGGTCGCTGTCCTCTTGTACAATCCAAGGTTGGCTAGTTCTTCCAAACGTCTTCGCAGCTGATGGCAATGAGGCCTTTTGCTAAATATTATTCATACAAATGTCATTAATTCATGGCAATAAACTCAAATAAATGGTCACACCTGCTTTCGGAGAAGCAGCCCCAAAAATGAACCTTAACTGGATGCTTAACAGTCGTTCAAGATGTCAATTATTAGCAGTACACCAGAACCGACTTACGAAACTATTCGCCCGAAAAGAAGATTCATCCGTGAATATAACATTTGTCCAATCCCATTCAGAATTCGCCTTAGGCCATGCAAATGTTTTTTCAATGTGCTACAATGGGAGCAGCGATTTTTTCTATGTGCTCCAAAATTTGAGGTCTTCTTCACGTAAACGATCTCGAATCATGTCTTTGGATACATTAACACTACTCTCGCTTGAAACTGCTCCAGCTTCACGCAACAAGAAGTTCGTCTTTGAGACAAATAAATCAATGATCTTCTGTACTTGCGCTGGAGAGATATTTTTATATTCTTGGACCTCGTCCCGTTAAGTCGCAACGTTTGTAATTTCATTATACCGTTACACCTATTTATTTATGAACGTCTTCGACTTCCTGAAATATTTTGCTGCAGATACACGAGACATGTTTGAACCTTTAGCGTGTGTACAGTACATCAGAGCACTACTTCAAATCAAGGTTCGCTTTTTAAACTTCCGACAAACCTATCAAATTTCGCAATGCGTATTGCGAAAGGGATAAGCCTATTTAAGGTCATTTAAATTTTTTATATAAGTTCCTACAGTTCTACGAGGGCACAAAGGGCCACAACAACTTTTCTCAATTCGCTTCTGTCAGACACCAGCCACTTTAGTTCGTTCCAACTCTTATTTGTCTTTGCTATTTCCGTGTCCAAGGTTCTTCTCTAGGTTAGTGATGGCCTCCACGTCGGCTACGTTGCTGGTTCCAATCAATCGCATTATGGGTGATGTCGTTCGGGTCTCTTCTCAAAGTGTGTTCAAGCCACGTCCACTTTCTTTTGAGTATTTCCATTCGCATTGTATGTAGTTTAGTTCGTCATAACACATAAGTTTTGGTTGGATATGGTGTTGGGCCTGAAGGTGCGAAGTACTGTACGGAGGCAACGGTTCACAAATACTAGTAAGCGTGGCAAGTCTGTGGCTGCGGAATTTTTGTTTTTGCTTTTTGTATCAAATCTTTCATTTGCCCTTTTTTCTATATTTGCACTTTTTGCTTCTTTCTATGAATTGATACTCAGAAATGGAAAGTAATAATTTACATTAGGTTACAACTTACAAAACCAGGTTACAACTTACTTTCTTCCCCGATTCTGTTGTTGTTTTACAACCGATTGTCAAAGGTTGTATAAGATTGGAAAGCCTAGAGCCTTAGCTATCGCCCAATGAAAGTTTTAGGGAAATTAGAGCGAAATTGAGGGCCTTATGGGACCTTTACTGAAAAAAAATGTTCAGAAAACTTCAAGTTTAAGAGGCTTTCTTCCCTCATTCTGTTGTTGTTTTACATCCGATTGTCAAAAGTTGTACATGGTTGGAAAGTTTAGAGCCTTAGCTATAGTCCAATTAAAGCTTAATCGAAATCAGAGTAAAATTGAGGGCCTTATGGGACTTTCACTGAAAAAAAATATTCATAAAACTTCGAGTTAGAGAGGCTTTTTTTCTTACAACTTACAAAACCAGGATTTTAAGAAATTTTTAAACTTCTACGTTTCAGCACCCCTTTTAAGTAGAGTTTTTGTTGTTGTTGTTGTTGTTGTAGCAGCACAAACATTCCCCATACATGCATGAGTGAGGTGACACTTCTTGGCCGTATATTAATCCGCGACGCTCCGACTGTCCAAACTGACTGTATTTATGCTGGATGCTGACCAAAATTTCAGTAAACTTACCACCTTAATTTTTCTAATTTTTGGCCGCACGCGTTACACTGTGTTGCGTTAGCAGCACAAATTGTTACAAAGTGCCTTAGTACATAGTTGCTTACCCCCAACAGCTGACCTTATTTGCAGCAATCCACTTTTCGAAGCAGTACTACTACCCACACATACATACATCCACAAGAGCACATGGGTATGCGTGTAGTTGGCAATCATTGGAATTCATGCTTTGCTTATTTGTAGTCAATTGCAATTACGTTTTCTCTTTTAGCTATTTTTCTCATAAGTGAACTATCGCCTTATTTTCGTTATTATTCCAGATATTACTGCTATTCATATGCGTTTAAATAGCCACTCATATCACTATTCAACTGCAAGATTGGATTTTAAAAGCAGAATTACTCAAACACACACATACGCAAAAAATAGATTTATACTGCATGAGCTTTGGCTTAAACTTACTATTTGCTCAAAATTTTTCCAACAGGAGTGAAATATTGAAAACAAAATAAAATTGCTGGATGAAGAAGTTCAAGTGTACAATTTATAGTTAAAAATTGGTAACTCCCAATATTTAATTTTTTTATTCGGTGAAAAATTTTGTGAGATTTTGTTGTTAGAAAATTTACTTAGTTCTGGGTGTCTACTAATGCCTTTAGTAAAACTTTTTTTAATTGAAAATCATTGATGGATGGTATCTTGAATCAAATATTAACATACAATAGAGTTCAGCAACCCTCACTAATGTAGAGGCATGGCAAATCATAGCAGATTTCAATAATATGCAACAGAACTCACGTATGTATATACATATATGCGCGTGCTAACATATGTTTGTTTGTATGTTTGCTTGTAAGATTTCATATGTCGATTACGAAATCAATTCGCAATCAAATGAGGTAGTCATAAGCAATTCAATTGCAATCAGATCAATCATCTCCAATGGACGAGTAGGCTGAAGAAATATAAGCGCCTCAATGTCCTTAATTTCGTATGAAATGCTGAAAAGCAGCAAATCGAAAAGAATACGAGTATATACATATATTTTGTACTATATTTCAACCAGGCAGGTCACTAGTAACATTCAATTGGAAATTATTGATTATTTTCTTTTAGTATCGTCTCAGCTACCAGGGTACACTTATTAGTTGATAATTTGAAGAAAGAGTGGGTTTGCGTTTGCATGAAAGCAAATAATTTAGTACGTACACTCCAATATATATTTGTGGCTTTTATTTCTACAAATTAAGCTTTGCATTTTTTTAAAATAACTTTTAGACTTTGTGCAGACATGTAAAGAGGAGAATATTTATTTAGTTTTCGATAAAAACGAATGAAGTAAACTTTCAGGCAACATTTAAAATCATGATTGGACTAATAATAAAGAGCTGATGCCGGTATGAACTCATCAATTGGTAGACTTCCATAATTGTGGCCTGCATCTGAAAAGTGTCAGTAAGGAGAAAATTAAGTTCACGTTTGTTAGTGTTATTAAGTCGTTTCAAATTCCTCTAATGAACATTCATTTGTTCCTAACTAATTAGTGCTTCGTGGCCTTAAATAAATAACAACTTAAGTCGACTTAAGATGTTATATAAAGGGTTTTCCAATAAGAGGTGATATATAAAACAAATGCTATTTTTTAACACAAATGATCGGATGTTTATTTTATTATAAAGAGGATGGTATGCCGTTAATAGTGGAAAACAACATCAAGAAAATGACCACCACGACCACGCTTACAGGACATTATCCTTTTCATGAAATTATCTATAACAGAATTGCAAAGTGGCTGCCCTATGCCCTCGATAACCTCACGAATTCCATCTTTGAGGTCTTGAATCGATCCTGGGCTGCTGGCGTAGACCTTCTCTTTCACGCGTACCCAAAGAAAAAAGTCACTAGGTGTTAAAGCACAAGATCTCGGTGGCCAATTGTGATCACCTCTTCGACAGATAACACGGTCCGGAAACTTTTCCCGTAAAAGATCAAAGTGTGTCACATAGCGCCGTTTTGTTGAAAGTAAACGTTGTCCAGATCAATACCATCCAATTCCGGCCATAAAAAATCTTTAATTATCTCTCGAAAGCGCAATCCATTCACGTGTAACACCTGTTATTGGAAAACCCTTTAAATGTTTTCCTTTAACTCCTTGTGGAGCATAGGACGTCTACAATTCCAGATCGCCAGCGAGTACAGTTTTGCGCTGGGACCCTCAGTTCGCTCCATGATAAGCCAAGAGTTGCCATTTGGTATTCGGTTGATCTGCGTCTGGTTGCACGACGTCTACCAACTGGACGTCCTAGAACGGTGCCACCTAAACGCTATCTAGTCACGTTGTTGTTGTTTTTTCGAAGTGTGTGACCAATCCATTGCCATTTCCTTCTCCATACTTCACAGGCAATCTCGACCTGATTGGTAGTCCCAAGCAACTCGAAGTTGCTTATCTTATGGGACCAGAAGATTCATAGTATGCGTCGAAGGCAGTTGATGAAAGTTTGAAGGCATTTCGTGATTGTCACCCATACAGATTTAACGCATGCATTGAATATTTTCAGTTTGGTTCCGACGCTTTTGTTGTTGTTCTGACATAGAAAACCAAATGCAGACTTCGCCTTGCATACTCTTTGTTCAACATCTATGCCAAGGCCGCAAGTAGAGGCATATACTCCCTATCGACTATACTCCAGAGGTAGCAAGACTTCTCCACGCTCTCGAGCTGCCGCCCCTCGACGTCCAATGACTCAAAGGTGGTGCTGTTGAGATATAAGAGTTTAGTTTTATTGAGGTTGATTTTAATTCCCGTCGAACGAGGATGCTGCTGGACAATTGTTGTCATAGCCTGAGATCAGAAAGCTTGGATGACAGTAAGCAGATGTCATCGGCATAGGCCAGAATATTATCAAGAATCCATTAAATTCCAGGTCGATCACCAACAGGAAAAGTGGAGGCCATGATATCTTCGATAGCCAAAAGAAAAAGAATTGGGGAAGATACACCCTTGCCGCACTCCACTCTCAACTCGAAAAGGCTCTGACAACGCGCCCTTGTGAAGCACCCGGCAACTTGCGCCGCCATAACTTTCCTTAATAAGAGCTACCAGTTTTTCTGGCATACTCCTTCTCCGCAAAGCTGCCCATATGCATTCAAGCTTGACGCTATCAAAGACTTCTGCGAAGTCAATAAACGAAAGGTGTAGTTTTGACTAAAATTCAACTGATTATTCAATGATGATGCGCAGTATCTTCATTTGGTTAGGTACTTAAGCGTGCCTGACAAGACGAGTTGAAATTTGATGTTGGGATGTAAAGATGTAAAGATATAAAGGGGATATAAAAAACAAGAAGTAAATATGTAATTATTATTATTCCTTTTTTTCTGTTTAAAAAATAAATTTAAAAAATATTACTACTACATCTACTACTACCTGTGAAAAAATAAAAGTTTTATTAATTTTAATTAATTTACATGGAAAACAGAATAGTTGAATGAATCGAAAAATTTCAATAAACGATAAAGTAAATCTTTGGGCAAAAAATGCAAACAAAAGGAAAAACGATACCAGCACGTGTTTGGCGGTTTCATCTTCCTCCCTACAGAACCTGCAAGTTCCATTGTTAGGAACTTTCATCCACAGACTAGTAATACGATAATTCAACTCACAATGTCCTGCTATAATTCCTGGGATGATTCTAAAATTATTCTCATCTAAGTCCATACGATCTTTAAATGGTTTTTCTTTTTATTATTATTTTTGATCTTCATTGTATTTCCTCTACTTCCTAAATAAGAGAGGATAAGTTACCATTTGCTGGTCTAAAAAAATGCTATGGGCTTCTAAATGTGGCAGCCGCCCCTTTCCTGGCTAACCGTTCTGCAATTTCATTCCGAATAATGCTCTGGATATCCAAAGGATACATATCTGTTTGTTCTGGCCTAAGAAATTCCGTTTGCTAATAGTTGAGAGCCTTAATTTCTGACTGACTAACAATAGGGTTAGCTACGCTTCTGTTGGTATGGCTACGTTAGTTTAGGTTGAAGCGGTGGCCCACTATAAGACACACTCAGACTCACAGCTCAACTGGCCCTTTTCTCACTTAAAACCAAGGTGTACTTTTCAAAAATTTTAGAATATCACTAATTCCTGCATAGTTAAAATCTTCCAATTTATTAAAAAATTGCCTACCTAAAATAGTAAATCTACGTCTCGAGAGAGCAGGAAAATCGAACAGATGGTGCGAGATTGTCTTTTCCTCTTCCTCATCTAGATAGCTTCTGTAGAAGGCATGTGTTTGCACGCTTATCTTCTGAGCATGTCGGCCTATTAGGCCATGCCCCATATTAACTGAAGTCAGAGTGGTAAGACTGTGCTTCTTTTGGCTTAGCAGAGATTCTGTGCGTTTGGCATTGAGAGTTGGCCACAATTTCGGTCGATTTCGAAGTTTTATTACGCAATCTTTCATTCGCTACTTTTGCGATTTCCTCAAAGATAACTAGCTTATATGATTTTAAGGGTGTGGCTATGTCATTGTTTCCCACAATGCCACAATGTCAAGAAACCCATGCCACCTTTTGGTGTAATAACTCAGCCATCTCGTTAAAAAACGTTCGGCATTTCATGGCTATCTTTTAGGTTGTCCCCTGCCTAGCTCTCAGTGAAAATGTAGATATCATAAGCAAATATATATCATGGTGAAACACCCAAAATTGACACACAAAAGAGCATGAAAGTGTGCGCATTTTAATCATATATTTAGCCACCACAAAACTTGAAAGGCACTTAAAGAAGTTTTCCCCTGAAAAATTATTTATCATCAATTTTTAGTTGAGTGTGTTAGGGAAACATACGAACGCAGAATTTTGTAAAAAAACTGTTGACCATTACATACAAAGAATGCGTTAAATTTTCGAGTTTGATGGAAAAGTACGTGAACAAAAGTTTGTGATTTAGAAACTCTGCTGGAAGAGATGGAAGTAAGTATTCTTTCTAGAGGGTTCGAAGATATTCTTATATATAGAGGCAAAGAAAGGATAACTAATTATTTAAAATATAATTATAGTGAGTCAATGAAAAAATCTAAATACTGTCATGTTTGAAACAATCACTTCAATCAAAAATTGTTTCTCATACTAAATGCAAAACATAGCAAACGCGACGCGAATTGTATTTCAAGTAACTTCAAACGCTAGTATTTGTTTTCCATTTGTAATGTAGCATGTAATATGTATGCCTGAGCTCCACAATGAGCTTTTGAGGTAAGCCTGTCTAACTTGGTCTAATATGAACAAAATAAGAGGGAGAACTATTACAATACTAATCGACTTAACAGTCTGTGCAGTGGCAGCTAAATCGAGCACATTAACCTAAGTCAAGTCACAAAACCACACAAACATGTAATAAAAACTTCTTCAGTAGATGAAGTGCATAGCAGTCAATCAATCGATACCAACTGACAACTTGCAACAAGCACTGAGCTCTAATAAGTGCCAGCGCAACCAGTTGTAAAATATCGAAACATGTTGGCTGCGCATTTGTAAATGCAAATGACAGGGAAATAGTAATAATAATAATCTTTCTAGGAGCAGTCTGTGGCAGCTGTCATTTCGCTTGTGACTGTGCACTGTAAAAGTTAATGAGCGCAGTGAATTGGGTGCCACACTCACCACGGCGTATGAGTAAAGTCAAATGCATACACTTGGAAATATATGAAATGATATGCACCCACAAAGGATGCTTGCTGGAGGCAGTCTTTAGCGTAGTGGACTTTTTCTAAGCGAATGATTGACATCGCTGAACTATGGTACAGAGATGCAGCTTTGTAATGCTTCTATTAGCTATTACAATACTTTTACGGCGAATGGACTGCTTGCAGACGCAGTACTGACAGAATGCTTGGGAGTGCAGTTTTACAAGTGAGCTGTAATAGGGAGCTTATTTTTGTTCACTTCTATGTAGTAGTACTTACTTTATCTTTGTACTACTTTCTATCTGAATTGCGTAGCAATGCATTCTAATTTAAAATGTATGGAGGGGATAAATGGCGGAGTTTGTGATTTCAATTGAAGATTTAGATTTCTTTGTTCAATCCCAAAGCAATGTAAGTAAAATTAGATTAGATTACTTTAAGGGATGAAGCAAGTTTAAAATCACATTTTTTGTTATTGCGACTATATTTAGTAGCGATTTCGCTTGTAATTTAAATTGAAACTGTAATTGTAATTATAATTGTAATTTTTGTATTTTTATTGCCAGCCTAATTGATAGTCATATTCAGGAACACTTTGCTGGGCCCAGGCACTTAAGCTCACAGGATCAAAATACGAAAGATACAGTCCTGTACAAAAAAAACCGGACAGTCTGAAAACTCCATTTTTTTAAGTAGTATAGATTTTATCAAATATGTTTGAATGTGGTTATATTCCATTGTGTTTTTAATACAAAAGTATGAAATAAAATCAATAAAGTTCATACGTGTTTTTAATATTTTCATACTTTCGTCAATAACGAATGTTTTATTATTAGTTTATCCTTATTATATAATCTTACAGCTAATTAATTCAAAACAAAATTAATTATTTCATTATAAATGTTATAATTTGAAGCTTTAATACTTGGTCGCACCACCTTTCGCCTTAATTACCGCTTTAATACGTCCCGGCATTGATGTAACCAGGGTTTGCAACAATTCCTCCGAAATGTCGTTGTGCCAAGTGTCCATTATAATGTTATCCAGGTCAGTTTTGTTCTTCGGCATTTTTTCAGCTGCCTGCTTCTTTACAATGGCCCAGAGGTTCTCAATTGGGTTTAGGTCGGGACTGTTACCCGGCCATTCCAATTGGACAATTCCGTTTTTTTTTCATAAATTCTTTTACCTGCAAAAAATAAGGAATAAATCATTGGTTTTTTGATTCGACATTTAAACAAAACACTCGGGAGATTTAACAAAAGAATCATCCTGAAATATAACATCCGTTCTTAGAGAATACTGCTCCTCAATGACAGGTATTAAATGCTTATTTAAAATTGAAATGTAAGCATCTCCGTTCACCCGACCATCAATAAGAGTCAGTGCTTTCGTTCCGTCATAGCTGAAGCAGCCCCATACCATTCTACCAACTGACTGTCTTACAGTAGGCAGTATGCATTCAGTTTTATATCTTTCGCCAGACCTGCGCCTCACATGGTGGATGCCATCCGATCCAAAGAGGTTAAACTTGGATTCATCCGAAAAAATCACATTCTTCCAGTGCTCGACAGTCCAGTTTTCATGAGTTTTGGCCCATCGGTATCGTTTTTGCTGAAGCCTACTTTAGCAGCAATTTGACGTACGGACAATTTTTGCTGTGATAGTGCAATGATTTGCCCCTTAACGACAGCTCCCATTTGCTTCGATCTTGACATATTTTTGATACTAACACTTGCCACGTATCAACTATTTCACTTATTGGTTAAATTATGATACAAATTAATTCAAACCTGTTTTATTTATACACAGAAAAAGCTACTTATCGCCAAGAAGCTTTATACTCAAGCTATAGAAATTTAAATAGGGTAAGTTAGCTGTCCGGTTTTTTTGCACAGGACTGTAAATTTTAGGAGGTCACTAAAATAGCCTGTAATGGTAATTGTAGTTGTAATTCTAATTGTAATTGTAATTTTAATTGTACTTGTAATTGTCATTGTAATTGTAATTGTAATTGTAATTGTAATTGTAATTGTAATTGTAATTGTAATTGTAATTGTAATTGTAATTGTAAGTGTAATTGTAATTGTAATTGTAATTGTAATTGTAATTGTAATTGTAATTGTAATTGTAATTGTAATTGTAATTGTAATTGTAATTGTAATTGTAATTGTAATTGTAATTGTAATTGTAATTGTAATTGTAATTGTAATTGTAATTGTAATTGTAATTGCTATTGTAATTGTAATTGTAATTGTAATTGTAATTGTAATTGTGCTTATAATTATAATTATAGTTTTAATTGTAATTGTAATTATAATTATATTTCTAGTTATAATTGTATTTCTTATTGAAACTTAAGTTTTAATTTTGATTATAATTGCAATTATAATTACAGTTATATTTGTATGCGTAGCTTAAATTATAATCGAAATTAAAATTATGTCGTAATTGTAATGACAATTTTTAATGACATATGATTTGTAGTTAAAATTATAATTATAATTTTATTTGCAATTCCAATTGAATTAAAAAAATGGTATTATAATTGTAGTTGTAATTGAAAATGTAATTGTAATTATAACTTTATATACTTTTGCAATTTAAATTGTAATATATATTGAAATTGAGATTTCTGGTAAATACTACGGTGATATATATTAGTCACAGTTGAAAAAGTGTATGTCCAGATTAAGGTTTGACTTGAAGGCATGAGTTGGGGAATATATCTCAATTTTTACAAAATTGCTTAGACTGCCTTATAGATTGTGTAAGTGGTTCATTACGACTAAAATTGGTTTTGTAATTAACTAAATGGGATATACTATATTGCTGAGTCCAAGGTTAGCAGTAGGACAATTAAAAAGTGATAGCTCCAGTCAGGAGTGACATTTGATATGATTTGTGGCTATGTCCCTTATAAACATTACCGATGAATTTTTTCTTCGCATTTCTAATATTGCCAATGCTAATAAAAGGCATCTAATTTTATATGCAGGCAATCTACAAGGCGAATGAGGCAATGAGTCGCAAAAGTAGCGAAGCGTTTCTGAACCTTCTCTATTATTAAAGATGACCGTAATGGCGCAATATTCAATGTTTGATCTAACAAAAGGAAAATATAAATTCCTCAGTGTAGAAAGATCCTGGAACTTCTTTGAGTGTAAATCTATACTTGGCCATCAAAAAGTCTATATGTTTAAAAACCACATTTTCACTGTAAATATGACCCCCAAGCCTCTCTTTTCTTTAACATTCGTGGGGGCAGTGACCAACTTGTAATCGAAGTCAATCGCAACTTTGCTGGCGTTTACGAGCATTAAAAGGTAAGGAGATATTATCCCACCAAGCTTCAAATATCTTCTTGAAGTCTTATGTAGCCAGTTACCTCCTTTATACGACTGTAAATTTTCAAGTCATCTGCATACATCCGACAACGATGTCACAAAAACGTCTGGAATATCATTAACAAAGATTAAGAACCAATAGTGGCCCAAGATGGCTTCTTTGAGACGCACCTGAAATAACTTTGATGACATCAAATTTTATATTATTTATACAAACGAATTGAGTTCTATCTGTGAGATAAGATCAATTGAACTCAGTTTTTAAAGTCGGATACTATGACTGACTCTATCGAACAGTGAATATGACATCGCGTTATTGTTTTAAGACAAATTTTCTAAATTTGCAAGGTTTGTATCTACCTTAAGCAAGGGTGATAAGGTGATATGAGATCTGAAATTTGGAATAGAATTAAATTATGCACCAATTTTTCAAAAGATTTAGGCATCCTAGTGATTTTACAGATCGAGCGATAATTTTTGTTATCCGACTTGCTTACGGACTTACGAATCGGTATGATAAACGATTTTTCCAATTCCAGAAGCCCGCAATTTACTAAAGGTAATTGTTAATAGTTGGGCTAACGATGTAGCTAGTTTTTTTAATAATATAAAAGGGAAGCAATATTCTCCAGGAGTTGTGTCATTTGTCAAGGCCGAAAGTTCGCCTAGTACTTAATTATTTGAGAGCTGGAAACATTTTCTAGTAATTTCAGTTGAACTTTTGATTATAATTGTATTTCTGTATGTAAATGTAACTGTAATTGTTTAAAATCACAAAAATCTTCCTTTAAGGAAAATTAAGAAAGCAGCATTAAGAGCGTTTAAACCCCGAAACAAAATAAAAAAACATATGTTTCGAATATACACTTCTGTGAGGTGTTTGGTCATGCGTCTTGGCGCTGTTCCACTGTTGCGCTACTACCACTGTTGCCGGCTATTAGAAAAAAGCTTTTGTCACTTCCGAATGGTAGTCCCGCACCAACTAATTACGGCGGCCGCCAAAATACAGTACAATTGATGAGCGATAATTTTCTCCCTAAAATTAGCGCATGGAATATTTTTCGAAAATATCAATCATTTTCACAACGAATTTTAAGGTTTCCAACAAATTAATAACCAGCTAAGTATTCCCGTCAAATTATTAAATTAAATGCAGTAGCTTAACAAAGGCGGCTGCTATTCATAGTTAAAAATCTGGGATATTCAATGGCCATATGGCCCTAATGGTACCTGGATGTGACTACTTTTCTTGAAAAAACCAAATAATTTCTGTATTTTTTAGCATTTCTTAATGTATGCGCACACATACGTTTCACTGAGCACCAATGTGATCAATTGCCCTATGTATTTAAAATTTCAAATTGGAGCTTTTGACCATCAGCCACATTCACAAATTGTCTTGGCCCTTGATAAACTGCCTTGACATGTTAGGTCAATCGAAAATTCGCCACTCTCTGTTACTAGTGGCTATCAACTGCTTGTCAATCTGTCATATTTACCTTCTGGATAGATTCATGTTCACACAAGCATATATAAAGGGTGTTGCTCTATAAAAATTTTGAATTTTTTTTTTAAATTAACAGTAAAAATTTTAATGAAATTATCAATATTTTGGGTTTATTAACTTACAAATTTTATGACATTCACTTCTTTTGAATATTTGCGAATTATCAGTATCTTCCCTCCCCCATTCGATCACATTTCTGAGTCGATATTGGGGTTTCAAGTTTTCAAATTTAGCTAGACTTAGTTTAGTCACTAGTCCCACAAACTAGTTCAAAGGGCTCAAATCATAGGAGAAAGTCGATTTCCATTGCCTTGGGAATTATTGCCTGTGTACCTCGCTTCTGTACAAAAGTAGTGAAATTGAAATTTAAATTTGAATAGGTCGAGCCAAGGAGCACAAAGAGATTTGGTGGCTCCTGAAACACTCCGGCTAAACAGCCCAATATATGATATTTCGGTTATGGAAATAATCAAGGAGGAAAGCAGAAAAGTATCAGAGAAAGATATAGGAAAGAATAGAGACAGTGACAAAGGTAGTTAGTTACTCCTATGAGAATTCTCCTGATTCTTTGTCAAGTCTATAAATATCCTTCAATTTTAGAGAACGAATGTTACTCATTCTCACGACATCGGAACCCAAAACTCGTAGCCTTGCTCTAGTGAAGGTAGGACACTCACAGAGAAAGTGCTCAGTGCTATCCACCTCATACAAGCAAGACAGACATATTGGGTCCTCAATGATTCGAATGGTCATCGGCAAATTCGTTACCTTGAACACAGTAGGGCCCTGGAACCCAAATAAGTACAAGCCTGTTCTGTTTTGCGACAGAATTAAGCTTCTTCTTACATTCTTGAACAATCTTTGAGTTTAGCTTCGCGTTCTCCAGGGCAGTACTGTAGTAGTACTGGCTCTATTTTTATTTGTGGTCAGTGTCGACTTCACAACTGTCAAAGACATTTGTTTATGTTTATGTCTAAAAAAACACCCTTTATATATGTAGCTTGAGTGAGTGGCAATAACTGGTGCCGATATGGCAGCGCATAGGTTTTTTGGCTGTCCATTTAAGTTCATGTTTTCTTCATTTCAAACTTTTTTTTTTAATTTTTAGCACCTCGTGCCCGTGCATACATGCAATCCTATATATATATACATATATACGTGAACTTAGCTCTAAAAGATAGGCATGTGTGAGAGGAGTTAACTCACTTTCTTCTTTCACTGCGGTACGTTCTGTTTTTTTATTATTTTTATTTCTTTTTTCTCCTTTTTTTAATCTGTTTTGTATGTTCTACCTTTTACTTCGAATTTTCTTTTGTGATCATTTCCACAGATGCCACGTTCCATTTACCACCATTTATTGGCCTCCTCACAATATCCGCCTTCACTTTCCCCTCCACTAATGGCACACTGTCATGTAGCTGGTAAAATCGGTGGGGAACAGTGGCAGTCAGCAATTGCGTAGGGATTTCGAAATGGATTTGCGCGCTATTGCAGTACTTGGGTTAACATCACCGTCGCCTTCTATTCCATTCTCAACTTTCATTTGCGTCATCGTCAACGTCAAATGTCAACCTGGTGACGCTTCCATCACGTTATTCAAATATTTGGTTACTTTACTTGGTTCGTTAACGTTGACCTAGCGTTTGGAAATTTATGGCAGATGAATATGAATTTTGCTTTAATATACCTGTTGGGTAAAATATGTATTTAAGGAGGTGCATGTATTGAATTTAATTTAAATTTCCTTGGAAATGTTGTTTGAGGAAAAAGATATATACTCCTCATTTAAGAACTTAAAAATAAACAATTTAAAAAATATTAAATTAAATTATTTTTATTAAATTAAATTATTTTTATTAAATTAAACCATTTTTATTAATTTCTGATCTTTACGTAAGCAAAACAACAAAATTTTTTCCCCATTTGGCCAGAGCCAAGCAATTTATCCGAGGTACAAAGTATGGATCCAGCTGCATATAGTTAGCTAAAACATGGACTTTTCAAAATTTGTTTTTTTTTAATTTGTTAATTTTTAATTTTAATAAAAAATAATGATAAAATAATAATTTAAAAAATGAAATAAAAATTTAATAAAAATACTTTTAATAATTTTTTAAATTTTTCGTCAATCGCTTACTGATAAATTTAGCACTCATAATAATATAAAATTTGAAATATCTTATTGAAAAAGAGGAGGGATATTGGGTTTAGAAAAAAAGCCGATTTACTCTGACCAAAGAGATTACCAAGTAAGTATTGAGTTCCTGTTATTTAGTGGTATAAAGAATATTTCTGTTATGCTAGGGTAAGGTTAGGTCTTTAAGGCTCCACTGTATAACGCGGGAATTTTAATGTTATTTTTTTTCATGGGACCAGTTAAACTCTCTTATGAAGCGTAGGATAGGTTTTGTTCCAACACCGGATAGTTTCGTAAGAGAGTCAAACTGTATTTCTTTTAAAACCTCACTCTACTCTTAGCTAAGGTTGGACAATTCGAGGGAAAGTGTTTTACTGTTTTATACACTTCCTCGTGTTTACAACTTGTGCAGTATTCATGCGAAAATACTCCTAGCAGAGAAGAGTGCTTGCCTAACAGCCGATGACCGGTAACACAAACCACGACTTTCAAGAAGTTCTCCCTTGAGGGGTTGAGCAATTCTCCTAAATTTGTCGTATCTATTTGCAGCCAAATTAGCCTGGTTGTAATGCACGTATTTTCTTCTCTCCATAACCTATTGGCCTCCTCAAGAATATTATTTTTTATCCTTAATTTCCAAGTTGCCATATATATAATATATTATATATAAATAATTGGCGCGTACACCCTTTTTTGGTGTTTGGCCGAGCTCCTCCTCCTATTTGTGGTGTGCGTCTTGATGTTGTTCCACAAATGGTGGGACCTACAGTTTCAAGCCGACTCCGAACGGCAGACATTTTTATGAGAAGCTTTTTCATGGCAGAAATACACTCGGAGGTTTGCCATTGCCTGCCGAGAGGCGACCGCTATTAGAAAAATGTTTTTCTTAATTTTGGTGTTTCCGCGAGATTCGAACCTACGTTCTTCCTGTGTATTCCGAAGGGTAGTCACGCACCAACCCATTTGGCTACGGCGGCCGCCAAAAGTTGCCATAGGAACTCCAATATTGCCTCTGTTTTCAAGCAGTGGAAGATTAGTAGCTCATCGGTCTTACAATTTCCTTCAATATCTCTATGATCCAGAATCCATGTAAGCCATACTTTGAAGATGGTACTAAAATTACATAGATCTGCCAGGCATTCCTGAGCAACCTTTGATCTTAGTATAATTGCCTCCATTGATTTGATGACCGCCTGGCTGTTCGAGAAGATATTTATCGTAGTTTTTGTTACAGCGTGTGTGTCAAGGTACGCAGTTACCTCCTTTATGGTTAAGATTTCTGCCTGGCTGACGCTACAGCACTCCGGAAATTGGACAGATAATTGTAATCCTAATTCTTAGCCTACATAGCCTACTTCATTTTTAAGCTTGTATAAATTAATTTGCCCTCTTCTCCATGCTCTTTGAGTTTTCCACACTCTTTTTGACGGGATGCCAGTCTTGAAGAGCCTGTCGAAGTTGGACTTAGAGAAAGAGTAGTCGATTTCTTGATTATAACTACTCATAGTAGGTAGTTTAGAGGCGTCGCCAAACCGCCGGATCTTTTATAGTGCCATACTATTAAGTCTATGCGCCAAAACGGCGGCCACGTGAATTGCTACCAAACGTAGATCAGGTTCTGTTATGCTAGATAAAAACAAAACACACTTTTTTATAGCAATTGTTCAACTAGAAAGCCTTAAACTCTTCAAGCTCGAGTTCATGAGCGAGGCCACAGAAGTCAGAAGAAGAAATATTCCAAAAATCTAAACAGAAGAACGTGCAGCACATCTATCTCGCCCGAATCGCATAAGCCGTCTAAAAAAACAGGACGATTAATAGCTTACCGACTGAAAAAAAAAACAAAATGTGCAAGTTATTGCTTATTTGTTATTAAGCACAATGTGCTCATTGAAAACCCTATGTTTTATTTCAAGTGCTATGCGTTGTTGTTTTATTAATGAGCTAATTATAACTAAACTTAAAAATAATGTCACCTACTTATTTGTCCTTATGCTGGAAACAGCCATCGACGTACGTAGTCCCTTACCGCAGCCCCTACAGAGCACAAAATTGAGCAAAACTCATCCCGTAGAGAACAACTGCGTTCTTTTAGTTACATATTTACACAAATACATTGTGTGCGTATGTGCTTGGTTGTATCTACACAATGTTGCCATTAATATTTTTGCTAACACACTTTTTCACACATCCGCGTTATCACTTACAATTTTTCATTGCTTAATAAACCAAAGCCAAAAACCAACAAATGCGAATAGTTCATTTATCTATAATTAACATTATTCAACAGTATTTTTAAGTTATTGTAATAAAAATTATAATTTTTCTAAGGATTTCGAAATGTACTGATTGACAACACTGTGTGGTGAGAGAAATCAGCTGACAGGGTTCTACGGGAATTTTCAAAAATCCTGCTATAAAATCTACGATACTACGATACGGAAGGGAAGTAATTTTTCATTTACATGGGGCTCTCATTAGTTTAATCGTAACAGCTGACAGGGGACTGCGTTTACGTCGGTGACTGTTTGCAGCATTATTCTTGGCACAATTCAGTGACGGTGTTGCTGTCGGTGCAACTCACGCTGACGTTGTTGGTGTAGAAGTTTCCGCTGGCATTGTTGGTTCAGGTTGCGCTGACATAGTTGTTGTAGCATTTGCGCTGGTAAGCTTGGATTTATGTGGCGTGGGAATTCGCTGACGCGAGCAGTTAACGCGCTTGCATTTTGGCAGAATTCCTAAGCTATCATCTACTCTGCAGCGAAGGGTTTCATGTGTCACGGTCGACCTTTTCTCATCGATTAAAGTACGCCAGGTACTAAAGAGGTAGTGTTTGGAACTGATGTTTCGTTATGTTTTCGAATTTACATTCCCTGTGCACAAGTTTAGCTGCGATCCTATTTTCCATTACTAAAGGGCAATCAATTTAGAGGTATCGTATTTTAAATTGAAATAAAATAACGGAAATTCAAATTAATTGGGCAATGTTTATTATTTTTGTGCAGAACCATTTAGTAGGTTTATTTTTTAAAGGAAATCGCTTTCAAATGTTTGCCCCAACTGCGCCATAGCCCAGCCATGCGAAAACACCAATAACCCGCTGGGGCACTTCGGCCGACACCCCGTGTCAAACTTTGGCAATGTTGGCTTCCAATGCATCAATCCAATCAGATTTGTTCACAAAACATTTAGATTTTACATACTCTTACAAATAAAAGCCCAAAGATGTGACATCATATGATTTTGGTGGCTACTCCACTGGTCCGAGATGAGAGATAAATCCAGGCTGTATGGCGAGTAGCGTCGTATTGTTGGAACCAAAAGTTGTGCAGATCAGGAACTTCCGTGTCCGGTATCAAAATGTGGTTCATCGTGGTACGCTACCGTTCGCCATTCACTGTTTAATTGGCGCTAACCTGGTCTTTGAAGAAATATGGGTCGCCGATTGTTCTAGCCCATAGGCCGCACCAAACGGTTACTTGGATTGCTCTTCAGCTCAAATGCTCCAATTTTGCTTAATGACGTAGCCGTTAAACCAATAATGCGCCTCATCGTTGAACACCATAAGTTGGCCTGAGCGCGCGATGGACACTTGTCACAGAGCGTCGAATTCCGTAATACAATCACACAATTTGTAAACGTTGTTGAGGCATAAGTATTTCCATGATGAAATGTCAGTAAATACTGAAAAAACTGTATATTTAATTTGACAGTAGCCACGCGTGGTCTGTCAAAAATAACACTATTGGAAAAAGCACCGCCAAACTGATCACCCTTTATTAACGTTCAAGGTAGTCAGCTGATCATCAGGGAAACCAACTCCAATGGCACAGCTTCTCAAGGGAACAAATTTGCCTTGTTAGCCTTAATTGAGTCTGGCATTTTTAGAATGGAACACAAAATGTTATCGCCGGATTACGCCTATTTGAGAATAGAACAGGGAAATGTAGTAGTACCAATGAAAAGGTAAATTTTTTTGGGGGAAACCAGATCACCATCACTTTGAACATTGGTATTAAAGAACTCGTTGGAAATATAACTTAAGGGGGGCCTCTTATCAACCGGCTTCAACAAATCGATATTTTTTTACTGCAATCGATAGATATATTATAAGAGAATCCGCCCTTATAGCGGAATTCAAAGTGATTTTGGAGTTACAGGCCTGTGTACCGTCCCTCGTGTGAGTATATTGTCTACCTTCTGAAAACTTTGAAATACGTTTTCTCAAAACCATGTTTTTGAAAATGGCGTGTAAGATTAAAAAAAACGACGAAAGTTATCGTTTCAAATCGATGATCTATATAAAGATAATTAAAATGCGCAACTAATTAACTAACAAAATACAAAAAAAAAATTATTTTTTAATGTTATTTAACACGTTTTTTGAAAAAAAGCGAAAAAAACACTTTTTTTTCAATAATTAACTGTGTGTTAACATTTTCATATTTTTCTACAAGAGTAGTTTTTATATGCGGGAAAGCCTTCTGAATAAGACAATATTTTTCTTTTGTGTTTCAGGTGAAAACTACGACCGCAATCTTATTTCCACGACAATCTGGTTTCCACGTTACCGAAACGACCCGGATTTATATCCGGCCAAGGACTGTCACTCCAGCAGCATTCCCCGTATGCAAGTATGGGGAATGTTTATGCTGCTACAACAACAACAACAACAACCGCAATCTTACACGCCGTTTTACTAGCGCGCAACGAGAAGCTGTGCGAGATCCCTCATATGTCCGCCATTTTGTTTTTTTATTTATGTTAAAAAAATGTTTATTACTCTTCAATCATGCCTTCAAATAAATGTCTAAGATTATTGCGGTGTGTCGCTTTTTTCACCTCGAAAAAAAATTTAGAAAAAACAACTTTTTATGAAGCCACTGCTAATTATCCTTATTCTCATAAGAGGCCCCCCTTAAATCATTCACTTCAGCTTATTAAAGCAGACAGGCTTACATCCTAAGCGTAGCTTTAATGCACATTCATGCATCATATAATCAGAAATTGCAAACCCTACATATTTTTTTTTTTAAATTGCTATACCAATTCAATATTTTTCTACTGTTCCACACTAAAGAACAAAATAAACTTTTCTTCAGGGTATAGAACTAAACCATTTTTTAAAATCTCACAAAAGTGTTGTGCAACGAAATTGCCATTACACACTTGTGGCCAGTAAGCACCAGCTCGTCGGAATTTCAGTGAATATTTTATTACGCAGAAACGAGTTGTTGTAATCTATACCGTTTCGATCAAACTTTAGCATAATTTGGTTTTTTGTTTTTGATGGACCATTGCTTTTCCACTCAATCACAGTAGTAAAATTTTATACTCACACGCTTGGCTGTTTATGCCGAAACCAAAATACAGCAGCCATCCAATTTGTTTTTTTTTTATTATAGTGTCATATTGCATAAAATTTTGTTACACGCAATCAACTAAAGCGCAACAAAAATGATGCCAAAAATTGCGCTACAAATATTTTTCATGCGCAACAATGTATACACACATACATGTATATGAATGCTTTTGCGTGTGTGTGAGAATGTGCATTTTAGCATGGCAGCAAAAATTCAATTATTTTTCAATAATTTATCAGGGCTTACATTACGCACTTTCCGCACCCTCTGTGTGCAATGACAAGCCGCAGCAGATGACACCAGCAAAAGGAGGGAAATACAGTTATGCCGAAAAACATGTATACCTACATACATATGTAGGTATGTGCATGTATTGCTAATATGGAGTATATAAAGTTGTGAGTGTATATGTACATATATGCATGTGTATGTTGTAAATATATGAATGCATAAAGATAAATACACACAAACGTGGCTTTTTATGCCGTGTTCCGGCTGACTGGTCCGGTTCAAATATACACGAAATGTTGGCACTAATATGAAATATTTATGCGCCTCACTACAACTTTAACTGACGGTGGCAGATTTTAATTATTACATATCAAAATGAATACAATTTGCTTTTTTCTGTTTATGCGCAAGTGTTTTACTAATTGGGTTTTTCCTCAATAGGAATGTGTCAATTCACTTGGTCCAATATGCGCAGATATGCGCCTATAGAATTTTTACTTAATGTGTGTCGAATTTCATGTTAGATAGATTTGCCAAGCATTTTGTATTATAATACTGTTTGCGTTGGCTCAAAGGAAAAGAATATGCAACAAGATGGCAGATCGAAAGAAATAAAATAAATAAAGCGTTCACCTTGCCAATCTCCTTACTTCGTCTTCATATGGAGATACTGTTGACCTAGTCCGGAGGTCAAGTAGGTGACCAGAAAGAACCAATCTTGGTGGAAGCCCTAGTAACGAAAGATGTAAGGTGAGAATCCTCGAAAGGCGACTGACCTTTCGGCTGACAACCTAATGTCAGTATAAAAAAACTTGTCTCGGCACGTCAACAACTGCCTGGGACTATGATTTGAGACTTGGAAAATGGACTAAATGACTATGATTTGAGACTTGGAAAATGGACTAAATGACTATGATTTGAGACTTTGAAAATTGAACGTATTGGCTAAACACTGAGAAAACTAAATACATCATTCGATCGGCCAACAACACTACACGCGATGATCTAACCAAAACAACTTTGTTTTCAAAAATATCACTGAATTTAAGAACTTAGGTTTTAAACTATCGGCAGACATAGACCCGGCGGTAGCTATTAACAGCAGAGTCCAGGCTGCAAATAAGACTTATTAGTCTAACATAAAACTATTTGAATCTAAATATTTGTCCAGAGCACAGAAAATTAAAATGTATAAAATACTGATACGACCCGTCCGAAATATTGACGCTGAAAACAAATAAAATTCATCAATTGCTGCGCTTCGAAAGGCCCGTCATAAAGAAAATATGTGGTCCGGTTGAAACAATAGACAACAATAGAAATTCTTCAAAGACAAATCGTGATACGTTTTATCAAAACCCAACGAATTAGATGGATTAGGCACATATTGCGCATGCCGAAAGAGCGAAATGCTAGGAAAGTTTATATTCTAACACCCATTGGAGGAAGAAAAAGAGGACACGCACGAGCGAGAAGATTAGATTATGCGGAATCAGATTTTAAGAAAATCATGAAGTCATGTATAAAGGGCCGATGTTGAATTTGAACCACACCTAAACGTCAACGACACCGTTGGACTGCTTTCTTTGAGGTTATTTGAAAGAAAAGGTATATGTCGATAAGCCAGCAACAATTCAAGAGTTAAAGGATAAGATAATTCGGCACATTGACGGCATAGAACCTCAATTATGCCTCAGCATCATCGAAAATTTGGACTATGGGATGGAGGTGTGCCGCCGAGGCCGCGGTGGCCATTTGGCCAATTTTTTGTTCTACACGTAATTGAACTATACTAGTATTATCACAATAAAGAGAAATGATAATAATTTCTTAAAAACAATGTATGTATTTAATATCAACACCGGCCCTTGAAACTTAACCACCCTTTAGATAAGGAACTATTTGCATTTGGTGGTCTTTGGAGGTGTGCCGCCAAGGCCACGGTGGTCATTTGACCGATATTTTGTTCTAAATGTAATTGAACCATACCAATATTATCATAATAAAGAGAAATGACCATAAGTTCTTAAAAAAATTGTATTTTATTCAAAATCAACACCGGCGCTTGAAACTTAACCACCCTTGAGAATAAAGTGGAGAAAAATTGTTGATGAAGCAATGGTCCAGCAAAGACTGTGGAGCTCAGAAGGCACTGCACAAGAGTGAAACATTCTAGCCATTCGTTTTCAGATATCTGTGAAAAAAACGATCCGTTTTCTCTTGTCTGTGAATTAACGCAGCACACTACGTTCAATTTTACTCGCTTCATAAGACTACCAGGTAAGGGAACCCTTTATACGGGGTTACCAGGAAAGTAGTCCTAGTTACTTAAGGGGTCCCCGGGACTAGAGCTCAAAAATTTAGGGTATTTTCAATAATTTTTTTTACAATAAAAAAAATGAAAAACGATATTTAAGTTCTTTGGGCTTTTTATTTAACTTCTTTTACATACAAAATTGAAAAAAAAAATTTACTTTAATAATTTTAAAAATGGCGCTGAAGTTGACCCTCCCGAAAAATTGGATCAGGACGGTATTAACCATTTTGGTTCTTTTATTTATCTGAAACACAAAAACCAAAAAAATTATTAATCACTACGACTGTCGCTATGTCACGCTACTAGAATAAAAAAAATATATAAAAATTTAACAAAATGGCGCGGTTTTGAATTTAACACTCTAAAAACCGGATTTTTTTTGAAGATCTTTAATAAAAAAAACACGAAATAATATGATTCTAGTACGGGCGATAGTTGTCGGACCATTGTTGTTGTGAATAGCATATTAAAATTTTTAGTGAAACGGTTCAAAAGTTTTTTTTTGACAACGCCAGACCGAAAAAAGTAGTTTTGAGATAATTGAGTTTAAAGTTTTGAGAGTGGCCGCTTGACAAATCTAACTCTACCTGCTAAAACGGCTGTAGAATCGAAAATACTGGGAATATCCTTCCAAAAATGTTTAAAAACTTATGCCTTCGAAATATTTTTAAAAGCCTATGCCTTCGAAATATCAAAAAACAAAATCGAATTTTTGAAAATTGTGGACCAGACCCATTAAACACATTATTATTTGGGTCAGTTGTAACTATTTTGCTTGTATGGCATGATGTCCAAAACTTAACTAGTGAACAGAAAGATCGGAATCTTATACGTATGTAAGTCTCTCATGCATCGTAAAAAGTTCTCTTCTGCCTTGCAGCTGCCCTATCTGAAGAAATTGGAAAATGTGTTATCGCTCGAACAGCTAGAAGAATGTTTCTGGATGCAGGTTTAAAAGGATGTAAAGCTCGAAAGAAGAATTGGCTTTGATCAAAATCAAAAAGGCGTTTGGAATGGGCTTTCACATGCCAAAATTTTACTGCTGAAGATTGGTTGAATGTTTTGTGGTCTGACGAATCGAACTTTGACTAAGCCTCCCTTAGTTAACATCATTTTAAAATACCAACAACCAATTTCGTTGAAATAACAGAAATCTTTTAAAACAATTTGTTTTTTTCCTTGCCTACAGGTATTTGGAACACTTTGTGTGACGTTCGCGAGGCGACGGATTGTCGAGTGTGAAGCATGGAGGAGGCAGCACAATGATATGGGGCTGTATGGTTGCTGATGATGTCGCCGCAACGCACATTTGTAAGACTCGCATGAACAGTCAAAAGCACATAAATGTATTACAAATAGTTTTTTTTTGCCTTCGTTAGCGCGCATTTTCGGCGACATTAATTTCAATAGAGTTCAATTCCAACAAGGCAATGCTCCTTGTCACAAATTAGCGACTACGATGTGTTGGTTTAGAGACAATAACATCGTTTTACTAGATTGGCCAGCACAGTCTCCAAATGTGAACGCCGCAGAGCGCATGTGGGCTATTTTAAAACGTAAGATAAAGGAATACAGCATGATATCGTAACTAGCCCTGATAAATGATTTAATGCACGAGTGGAGCGCCATAATTACAGCCGAACGCGCAAAACTTGTACGCAGTATGGCCCAGAGGATTACTGCTGCTATCAAATCGAATGGTGAACCTACTAAATATTAGTGTTCTTATCACTAATTCCTTTTATTTTTACTGATTTATTAATAAAAGATCATTACTTTATTTTCATTCAACGAAAGCTTCAGTAATTAATGGCATGCCTAACACTTTTGGCCAAGGCTGTATACAATTGGCGCTTACACCCTTTATAGGGTATTTGGCTGAGGAGCTGATGTTGCCTTGACGTTTTCCACAAATGAAGGAGCATACAGCTTTAAGCCGACTCTGAAAGGAAGACGGTTTTTGGTTTTTTTTATGAGAAATTTTTTCATGGCAGAAATAGATTTGGAGGTGTGGCAATACCTGCGAAGGGGCGACAGCTATTAGAAAACACGTTTTCTATCATTTGATGTTTCATATTCCGAGATCCGAAGCCGAGCATTTGTGCACCAACCCATTTGGTTACAGCGGCTCTTTATAATATTGTGGAAGAATATTTCATGCGAACTTCAGATACGTAAACTTTTAAATACTTTACGTTTTCATCATTTAACAAAAGTATGTATTAGAACGGTAATCTTACCTTTTAAATTTTATATTTTTTAAAAATTCCATAAATTTCAGCATTTTGAGCTCGAACGGTAATAAAAGTTTTTTTACGCAAAAATCCTCCAATTTATTTATTTACATGAAATAAATGCAGTTAAAAATTGTACCGTTCACGAACTCTAATCACCAACCTTAGCATGCAAACAAAATTAGTAAATTTCCAAAAACAAAAAGCGGAGTGCAATAGTTTCGTTTTCCAAATTCCACTTGTTATTATGCAGGAAGAGAATACTCATATTGCAGTTATTTGCCAATGATTAATGGAAGAGAATGTAAATTACGTCAAAGCGAGTGCAAACAAAGTAGAGCTCTCCCACACTCTCCCATTCTCTCCCACTCTAATGACAATACGTTGGAATACAAAGGGGAAATGGCAACGAAATGTGGGTGTGAGCTACGCTTAGAACACGCAGCCAACGCACATGAACACGCATATAAACACATGTATGCATACACTCATGTGTGAAAATATATATATATGTAATATAATATAATATAATAGTTTTTACGCGTAGTATGTAGATATTCGGGTAGGAAGCCATCCAATTTTATCAACTAAAAAGTATAGTCGGCTCATTAGCATGCCATGCACAGTCAACAATATACAGGCACACATTTTCATACACACGTATGTATGTATATGGGTGCACATTCACGGAGTATGTGGAGTAGGTTATTGGCGATATCATAATTTATCACAATTTATTTACATAAATGACACTGAAAAACTATTGAAGCACAACGAACTGAATATGAATACGGAGGGAGTAAATTTAAAGTAATGGAAGAGGATAGGCATGGATGTGGATTGGATTGTGAATAAAGGACCGTTGTTGGGCCAATTAGTAGAATTCTTGACAGCAACAAAAACAATGTAGCTTCCAAATGGGTTTTTGATGTTGTATGTTTGAGTGTTTGAGTGTTTGTGTGTTTGTCGCTCAATAACATGCATCAATGAAAAACTAGTGAACTGTAAATTTAGAACTGAGCACACGTACCCAAATACACGCATACAAACGCACACATGCATTAATTTAAGATCATATGTATGCTTAGATACCATAAAATTTGTACAAATTGCCCAAGTCATTTTATTACCCATCGACTGAAATTTATTTCGCCAACATTTAATCATCTTATATGTATAAAATAAAAAAGTTGAAAAATTCGTAGGAGGCAGTGGTTGAGTGTAGGTTTATTTCCAAAAATACGTGGGCCCACTCAATGGTCGCAGTTGAAAATTCCACCGAAAGTCTGCCTAGCTTGGGCAAGAAAAGTCAGCCTTGTGGAAGCTCTGCATTGCAAGCGGAAAAAGGAAACGTATAAGTTAACCTCAAAATGCCAAATAGTTATGCAAGTAGCTAAGAAAACAAGGAGTAGGCAAAGATAAAAGTAGAAGCCAGAAAGTGGTGTAGAAACAAATCGTAGGAAATAAGCAAAAAAGAAAAAAGATAAAAGCGAATTATTTAAAGCCCGTGAAGTAGCGTAAAAGTTAGCGTTTGAAAATAAACACGTGAAATAAATAATAAAAAAAATTAAAAAAAACGCGAACTACAAACAACAAATAACAAACGAAAAGTTAGTCACAGGAAGTAGCAACGCTGCCCAAAAGAAAACTAGCATTTAAAAATAGACAATACAGGGTTGGTTATTTAAAGTGGGAGCATTTTCTTTTGAAAAAAAAGAACAAAGAAGAACATAAAATAACTAGTTTTTTTCGTTGCTCATTTGAGCAATCATTTATTTTTAAGCAATTTCCAGCTAATTTTTTTATGATGACGTATTTCGTTGGTCAATGTTAAAGTACTGTGAATGTAAAAGTCGGCGTTTGAAAATGAAAGTGTACAATAAATAAAATAAATGAAACGAAAAACAACGAGGACACAAAACAAAAAAAAAGGTAACCAAAGTAGGTAGCAACACTGAGTGAAGCGAAACTAGCATGAAAAATATGGAACACAGGGTTGGCCATATAAAATGCCAATTTTTTTTTTTTTGAAAAAAGGAACACAAAATAAAAATTTTCTTTGTTACTCATTTTGGCAAACATTTATTTCAGTTCAAGTAGACTTGTCGAGCTATTTTTTTAAGGTGAAATATATTTTTCCCTTGACGACCGTTACAATGGCCAACAGTTCGTGCCATATGGCAGAATTTTCTAATCGATTGTTAGCTTTCTTTTTGACGTATACTGAACTTTAAATAATGTCAAAAAAATAAAAGAGGGGTAAATGTTTAGCTATTTAAGATCTGGTGATCCAAGCATGTACGCTTAAATAGTAATTTTCTGATAGAAAAATGGTGGCATAGATGTGCAAGATAATGAACTGGATTTAGTTCTTGCGCCCCTCCCCTCGATGGGGGGCGCTCTGTCGGTGCTTTCTGACAAAGTGAAGTACCTAGGTCTCATCCTTAACAGTAAGCTAACGTGAAAGCCCAACATTAAGGAGAGAGTAAGGAAGGCAACAATCGCCTTGTATGGTCTGGGGGACTCACTGGAGAGGATGACATCAGTTAAAAAACTAGAGTGAGTTCACAGGTCTGCACTCATTGGAATCAGTGGGACGCTTTGAACTACTCCTACTTTAGCGCTTAATGTAGTATTAAGTCTGGTACCTATATACATCGCAGGCAGAATTGCCGCTGCACATACCGCAATCAGACTGAGCAGCTTGGTCTATAAGCTCAATCTCACATACGGACACGCAAGCATCCTCAAAGACTTTGAGTTCATACCCTCGTCGACGGCTCAGTGTGCGCCCTCGCTTAGTCCAAGCGGAACTTTCTCCACTCATATTCCATCAAAGGAGGAGTGGACCGGAGGCAACACTTGGGGACAGGTTAATACCTGGTTAATCTGTGCACGGATGGCTCGAAGTTAGATGGTAGGGAGGGAGGGGGAGTATTCAGCAAAGAGCTCCCCATCAAACTCAAATTCAGGTTACCGGATCACTGCAGTGTGCTCCAAGCAGAGGTGGCCGCAATCAAAGAAGCCGCTGATTGGCTGCTCGCATGCCTACTAACATCAAGAATGCAATAAGGAACCTCGGGTCAGTGACGTTGCATTCGAAACTGGTCAGGGAATGCCAGGTCTCTTCTTCGGCATGAGGATAATTTGTGAATTTGGGTTAGTGCAGAAAATGGTGATGGATAGGTCACACATTGAAAGATCCACCAGCTTTGACAAGCTGAAACTTTCGCTATTATGAAAATTTAAAGGAAAAATTTCCCGCTTTGAAATTAAATAAGAAATGAGATTGAACGCATGCGGTGGTTGTAATTTTGTTTTTCTAAAATTGTGAAAATTTAATGCAATTTCGGCAAGCCTCTGGTTGCGTATACGCAGTGTTGGTCTAATGCCATTGTCAACGGGGAGTACTTGCAAGCGTTTTTGTTAAAATTTTCTACGAACAACTATTTTTTGGTTACTCAACATTGTCTTTCAACCACATAATTCCATTTATTTTTGTAATATTTAGTTAAATATTATATGAATAATATTGTTGATTTATTAAAATTACTTGAAATCCGTTCATTCTAATCAACTAGTAATAATGTTTCCACCATTTTCCTATACTGAATTTTTAGCTTTCTCATTTAGGTACCAAAAGGTACAGGGAACAAGAAGAGGCTCTTTGTCTTACCAATTTCGTTTGGTATTTTAGATAGTTGCAGAATAATATGAAGCCCAACCACCACCTTTTGTAAACTTACAAAGAATCTCGCCGAGCCGTGCAAGGCCGAACTAGTTAGAACGAAAATCAGTGCTTTAAAACTATAGATTAGGAAGAGGTTTGCCTACTCAGTAACTAGTTGATATAACAAATGCGAGCCTTGAGTTGAAGCAGATAACAACTCTTTCCAAAGTGAATTATTGTAGATTTGGTAGGCAATTAAAAGCTTTGAAAACACAAAATTTAGACTCTCTACAAGTTTCTCGCCTTACCCGTCTCTATACGAGTATACATGCAGATGTGGAACAGAACCGTGAATGAAGTCGAAGAAATATAAGACGACGCGAAGAGCATTCAAGACAAGTATTCTACGCAAGACTTGACTTTTTTCGCATTCCCGACGGGTTAAGAAGATGATGAAAGTATTAGTAATGGCATGAAACGCACGAAAGTGGATATAGGGAATTTCATGATTTAGTTTTGGTATACAAAATGAAGGCGATGCATTGGTGAAAAGATCCACTCATGGATAAGAAAAGTGAAGACGTTGTAAAAACTCGTTCCCTAACAGTCGGGTTTACGTTACTGAAATGACGCGCATTTATATCAAACCAAAGAACCGTTCCGCGTACATTTATATTAAATATTTATTTTGTTACAACAACAACAACCATATTGCAAAAACTCTGGAAGCACTAAGCCCAAAAGAATCTAACTGTAAATCAAAAATACTTGGTAAAAAATATATTATATTATTCGTTTAGCAAATAACGAAGAAGCACAGAAACGTAGGAGATATTTTATATGAAAACATTTTCATGAAAACATTTCTTTAATCACCAATATCTAAGGCACCTTCGGTTGAACTAAATAAAAATGGAGGGTAACCATTCGTCATTCACATTTCTAAGTGTCATAGGAATTACTTTTAATACAAAATTAGCCTAGCTTGGGTATTCACATGAAATGGTAAGACATCTCGGCGTTATCCAGAGTTAATCTGCATTTTTTATCTGTAGACAGACACACTCAGTGCAGAATCAAACGCAGTTAAGATATGCCCAGAAAGGTAATCCGCGATTAATCTTACGTCGTCTCAGCTCAACTGGTCTCTATTATTATCATTCCAAAGCATTATTTAAGCATAAGTTACCTGTGCTGACGGCTTAAATTTATTCTTACTAAAGTTTTATCTAAAAAGTTGTGCTTGCCTGAAGCCTGCAGGACATCTCAGTACATTGGGAAATCTGCGTAAGCCAGTTCATTTATTAAAACCTGCTCATTGTCGGTCTGGGGTCTTGCAATTCCACAGATACTAAGTACGCAATACAGCATCATTTTTATTTGCAAATATCTGACGGTGTTACGACGATTTTCTTACTAACTTGAATGCAAAAATCTGATTAGCTAAAGATTTGATAGCCGATTAGATATTTAGTTTGGTGATCTTAGCACAAATCGGCTGTGGTTGCAGACCCGTACAAGGGTAAGTACTACTGTGGGCAAAAAGAAAGGTGAATTTACTTGTCAAACTTCACGGGATTAAGTTAGTTAGTTTTTTCATGAGTTGGTAGCACTGTTAATAACATCTGGGCCAACTTTCATGTGAATGTCATTATCAGTAATATATTTACGCTTGTGTGTACCAAACCACCAAGAGTGCATTTTTCGATTTTTACAATGTCTGATTTGATTGAGCAGAGAAGTGCCATCAAATTTTGTTTGGCGGAATGAAATTTCAGCTGCGGAAACGTTTAGCATGTTGCAGAAGGCTTTTGGTGATTCGACCATATCGCAGAAAAATGTTTATAAGTGGTACAAAGACTTCAAAGAGGGTCGAGAACATGTTGATGACTTGGAGCGCTCCGGAGGACCATCGACATCAACAGATGACCAACACGTCAATAAAGTGAAGGAGTTAGTGCTCAAAAATCGTCGGTTGACTGTTAAAGACCTTACTGATATGATCGGAATATCAGAAGGATCTGTGAAAACCATTTTGAAATACCATTTGGGCCTACGAAAAGTCAAATCTCATTTGGTACCGAAAACTCTCAATTTCTTGGAAAAAAGTCGTCGCGTTGATATGTGTGAAACAATGCTTTCAGACTATCAGGACAAGCTCAGATGTATCATTTCGGGAGATGAGACTTGGATTTATGCTTACGGCCCTGAAACAACTGACCAATCAAGCGAATATCGTGCTAAAGGCGAGGCCAGACCGAAAAGAGCACGTCAAAGTCGTTCAAAAATAAAGGTCATGATGACAGTTTTTTTCGATTTTCGTGGTGTGGTGCACTATGAATTCCTTCCACCTGGCCAAACTGTTAATAAGGAATATTATTTGAGCGTTATGCGTCGTTTACGTGAAGCAATTCGTCTAAAAAGACCAGAATTATGGGCCAACAACTCTTGGTTTTTGCATCACGATAATGCACCGACTCACACTGCACTCGTTCTTCGTGACCATTTCGCCAAAAATTCCACGTATCTCGTTCCGCAACCACCGTATTCGCCTGATTTGGCTCCGTGTGACTTCTGGCTATTCCCAAAACTCAAGAAACCACTCCGGGGAACGCGTTTCGAGTATATTGAGGAGATAAAAGCTGAATCGAAGAAGGTGGTGATGGCTATACCGGAAATGGACTATTTGTCATGTTTTGGGGGATTGGAAAAATCGTTGGCGTAAGTGTATTTCATCAAGAGGGGATTATTTTGAAGGGGATGAAATTGATTTACATGAATAAATAAAGATTTTTCATTTTACAACCAAATTCACCTTACTTTTTGCCCACAGTAGTAAAAGATTTAAGTCTTGAAAAATGTTTTACATCTAACATAAATAATCTTCAACGCTTGTAGGATCCACAGTGCAATAGTTGTTATTACACAAATCTAAAAGTAGTACAATAATCCTCAGCACAACACAGCTTGACGTCATGTGCATATCTGAAAGCCTTGCAACAACTCACAACAAATCGTCGATGGATTCGTTAATACCTATGTAGAGTAAATATTCACTCTTGCTGGGGCATGATGGTGTAGATGAATAGTAGGAAAAATCTGCGTCTTTTTCGACGTTTTACCTTTGAAGCAGTGAGTGGATTTCAGCGTACCCGAAACAAGAGCTGTAAGTAATTGTGTATTTTATTGTTAATGATTATGTCTATAATTCTACAAAGGAGCGTTACTGCGAGTAGAAGAAACATATACATGAATTAAGCGAAAGAATGGAGATCGGCTTAAACAAAAAAGAACGGCAATACTCCACCTCAGTTGTATGTACTGGCGAAATTCTCCCATCTGAGCAGCTCAAACTAATACAGAATAGTTTTTCATACTACTAAATACTGAAAATGGCTATGACAAAGAAATTTTACTGGCCTTCACTTAATAGGCTTACTTAGTTCCGCTTTAGAACTGACAAGTCTCCATTACAATGAACGCCTGTCTTCAAAAGGACTCGAGTAAAAAGAATATCAAATTCTGTCTGTTCTAAGCTACATAATTGAAGTTTTTAATCCAGCATTAATTAAGATTAAAACTAAAAAAAAAAATATATGCAAAATGTCAAGCGAGTAAACTACTGAGGCAAACGCTTAATCTAAACCACATTTTTATGCTATGTAGCGAAAATTATGCATAGAAGCCTTCAAATTCCAACTTTTGCATAATAAGTACAGAGTAGAGTAAATAATTAAGAAGATTCTCATGCAAGAAAAAAAAATTTAATAATTATGCCAGACGTCTTAGTAGCAACCTTCCCTCCTTTTCTTTCCTGTTAAGAAAGCAGAACTTGAGTTAAGCTGTGGCATACGCAGAAATAGCGGGCATTTAATTTTACACCCTGCTGAGCAAAGAAATAGTTTCTTTGTTGCACATATTACACTTACACACAAGTATATCGCTTAGTAGGAGATTCTATTCGTACATTGCCACTCAGCGAACAAACTTCAATTGGCTGCCGTTCCCGTTGGTAGGCGAATGAAATACAGTATCCCTCCAATGAATTAGGAACAGCAGGACTCTTCTAAAAAGTTAGCAGCTATGAGTAAATCTATGGAGACTAACACGATAACAGAAAATTGATATAGAGACATTCTTTCGGCACCTTAACCTCTCTACGGTATATCTGCCGCGCTTGCCATCCAGGAGATCATAAAACACCACAAGCAGAAGAAGACTACGCAATCTCAGTAAACGCTTCTTACTAAGATTTGCGCAAACATCACAGAAAGAAATAAAAGCTTTGACAAATTGAATTCTGTCAGGGAATAGATTTAATCTCGAGTGCGTTTCATAACATCGGAGCGAACGGTGTCTGCACAGGCTCTACTGCTGTACTGTATAGTACTCGTATGTACGGAAGAGCTATTCGCTCCAACCACTTTTCCCTAACCTAGTCTAACATACGACGTGAAATAAAGCTGTAAAGTTGGTTCCTTTTAAACAGAAGCAAATTCAGTTGTGAACAAAACCTTATTATCGGCCTTTCTATGAAGATACCCTACCCTGATTTTAAGCACTTTCTTTAGAGCTAACCCGTACAACATCATGGCCGAAGCTTCCTTGTCCTCTGGGATCTCGCAATTGGTCGTTAAGCTGACTTTCCTTGAGATGCCACTTCGGCTGAGGGAATAAGAAAAAGTCGCTTAAGGTAACATTGCAGTTAAGGAGTCAGTGGCAATACTTTTATTTGCCAGAAACTATTGTAAAATGATCAAGGACTGTTCCGGTGCATTAGTATTGTACAAAATCGCACCGAAAATGGATAATGTGCGCCTGTAACAGCTCCTGGACGCTAACATACAACTTTATAGTCAACTTCCATTCGACAAAACCATGTTTACTCTTTACCATGGATAATATCACAGATATATCACAAAAATTTTAACTTTACCTTCAGTTGCAACTTGGGCATCCTCGCTTCCTCGACAGCCTCTACAGCGACAGCAATTAAAAAACGTGTGTTCAGCGTCATCGCTTGGCGCTTCGTAGTACCTATATGCACTTGGGATCGCTTACCTTGCCCATGCGGTATAGGTATCTCCCGAAGTATCCTTGGCCCGAGAGCAACTGAATCAAGAAGTACATAATTCACTCCCCCAAGCTTCCTTTGCACCAATTTGTCTATTGATGAAATAAGTTTCGCCGTCCATCTGCCACTCGGTGCAGTGTCCCATCGGCTTTGCCACCGCAGGGTGGTTTGGCATCTCCTTTCCGCGTCGCTAGTAATGACGTGTTTTTTCTTTTAGTCTCATGCATTCATCCATTCCCCGCTGATCACGAAGACTGTAGCAGCAGAGACAGTGCGGTAGGCTTAGATAACTCTGGGGGCCGTTGTTCGTTACACAATCTCCAGTGCTTTGCGCTTGGCTTTGGAGTTTAGCGTATATTCCCATATTTCGCTGCCGTACAGGAAAATTGAGTTTGTGCCCACCATGACTAGCCTTAGTTTGCTCTGTGTAGACCCACCGATGTTTGCCATTAATCTACTTAGGATACCCTTGACCTTTGCTGCTTTGGTAGTCGCATGGCGTATCTGGGTTCAGAAAGTAAGCCAGCATTCTAGGTATTTTACTATTGTACTTTTTGGGTCACTAAGGATGTGTCGCCTATTTGCATGCTGACCTCGACTGGTATGTGACCTCGTGTCATAAAGATGATTTCGGTCTTTTGTTTGACGAGTTCTAGGCCGTGGTCCCCAAGCCATATTTACGTCCTTATCATAACTAGGTTCAGCTTCCCCCTAGCATCCGCAGTGTCCAGGGCTGTTATGACCGCCGCTAATTGTCCACGTATCCTACTAGATATGTATCTTCTGGAATTTCTATGCTCAAGATCTCGTCGCAACTCAGATTCCAGACCCCACTTGCTATGGACTTTCCAAGTTATAACTGAATTTTTAGTTATTAATTATTACAGCTCATCGAAAACAAAGGAATCTGAACTAAAAAACCAGGCTTGAGTATAATGAGGAATAACTGGAAAAAAATTCATAATTGTGAGATTTATTTAATTTTGAAAGTTAGGTACACCTGTTTTTAAAATGAAATATCTTGAAAAGTTATGGGAATACCTTTGAGAAAAATTTCAAGGATTACCAAGCAAAATCATAGCCATTAATGGGAAAAATAATAAAGAAATCTAGGGAAGTTGTTTTCAAAAAGTGAAAGTGAAGAAATAAATCCGAGTTTTTTTAAGTATATTCTTTCCTCAAAAATTTACACAAAATAATAATTTACAAAAATGTTAAAAATAATTAAAATTTTCAAGATTGCATAAATCTGACTCTGACAAGCAACAAAGCAAAAGCCGATTGAAATTAAAACCACTGAACGCAAGTGAAACTGCCAAGCCACTTCTTACGCAGATCAAACAACGACATCACCAGAAATGCCACAGAAAACCCACAGGGCAGTCGCCGCTGGGAAAGACCGTCAAACACATGGAGACGGATGATAGAGATGGAGATGGAAAAGACTAATAAAACATGGAACGAAATTAAATTGCTGGCGCAAAATCGGGGCTAGTGGAAACAATTTGCTCAGGCTCTATATTCCATAAAGGAATAAAAGGATCAAATATATATAAATCTGAAAATTATTAATTTTTTTTCAAAATTTGATCTGCCTTCTGCAAGAGTTGATGAGAATGTCCAAAATCACTTGACAAGAATCATCAATAAAAAAAGAAACTCCAGATAAGAATTATCCGTACTAAAAGCGCGTATGTAAGCATTTTCTGAGCATATTTTTTTAAACTTAACCTAATAAATGTTAAATAAGGAAGATATCACCCTTATTTTAGCTAAACTCGAAAAAAAAATTTACTTATCATTATTGACACAAAAAACTTCAAAATCACTTTAAATTGGTTACACTAAACAATACCGATCAAACTTATTAGGATTTTGTCTCATAGTGTAATTGGCGCATACATCCTTTTCTAGGTGTGGCTGAGCGCCGCGATGTTGTCCAACGAATAGAGGGTTCAACAGTTTAGTGCGCTTCTGCACGCCAGATGGCTTTTTAAGTCTTCATGACAAAAATTACTCGAAGATTTGTCATTTCCATCATTTGGTGTCTCATGCGCATTGTGGGTTTTGAACCCGCTTCCTACCGAATGGTAGTCATGCACAAGTGTGTAAATGATTAAAACCACAAGGTTATCCTCCTCCCACTTAACCAAAATAAGGAGCACAGTCTGCATGACTTATGGATCTTCGGTTTTGTGAAGGGAGGGGAGGAGCCAAGAGAGACATGAATTTGTTAAGCGTCGAGATCGAAAAATTATTGTATAAGCAACAGAAAAAAATGTATGAGCTTAATAAAATTTTAAAGGTATACCAATGTCAATCATTTATAGAGAGTAATATCGCTTTCTGGATGGTAAACAGTGGGTCTGATATATCAATGGCGCTGGAAGGAGAATTAAACTGTTTACATAAAAATCGAAATGTTTCTTTAAGTTCATAATTTGTTTCAGATGACAAGAAAAAGAGGTCTAATATATCTAAACACCCGACTAGGAATATTAAACCATTAACGTCGGGAAATAGAAAAGGCGGACCGATATTAATAATTTTTTGTACGCCAGCTACTTTTACCCGTGATTAAGATGATACAAATAACATAAGCAATTATTTTTTCCTACCACACCCATTTTTACGATCAGTATTATTACATATAAACATTGTTTTTAAAGCACACGATTTTATTGTTACTGAAATATTGGGTTGGCAACTAAGTAATTGCGGATTTCACTCATTGATGGCTTCAGTTGAATTTCTAGGTTTGCAGACGTAGTACAAAGGTAAAACACATTTTGTTATTTGATAGTTGGCAATTCAGCTGTCAATCAGTAAAAAAAGTTTTTTGATCGGTTGCGTAGTTTTCGTTTGGCGTTCGTTGAAAACAGGAAAATCAAAAGGAACATTTTTGTCATATTTTGCTTTTTTATTTCCTTAAAGGGAAAACCGCATCGCAAGCTCATAAAAAGTTATGTGCTGTTTATGGTGACGAAACCTTTAAAGAACGGCGCTATGCAAATTGGTTTGCCAAATTTCGTTCTGGTGATTTTTCACTCAAAGATGGAAAACGCTCTGGTCGTCCAGTTGAAGTAGATGACGCCCTAGTCAAAGCAATAATCGTTTTGGATCGTCACAGTACAACACAGCATAGAAGCTTCATATGTCACATATGTACATAAATGCATTGCAAAACAACTTTGCTTTGGTCAAAAACTCTATACATGGGTTTCTCACGAACTGAAAGAAACAAATTTAATAGCTGCGATTTGCTAAAGAAACGTTATAAAAATTATCCATTTTTGAAACTACTCATAAGTGGCGGTTAATCAGAACAATATCAAGCGGAAAAGATCGTGAAGCTGGCCAGGTAAGCCAACTCAAACAACATCAAGAGTTGATATTCATCAAAAGAAGGTTTTGTTATCAGTTTGGTGGGATAACAAAAGAATTTTCTACTTTGAACTCTTACCTCTAACCGAACGATCAATTCTGATGTCTACATTGAACAACTAACGAAATTAAACAATGCAGTTGAAGAAAAGCGACCCTAATGGGCAAATCAAAAAAAGCATTGTATTCCATCATGACAATGCAAGGCCACACACATCTTTGGCCACTCGGCAAAAATTATTGGAGCTTGGTTAGGATGTTTTGCCACATCCACCATATAGTCATGACCTTGCGATCTTTACAAAACTCCTTGAATGATAAAAATTTCAATAATGATTATGATGTCAAATCGTACCTGCTGCAGTTTTTTGCTAATAAAAACCAGAAGTTTTAAGAACGTGGGATTATGATGCTGCCTGAAAGATGGCAAAAGGTTAGTGATCAAAATGGGCAACATATTACAGAATAAAGTTATTTAGGTTAGGTAAGGTTGACCTGGCTGGCTAAAATCCATCACATAGACCTATTAGCCCATAGTATTACGAGATGCAGCTTGACCCTTACGTTTCTTTGTAGTAGATATCTTGCGAATCTAAGTAAACTTTGAAGCTCTATCCCCGAAAGGTTTTCTAACTTCTCATATTGTAAAGCTCCTAAGCATTTTAATCTGGTGCTAGCTAATGTAGGACAGGAACATAGAAGGTGTTCTAGCGTTTCCCTCTCTTCTAGTTCATTGTAAAATCTGCAGCTATCGTTGTTTGTGATTCCTATCTTGTATGCGTGTGCCGCTAGCAAATTGTGGCCTGTTAGCATAACTACGATAGATCTGCTTTCTTTTCTAGGCAGAGCTAGTACGAATCGGACGTATTTATCTGCACTCTGTGTACACTTGGTTTTCGCGGTTCTGCAAGTGGCTAGATTATTCCACCTCCTATCTATCCGTATTTTCATGTCCGCAGCGATGTCTATGTATATCGTATTTAAAGGTTTCAGTATTTCGTTTTCTTGTTCAAATTGTCTGTAAACAGCGCTTTTTCCAATCTCATCTACAATATCGTTTCCTGCAATGCCCTTATGTACGGGTACGCAATAGATATGCAACAGTCTGTCTACGGCTTCTCTGCTTTTTAGAACATTTTTAGGTGAAATTTCATATGAGTTTATTGCCTTTATCGCAGCTTGGCTGTCAACGTATATATTTATTTTGAAGTTGCTTGATGTCTTTGCGATTGCTATTTCTGCAGCCTTTCCTACCGCAAAGACTTCTGCTTGAAAGGTACTACAGTGGTCAGGAAGATTAAATGGCTGCCTGATGTCTAGCACCATTTTCGAGCCATCGGTAAATATATTACTTTATTATTTTACAACCTAACAGGTTCTTTATCCATGAATAAACTGCGGGTTCTGTATTCGTTGTATTTAAACCCTTTAAAATGGCTTCTCTCGGCACATTGTTGAATGCACCACTAATGTCTAGAAATACTCCTAAAGCATATTCCTTGTTCTTTAGCGCTTTCGCTATAACTAACACTAGTGAGTGTAACGCAGTCTCTGTGGATCTGCCTGTAGTATAGTTCTTACCCTCTTTGTGTATAAATACAACCCTTGCTTCTTTCCAGGTAACAGGTATATAGTTAAGCCTCAGACATCCTGTGTATATCGCTTTTAGCCATGGTACCAAAAGATCGCTCATCTTTTGGAGCATGGCTGGAAAAATCTATGCCTGGCGATTTAAATGGGTCAAAAGTGTTCAATGCCCATTCAATTTTTTGGATTGGAATAAACTCTTCCGTGATGTTTGCTACGTTGTCTCTCATCGTGATCCGAGTAGTCTATGCATCCTGGAAAATACGTAGTGACTAGATCTTGAAGTGATTCTTCACAACTATCAGTCCAGTGTCCGTTAGTTTTGCGAATTAAATTGGGCGTGGTGGAATATATCGATAACAGTTTCCTGAGCCTAGCCGCTTCGTTTGTATTTTATATACTGCCACAAAAGTATTTCCATGCTTCTCTTTTGGCCCTACGTATCTCTTTCTTATATGTACGTCGTAGATCGTTATATTCCTTCCAGCAAAATTCATTGTCGGCCACCCGTGCCAGCTTATAGAAAGTTATTTAGTTCCATGAAAAATTTGTCACTGATTTTCTAAAAAAAATCTGAAACTACTTAGTTTCCATCCCAATGTAAGCTAGCATGACACATTTAGCTGAATTAGAGTGTCTTACCAAAAGAGTAGCGGCTTTTCCAGCAGAGTTTCAAAATCTATTACATTAGTTTGGGGAAAAAGAAATCCATTATTTTTGTTAATATTTCTGCACATAGCGTAGAATCTTTAAGTTCACAACTCGTTGGACAGATACTGTAAACTTTCTATGGTGAGTGAATTCTTATCTTCTCCAATATCCTTGTAGTTTAACGCGTCTAAAACCTTGAGAGCGCTTGTACTCGTCAGTGTCTCTCCGGGGAGTCGTAAGTTCTTTGTCGTATGCAGTTTTCCCGCTTATTGCATATCTTCTTATATTATATTACATAGGTTTTTACATAGTTGTATGTACATTTTTTAATCAGCCATTATACTTATATGTATGTATTTGGCTTGTTCACATCTTCTTATGCGAGTCGTACTTTTACTTTGAAGGTCTCTTTAATAGTGGAAGTGGTTGTATTGGTTTACCAGCGTTCAGTCTGCCGCACTTCTGCCTCGATTATTATTATGTGCTTGTAAGTTGGTTGTTAAAATCTGCACAACAACAACAACAACAAAATAATAGCTAATAGCACCAGTATATCACAAACAACACTATCATCTCATATCTGGTATGTACGACGCTATTATTGCAGTCGAGGGAATTGTTGTTGGGTTAGACCGCAGTTAAAGGGAAGGGGTTAATGATTTCAATGTGGTTTGTTGGTGATGCGATTTCGAGTCCACTGAAGCTGAAATTTTATATTAACTGAGACATATCGTTGCGTGTGTCTACTCATACATGAAAAGCGAGATAGTGAAAAATGTGTCCTGCGCATATGCACACACAAGTGTTTTTTGTACGAGTAGCAGCAGGAAATGATAAATTGAATGCTCGCTCCTTAGTGCCATGTGGTAACAACAAAAAAAAAGAAACTAGTAGGAAAAAGCACGCTTTATGAAAATCTCTAGTCACAATCGAAAAACTGCAAAAATAAAGTAGTATAAGTACCTAGAAAATGATATGACATAACAGTGGCTATGAGCACACGCACACAACTCTAAGAGCTACACTACTTTGCAATTTTTCTTAGTGTATTTACATTCAGCGGTCCAGTCATGCGTGATCACCTATTTTCTTTTACTACTTCTGGAATTGCCACCACGTTCACTTCACATTAGAAGTTATTGACTTAGCTGTAACCTAAGACGTATATTTTTATACCATTTTCATGAACGTTTCGACCGGCTGCGATTTGAATTCGGCATCCTCATGGGTTTTTTCTAATCATACGCATGTATAAATTATTTTCTCTTGCAAAATTCTTGCGGTTGACTTATTTCGCTAATAATAGAGATTCATATTTCTAAGTTTTTTCTGTAATGGAAAAACTTTACCCTGAGGTATTTCGAAATGGTTTATTTCCTTTTAAATATCGAAAAAACTCATTTTCAAAGGAGAGTTGATAAATTTTTTTTTTTATATAAGTGTAACTCATATGCAGGGCGGTCCATGTGGGTAATTACTGTCATTTATCTTAAATAAAAGGCACGAATATTTTTGAATGAATTATTTTATATCAGAGCGATTTCATGTCAAGTAATCCAATTATTTTGGACATTGTCACAAATTTTTCTGAAAATGTATTTATTTTTAGGCTCGAGTATAATATAAGGTGGTGCAAATTTAATCATCCATTTGTGTTTTTGAATAACTTTTTTACTAAATAAAAACAATGTCATTTGAAAAAATTTAAATCTTCCGATAGGGTTATTAACTTTGCGCCACCTTGTTTGCTAACTAAACAAATTTGAAAACAATTAATAATTTTTGTGAAGAGTTCTATTTAACGATATATCGTCGGTTCTTTTTAACACTTGTTAAATATTTTTTAAATATTACGATAAAATACACTTTTTGAGTTTTTTGAAGAAAATCTCATTAACATATTTTGTTGAAAATTATTTTGAAATTTTTGTTTCGTAATTTTTGCATTCTACGTATGCACATGCACATACTTAATGTCACTGGAAAGGATTCAACGACTCATAAACGTGCATAACAGGAGCGACCACTCCAACGGCGGCGCTAGAAATGATACTCAGCATGCCTCCTATTGACCTTATGGCGGAAAACCTGGCAGCGACAAAAAACTGACTCAATTCGTATTACACTCTCACGAAAGGAGTACAGAACTATCATAGGTATGCTAACAGGTTATAATTTATTAGCTGCACAAGCGTACAAGATAGGGATTTCTAACACGGACAAATGCAGGAAATGCAGAGAGGATGTTGAGGAAACTTTAGAACACCTTCTGTGTGTCTGTCCGGCATTATTAAAAACGCGTTTAAAATGCTTGGGAGCCCCATTGTTTGAGGGTCTGGAGGACGTCTCAAAAGCTGATCTCCCAGCGGTCGGTCTTCATCTGCTATCGCTAGGGACCAAAAGGTATATGCGTGGCTTATTGCCAACCAGGCTAACCTAACCTAACCTTTGCATTGCACGAATGACGTTTCGAATGATATTTTAGACTGGTTTTGCACTGGACCGCTGTAATTAGTTGAATATAACTCCAAATTGTATGATGATCTCATAAGATTACTGTTCAAAGTATATATTCAAGTATTAATAAAAAAAAGTATAAATAAATCGGTTCAAGTGTTTTCCAAAATTACAAAATAAAATTTTTTGGAAAAATTTTTAACAAAATTAATAAATTTGTTTTTTTTTTTCTTAGATTTCTAAACGTATATTTGATCATAAAAAAGTAAAAAATTATTATAAATGTAAAAATTATTGGAATATCCTAACAAAACACCCATTATTCCTGTCCTGCTATATGGTGCGGAAGCATCGTCCATGCATCGTCAACAGCAGATGGGAATGTTTTGAAAGCTTTCCAGAAAAAAATTATCCGTAATATCCTTGGCCCTCTCCGCCTTGGTGAGGAGTATTGTGCACGGTGGAACAGCGATCTGTATGAGCCATATAAGGATATGGACATATTTAAGCATGTAAAAATATAGCAGGTACGCTGGTCAAGCCATGCGGCCCGTATGAATGGAGGCGCTCTAGCAGGCGCGCTATTCTGGATTCGGCCAAAACCGACATACGACTATAGCGTCACATAAGTAAATAAGTAATGATTTGAATTTATGATATGTTCAGTCTAAGCAGAAAATAAGTTCTTGTTTGGGTTAAATAAACACGAAAATATTTACGTGTGACAAGCATCCCATTTTTATATATTTCTTTCTATAAAATAATTTTCAGAAGCGGGGCTTTAAGGCTTCACCTATTTGATAGTACTCCTGAGGCAAATATCGGGAGTTTCTTTTAGCTGCATGGGAAATATGGTTATCGATAATTATTGACAGCTGTTAATGGCAAACTTTGATGACATTTTAGTTCAGTAAGGTTTGGTAGGTCATCATAAATCGTTTATTGCCAGAAAATCGCCTCAACTGGCGGCATCATCGGTCCTTACTTAATTCGAAATTTGGTAAGAGCTGCCGTTACGGTAAGTGACAAGCTATGCTGACTGAATTTTAGCTTCCAAAAATTAATTAACAAAGCATCGACGGCACTCTAAACAATCGATATATTGAAATATTCAAGCCATCATTGAGGCCACAATTGGAGAGATAAAGTTCAAAAAGTAATTGCCATGAAATTATCTACCAGATTATGATGAAATAACTTCATTCCGATAATATTTCTGTTTTGTATTATCATCTTTATTTCTCAAACTTTAAAAAGCTCGGATTGAAGTGTCAGCGCAGACTTGAGAAATCGAGCACTTGCTTTAGAAGTGCCCTCAAAACCACTATTGCACGTGAAAACGCATTTTAAATGGGCTGAAGAGAATTGGGAACGAGATTGGAGCAATGGCTATTTCCCAGCTGAATCGACTTTTATATCTTTTAACGCCAAAGCTGTGTTAAAAAGAGAAAAGGGGTTACTACGATAAAGAAGCTCTTTTTGACAACAAACCAAAACATCAAAGAGGTCTCTATAGGTCATGGAAATTGAAAAGTGACGCTGAAAAGCTTGATTGGTCATGTGAAAGTCCAGGCCAGTAGAAAATAATTGACCATCAAGGAAACAAAAAACTTCCGGTTAAGAAATGTGAGTATGAAGGAACTCATTTTAGCATCAGAAGGGATTTGTAGAGAGTTCCAAGCCATTATGCTGTATTTAAATGAGGCGGATTTCGAATCGATTTGACATAGCCCGAAAAGTTCAGTATCACCTTTTTAGGAAATGAGATCTTCAGCGTGAATTGTTGGCCACTTTTTATAATTTGTATAAAAGTGAACACGGTTTGATAAACAATAAATTGTCTAACTACTTGCGATTTTATCGCTTTCTAAAAAATTTTAACATACAGACGATTTAGTTTAAAGCGAGTTTGAGACGCTTAGAAAATTGGACAAAGTAGTGAAAATGCATAATGCGAAAAGCTACTTTTACTTACTTTGATTAAATATATGCAATTCAGCGACATATTTTCTTTGGCGAGTCATATTAGAAATACATGGTTTTAAAACCCACTGACGCTACCTTCCACTGTTAGTTGTTTGGCCGGATTCCACCTCCTATTTGTGGCGTGTGGCATGGTGTTATGCAGATGTCTTTTTCTGATGATCTTTTTCATGGCAGAAATACACTTGAAGGTCTGCCAGTGCCTGCCTAGAAGCGACCGCTTTTAGAAAAAACTTTTTATATCATTTGGTGTTTCGGATGCGGGGTTCAAACACAACCTCATTAACATATATCCGCATATACATACATACATACATATACACACAGTTTTATCCTTCTACATTTATGTAGGTCCGTGTATTGTTGCTCTGTAAATGATTTTCATTTTGGTTTGCTTACTCAGCTCATTTATTAAATTACTACCGGAACAAGATAAATATACGAGGTGTGTTCAAAAAGTATCGCGAATTTTGAATTTTCGCGAAAAAACGAAATTAAGTGCGCGGATGCATTCCGAGTGTTGACTGTGTCATGCGGAGAAGCTGCTTCGGAAGTGGTACAAAATGCTCTCAGAAGGCCTAGAGGATGTGAACGAGGAAAAGCGTGCCGGATGCCCGAGCACTTCAACAACAGACGAAAAAATTGATGAAGTGAAGAAAATGCTATTGGCCAATCGTCGAATCACCGTTAGAGAAGTTGCTGAGGGCCTAGACATATCGCTTGGCTCGTGCCATTCGATTTTTTTCAATGATTTGGGCATAAGACGGGTAGCCGCAAAATTCGTACCAAAACTCAATTTCGACCAAAAACAGCATCGCATGAAGATTGCTAATGAGATCGACGATCCAAATTTGCTCCAGAGGGTCATAACTGGTGACGAATGTGGGTTTATGGTTATGACGTGGAAACCAAAACTTACTCATCTCAATGGAAGCTGCCGCACGAACCAAGACCGAAAAAAGCGCGCCAAGTTTGGTCGAATGTAAAAGTTTTGCTTACCGTTTTCTTCGATTGCATGGACATTGTGCATCATGAGTTCTTGCCACAGGGTAAAACGGTTAATAAGGAATATTATCCGGCGGAAGCAATCCGGATTTGTGGAAGAACAGAAATTGGCTCACGCATCACGATAACGCCCCTCCTCACACATCGTTACTTGTGTGCAACGTTTTGGCCAAAAACAACACACTCATGATGCCACAGCCACCGTATTCCCCAGCTCTGGCCCCCTGTGACTTTTTCTTCTTTCCGAAACTGAAGAGGCCCATAAAAGGATGACGCTACGCTACGATTGACGAGATAAAGACGGCGTAGAAGGAGGAGCTGAACAAGAAAAAGAAATGTTTTTCTTGAAGTGCTTAGAAGTTTGGAAAAAACGTTGACACAAGTGCATTATATCTCATGTGGATTACTTTGAAGGGGACAAAATAGATATTAATGAATAAATAAAAACGCAAAATTCGCGATACTTTTTGAACACACCTCGCATACAAAATACTAAATTACTGAAATACATACATGCATTATAAAATTATGTATTAACATACACATTGCCATTAAGTAAGCGGATTTGCAGTACAAGGATGGTACAGCGACAACACAAGATTTGTAATTTCAAATTCTATAGACATTACTTTCCATTTAGCTATGCATGTATGTGTACATGTGTATGTGTGTCCACTAGCAATAGCATCGCAGTTAGCGCCAAAAGTGCGATCGTTTCGTTGCTTGGCTTAAAACGCCACAAGATATGCAATGCCTTTCGAAAGCTGGCAATATTAATACATACACATATTTGTAAATCTATTTGCGCTGCTGTGTTTCAATTACTATTAATGCTAAACTCCCTTCCACTAGCTCCAAATATGCATTGTTGTTGATGTTGTTTTTTTAGTTTTGTTGTTGTTATTGTTATTTCAATTGCAACGGAAAATTCGGAGTCGTACTTGACGATTGTCAGCGACAAAATATTTCACTTCCCTCTGTAATTGCAGTCGTTTTGTTTTAACCCTTTAGTAGTATGGATAAATTTTACTTAGGCATAAGTCCAAAACCATTCTGAGGCTTAGGGAATGACTGAGGTGGATTGCGTGCGCTGGCAAAAGAAGGGGCATAAGACTATAGTGAGCTATACTGGGACAATCTACTTCGTTGGAAGTTCTTTCTGGATTTGACTATCGAAAACGTGCTATGGAGTGCATTTTGTTATCTAAACTTACCTAATGTCGTACTTTTGACAGGTTATTGCACTCTTAAGGAAGAAAAATAAGTCTTATAATCCTTGTGCTCTATAATCAGCAATAATAATAATAGCCGACCTCCATTCACCACTTCTCTGATCGCTATGTTTGCGGATCTGTTCTTTTGGCGGAAAACTTGCATGTGGCAGCAACACCAAATTTATCGAGGAAGATTCGTCGCTAGTGAGTGTGTTTATCTCCCATTAAAACAGGAAAGGGGGATCACTTTAGAGGTATCGGAATTTAAATTAAAATAATACAACGAAAATTCAAACTGATTGAGCAATCTTTATTATTTTTGTGTAAAACCATTCAAGACATTCATTTTTTTTAGGTTAACCCCTTTCAAATGTAAACACCAATTTTGAATGACTCGCTGGAGGACTTCGGTCGGTATCTCGTGGAATCTCACTGGTCCGAGACGAGAGATAAATTGCTCACCGAAACGACGGCGCAGTAAACTCACTGTTTCACGGGCTATATGACAAGTAGCGCCGTAATCCGTCTTGTTGGAGTCAAATGTTGTGGAGTTCACGGACTTCAATTTCCGATATCAAAAAGTAGTTAGTCATAGCGCGATGTTTGCTCGTTCTTCTCAATATTGTTATTGACTGCAGTCTAAAAACTAATAACTGCAAGTGAGCAAAATCCAAGTTGAAGCAAACGAAGTTTCCGTGTATGAACAAGTCCAAATATCAGAAAGGAGATTTAGCAGCATGGGAAATAGTGAGTTACAAACGATGATCGGATTGAAGGTACTTTTTCCAATAGGATTTTTTTGACAGATCACGCGTGGCTACTGTCAAACTAAATACATACCTTTTTTCAGTATTCATTACCATTTCATTTTGGGAAGACTTGTGCCTCAATAACGTTTACAAATCGAAAATCGATGTTCAGCAATGAGGCCCATTTTGTGCTTAATGGCTACGTTAATAAGCAAAATTGGAGTAATTGAGCTGAAGAGCAACCCGAAGCCATAAACATCCATTATATTGAAAACAACCGTTTAGTGCGGTCTATGGGCTAGAGGCATCACTGGCCCATATTTCTTCAAAAACTGGCGGCAATGTTACGCTGAATGGCGAACGCAAACAACAGTGTCGACAGAGCACGGGCATCACTAGTAAAAAGCTAGTAAAAGTTGCTCTGTTTGCATGCGATCTTACAAACAGAGTTTTTGTAAGTTTTTTCTAGCGCTGAAAACCTAGGCTTGCTTATGCCAGTTGCCTCATCTATTCGCCACTCGCAAATTCTTCACGCATCGAAGGGGCCTATTAAAACTTGGCCGGAGGTAATACCTTATATGAAACATTTACAAAAGAGAATTCAGAATGCATCAATGCAACTGATCTGACCTTAGTATATCCATCGTGGAAGTTGCTTAAAATTTTATGACTTTTTGTTTAATAGAAGCCGATTTTTGCACCTATGATCCAAAATTGCTTGGCTGAATTACTTGACCGTCCGCTGTTTTCTACTCGCAGATTGAATTGAATAATCTAATCACTCCAATTTTGAGGCATAAATTTTCACTTAACATAAAAATACTTTAGCATCAGTCCATTCCTAGATCACAAGTGATCGGATTTCACTATATTAAGTCATCAACTCCCTGCAGTTAAAGACATCGTTGACTTGGATGTAGTTCTTCCTCGCGTTTTACTTTTCCAAATCATTTATGCTATTCGCTTCCAAAGCTATATGTCAACTTACTTACTTACTTATTAACTCAGTTTTTTTAACGACGATATGCAAAATACTATAAGGGACACCATACTAGAAAAACCCTTTTTAAGGGGTTAGGGGTAGACAGAATTTTCAAAAAATTGCATTTTTTTTGCATTTTCTTAAATTTAATTTAATTTAATTAAATTTAAAATATAATACCTTAAAAATATTGTGTGAAAGTTTGAAGTGAATCCGACAAATACTTTTCGAGCTATTCAACAATTTACAAAGATCGCCCGGGCTCTACATAAATCGATAGCCAAACTTTAAGGGGGAGCCTGCCTTAGAGGCTTCAAAAAATCGATTTTTTCGTGAATTTTTTTGGGAAGGAAAGAAATATTCGATTGAAATGAAACTTTTTGGTTTTATAGTTATATATTTCAACAGTCTTCCCAAATTTTTTCATTAAAATATATGTCATATTATGCCTCGTGGGGCGGGAAAGATGCAAGTCGCAATTTTCATCTGAAACCAAAAACCCAAAAAGTTTTTTATTTTGGTATAGTACAGCTTCTAGTTAAACCAAGAAAATTAAACAAAAAGTGAGAAATTCAACAATTTTTCGCTAATTACAAAAAAATAATAATTTTTTTGGAAAAACCAATTCATTTCAGATTGTTTCTTAAGGTTTTTTAGGTTTAACTAGAGGAGAATTTAATTCCGAATACAATCATCGATAGGATGTTTCACTTTTTCCCTATCTTTCCCGCCAGTTAGGAAAAATCGCAAAAATAAAAACCGAGAAATCGCAATTCGAACGATCCGGCCGCTCGTATACCTGCTCGACGCTTGCTCACAATTTCGTCTGTAACTCCGAAAATATTTTGAATTTGCTTCTGAAATTTTGAGGACACATTCTTGGATAGTTTGGGAAGACATTTATGCAAAAAAACAAATCGATTTTTTGAAGCCTCTGAAGTAGGCTCCCCCTTAATTGCTTTTTTCTCAAAACTATGTTTTTTGAATTGGTGATCACTGTAACTGAAAAACCGCTTGGTAGATTTCAATAAAATGAGCACTGTTCGTGCTTGATCGAAGGATTTTTTTCTCAAAAAATTTCGATTTTTTAAAAACAATTAACTGTCGGTTTTTTTCTCGAAATTTTTTTTTAAATACTTCCTGAGGCCACCATATTGTTAATTTCGAAAAAAGCTTCGACCAGGCACTAGATAATCTATTAATAAAACAATTTCTCTCGACCGATTGATTTTAAATGAATCTCCAAGGACTTGCGATGATCACCGCTATGGACTTCTAGAGAAATGGGCCCCACACAAGCAGCGGTAACTTTTTCAACTATTAATATTTTTTTTTTTTTTGAAATTTTGCTATGTTTTTATTTTTGTAAAACAAAGGAATTGACTACCAAAATTAAAAAACAAAAAAAAAATTATTGAAATTCATCATTTTTCGGGCCTCTGATTACCCCTAACCCCTTAAATCACTAATATCTTCAAAAGCTGCTTCGATAGGCTAGCGAGAGCGCTGTACCTTATCAACCCAGAGGATTTGGGTTCGAATCCTGCTACGGACATGGTCATTCACACTTCCTATATTTCGTTTTTTCTCATCTTTCTGCTTGGATAGTTATTATTTCTACTGATTCCAAGTACCTCCCTTCCCAATAAGCAGTCCAAATCCTGTTCCTAATTTCTTGTAACATTAATCACTCGCAGCCTGTGCACTTTTGAAACTAAGAGCAGCTTTCCTTAATGCCGTTACACCATCGCACTGATGTTGCAGTCAAAAGTTGAGGGCTTCGACACAGACGCAAGCGCTTCCATCGCCATCCACCATCTACTCCGAAAAACTGTACAGTGTAACACTATAAGTTCATGGAGTAGCGTTGTTCTTAGGCAGCGATAGATTACAGCCCATCACCTTAGATCTACAACGGCAGGCTAATCACCTACTTTGTTAGAATACTTAACTCGATTGCAGTAACCCATACAGATAGCCTCGGACGTAGATTGCTAACACGATAACAGTTGCGCTTCGAGAAGCGAACAGCTTCATAGAAAATTCCTTCATTTTTATCTTTAGCACTTAATTTTTCGGACTCACTTCCACGCTATGGTGCTCGCTGTCAACTAATAAACCTTCAGTCATAAGATATGAAAAGAACAGAGTGATGGTTCGCTTTGAACTGGATTGTGGATACATTGCTTGAGCAAATTTCGTTACCTCAAATATATAGAGTGCTTTCGGAATTTATTCCCATCTGAAAGAGAGTTGATATCGAATTTTCTGCCTAAAGATCCGTATTTAAGTATAGGCTTGCATCATTTTATTCTTAAGCTAAGTAGTTTAGTCATTTGTTATCTTATTTATCATATATTTCGGTATATAGTCCGTAAAATTTCTTTATCATAGACAGAAATCAATTGAAGCTTTAACAACAGACTTTTTGACCAAAATGCCGTTCTGCATATTTTTTAATTCTCAAAAAAAGTTGAACTTTTCTCCTATGAATTCCATATTTGTCCTGGAGGAAAAGTAAAAAAGAAAATATTTTTGATAAGTGAATACATTTTCTTTTCTTTTAATATTCATACTAATATCTTGGTTAGTTGATTGAGGTGCTGTCTGAGTGATACGCCCTAGACTCAATTAGCACAAAAGGTTCCGATTTGAATGCTTGATTTGCTCATCTTGATTTGACTATAAATCATTCTATGACTATTTTCTTTACTGCAATTCTAACACCCAGATTTGGGCACTCACCCAGATAGTGGAAGGCTGTCTCCCTAGAATCCTCTTGATTGCAGCTTCTACATCTTAGTTGCACAACCACCCCATCTTCCTAGCATGGTCTCTAATAGGGCAATGGCCGGCTATTGTTGACATAATTCTAAATTTGTTCTTGGCTTTCGTAACAGCTCGTCAGTTCTCAACTTGTTGTAATCTGGCCACGTTTCTTTCGCAATTTTGCAGGAATTGCAAAAATATCTCTCTTTTGTAAACGCTTCAGGGGCAGCCTACATCTATGACTTCGGATACACTAGGAGAAGTCCTCTGTCTTGCCAGCTCATCAGCTTTCTCATTGCCTTCTATGTTCCTATGACCAGGTACCCAGATATGAGTGATGTCTATCTTAAAGTGAGTATTTTGAGAATTTTTTGAGAACTTAGTTCTTTGAAACTTTAAAACAAAGTGAAAAAGAAATTGTAATTGGCACTTAAATCCATTTGTTGGTTGTTTGGCCGAGCTGCTCCTCTTATTTAAGTAAACGTCTTGCTGTGGCGGCCGCCGTAGCCGAATGGGTTGGTGCGTGATTACCATTCGGAATTCACAGAGAGGTCGTTGGTTCGAATCTCGGTGAAAGCAAAATTAATAAAAACATTTTTCTAATAGCGGTCGCCCCTCGGCAGGCAATGGCAAACCTCCGAGTGTATTTCTGCCATGAAAAAGCTCCTCATAAAAATATCTGCCGTTCGGAGTCGGCTTGAAACTGTAGGCCCCTCCATTTGTGGAACAACATCAAGACGCACACCACAAATAGGAGGAGGAGCTCGGCCAAACACCTAACAGAAGTGTACGCGCCAATTATTTATTTTTTTTTTTTTTTGCTGTTTTCATATAAATGCAGATACCTACAATTTAAAGCCGCTCCGAATAGTATGGTAGATGGAATTTTATGAGAGAGTTTTTCATGGCTGAAATTCACTAGGTGCTTTGCCATTGCCTGCCGCGGTGCGATCGCTATTAGAAAACACTTTTTTTACCGAAAATTAGATTACAATGCATAACTTAGGGCCTCTCCGTTTAAATGCAACTGCCCATCCAATTGTGTCACATTTACATACTTAACATCGAGAGGGTTAAAAAACTAAGCGACTTTTCTGAGTGTGTGTGTTCAATTGCTAAACTTTAATTAAACTAAAAGTACAGAAACAACAATGTTAAGAAATATGCCACTAACAGCGGCGATAATATCAGCTTGCAGTAGCAAAACTTCAAGCAGTCAGCAACGATTTGCAGTCTGCATTATTTGGCGTTAATTTTAAGTGAAACGTATTTTCATTAGTTCTCCAGCGAAACTCACGCAAACACACTTACTTATGTTTATACATTTTAATATACCTACGTATTTGCACAGCTTGCTGGCACGAAACTTGTAATATATGTCAACAATTCATTTGGTTGGTGGCTGTTGTAGATAAGTGTATTTCAGCAAGGAATAACAAATACTTTTAGTAGATTAAAAATAAAATCAATGATTCGAAAACGCGCGAATTTTTGTGAAAATTAAATTGTCCGTAAAAATTGCGCTCTTTTAGGTCAAATGAGGTTTGAATTAAATTGGGCAAAGCGAACAACCACTGACGCAACCACTGGTTGATGAAGGCCATGGAATACGAGTATACTCGTATATACTTACATATTTATCCATTAGAAAAGTTTTTTTGTAGCGCGTTACAAAATTTTTGCGAGTACATTTTCACACTAGCAACCAGAAGACACTTTGGTATACAGGTTGATTACTTTGGTGAGTTAACTGCTCAGATAACTGTTATTAAAAATTTCTCAACTGTTGTAAAAATATATTTATTTATATATTTATTTATTCATGCATTTATTTAACTCTATGGTTACTATGCATTAGAAACTTCTGGGTGACAAAATCAAAATATTAGCAGGTGTACGACAAGGATGTATTCTCTGGCCACTTCTCTTTAACAAAGTTTTGGACGTTGTCATGAAAAACGCCTTGTCACCTGGAGGCGGTATTACTGGGGTACTGCAAGGGCGCCTAGCGGACAAATGTTTTGTGTCCCACAACTATCTTGACATGACAGCGAAGATTCCAGCAGTACGAGAAGCAGCCGAGAAAGCCGCCTTAAGATCAATATCCAGACAACCAAAGTCATTCATATAAACACATGAAATACGCAAAATTTCTCAATTGTTGGTATCGATCTCGAAGATGTATGTACAATATTTTTGCTATTTAGGCAGCGTTATATCGGTCTCTGGATGTTCGAGCGATGATATCAAAAGCCGAATCGAATAATGAAAGCTGGGACGGCATTTGGCTCTCTGCCAGCAAATTGGAACGCATCACACATTTCATGACACACAAAACTGCGAATTTTTAACTCCAACGTAAAGTCGGCTTTATGTACTTTAGGGTTGTGAAACGTGGAATGCGATGTCAGCTAACACAAGCTCATTATAAGTTTTTGTAAACAGATGCCTTTGAAAAATTTTCAAAATATTCTGGCTAAATATTATCTCCAATGCCGACTTATGTGTGAGAACACAGCAGAAGCCAATACTATTAGAAATCCTAAAGAGAAAATAGGGCTGAATTGGCCATAGAGGAAATGGTGGTTGGCCGTAGAGGAAGTGGTGACTTAACCAGGGCCGCCATTGACTGGAACCCCCAGGGACGCCAGAGACTAGGAAGACCAGCGAATACCTGGAGACGACTGCTGGAAACAGACCCGAATGGAAGAAATTCGTTCTGGCTCTATGTTCCACACTGGAATTCCAGGAGTTTATGACGATGATGATGATTATGGTTCCAATACCCTATAGAGGTATCTTTGCAGTCTTCGAAGAAAAAAAGCACTCAATCGAATTGTTCAAATCATTTTCTAAAAATGCAACATTCGGCAAGTTAGGGATTCTTGCCTCCCCGATGAAGGTACAGGGGCAGATGTCTTTGGGCCAGGGAAAAGAAACTCGGAACTGCAATGGAAAGATGTGCTCACTTTAAGCTTGAACGCAACTATAACAACAGACTCTGAGACATTTAGTAGGAAGCTGGACAACAAGATCAGAAGCTGTCAACCGGAAGGGGTGAAGAAAGTCTCTCCCTGCATCCCATCGGTCTTTCTCTTTCACCTCACCTCCTTCATAATGGTATCACAAAGGACGAATCTTTCTTGGTCCAAGTGTGCTCATACTGCTATACTTGGATCTCACAAAATGGATCTGACTTAGAAAAAAAAACATCATCACACGAAAACAGTGGTAGAAAAACGGTGCTGATCGCTAATTAGGATTATTTCAGTAGAAATACTCAACCACTTCAACAACAACAGCAACAACATAACAGCAGAAGCCTAGGTATTCTTACTGTTAGACAGGCAGCAACCAAAACCCTCAACTCTTGCCATCAAAACTGATGCTGGAATGAATTGATAAGCGGAATATCTTAGGCCAGTATAAACAGGGGCGTATCAAATGGGATCCAAGGCACATATGAATTATTGGGAATGACATGAAAGAGGACCGAGAGATCAAACAGCTTTGCGACCTAGGAAATTGAAACTCCTCCTCGCTTATAGAGGAAATAAAGGAGAAGCAAAGATAAAATTACTGAGAAAATATACCGTGTCCGTTCCAATCAAAATCAATGATAGGTAACTTTAACCTAAGCCGACTAAAAGATTGTAAGTTTAATACCTTACGAATAATTTAGAAATATCGCAGGAGTTCTAATAGGACATTGGAGATTGAGTTATCGTCTTACTAGTCTGGGAATATACTCGCATGAACCTTGCAGGTTCTGTAGAGAAGAAGACGAAACCGCCATACACGTGGCAGCATCGTGCCAGCACTAATGCATAATCGGCCCAAACACCTTGACAAACTTATTGTACTAGAAGAAAAAAATAATTCTGAATAAAATGGGACAAATACTAAAATTTGTTCACGAAGTTGAGTTAAAAGAAATACTCTGAATCCACAAGAAATCTTTCTGATCGCAGTGCTAAATTCCTCCATAATAATAGTAGTAAGAATATTAGTGGAGATTCTTGTCTACTCTTGCTTTCTCTCAGGCACGGAATTGCTTGCTTTTTACGAAATCTTTAATCCATTAACCATTTATTGCCCCAGACGGGTACTCAACCGTCTTAAATAAACTGCAACAAAATACTAACTTTTCTATGATAAATCCTATTATAATCACTCAAGATGTTATGTCAGAAATCCACACATTTAATAACTACTCTATACTCCATACAAAATAAGCCTCGTATTTTACAGGGTCACCTTTTTATATGGTGGCCTTTGATGAAGTGATGAACTGTAATTCGATATTTTAATCGAGAAGTTTTATATCTTTTAGCATAAACTTGCATGTGACGATTGTACTTGCAAAGCCCAAAAGATGGAAGTAACTAATACAAATGTTCGCGTGCTGATTTAATACGATTTTGGCCAAGTATTATAGATACAAGAGTACATTGATTAACTTACTTCGACTTATGGCATTGAAGCACCACACTTAGGCCCTGTAAAAGGCTGATATAATGAGTTCAAACGTGGCCGTCTATTCTTGCACGATGCATTTTGTGAGGGTCGTTGCAGTGTTCCAAAATTCATCTGCAATATTTTGAATGTAAAAGCTGTCATTTTTAATAATTTTCTGCAGGATGAACAATCCGGTTGTTGTGTCACAAACAATCAATGTCGTGCGTCCGATTGATAAAGCTAGATCATCATGTGGCAAATCACGAGAAAGTGACATCTTTCAGCACTAGAATCATCAGTATATATTCAATTTGGAATGAATATTTGAACGCCAAGAAGATGTGTGAGCGTTGGATACCGCATAATTCGAGGATTGCCCAAAAACGGATTCGTGTCGGTTGGTGTAAAAAAGTGAAAGAACTTCAGCGACGATGGTTCAAAGCATGTCAATGTAATTGCAACAGTTGGAGATTCTTGTATCCATGCATATGATGCATATAAGCTGCAAATAGATTAGAAATTAAGAATATGGGTGTTCCAATACGAGCTTAATCCAACAAAAGTGTTTCGCGGAAAAAGCACCTCAAAGCAAATGGTCGCCGGTTTTTTTCACATAAACTGGAAAATCTGGTTATGTCAGAACTATGCCACTAGAGAAACTTAACACAGTCAATTCTGATAAGTACACAACTATTTATTTCTCGAAAATTTTCACAGTATTAAGAAAAACCAACTACCGTCTTTGCATCATCCATCACCAAGGCAATGCGAGCATTCTCGTATCGGCTCACTCAAAAAATTGTTTTAGTAAGTAATCCGTCTCATTGTTCTCATTTCGTATTTAATGATTTCATTTTATTCCCAAAATATCAAAACTTAAATGAGAGACCAACGTTTTTCAACGCTTAAAACAGCTGTTGAAATCTTTAAAGAGCTCGTGTTGGAAGCATCCCTTTCTGAGTAGCAAAAATGCTTTGAAAATTGCTTCAACCGAAAAAAGAAGTGTACTTAATTCCAAGAAGAATAGTTTTAAAACAATAAAACCATGTTCATTTTTATTTTACTGAGTTTTCATTACTGACAAGAGTCAGTGAAACATGTCCCTATCCCATGCAGATGATTGCGCAATCTGCAGTGACCTATGAAAATGCGCATGAGAATTTTCGGTTTGTCCTTAAGAGATGTGTTTCCCAAATCTCCTTGGATTACCCTTCCTTTTGATATTATTTACTCCTCCATTTCAAAAGTCTTATTTTGGTAGGTGTTTTTTAAATGCATTTAAGTTTATGCATATGCCAGCGAAACCGCGGACACCAACTTAGACTTCATTAAAGTGCTCATAACTGTTAAACTGCTATAAGAAATACTCTTGTGATACCAAATGAAATGGAAGATGTACGATCTTAGTTGATTATTCATATTTTGACAAACTCAATGGCACTACAACAATATTATTACTACACCTATAAGTTTATCGCCTAATTTAGGACAGAAATAAGTGCAACAACCAATGAATATTGCCACAGCAAGCAAAAATAGCAAAATTCCGTAGAGATTAGCTTTAATTTTCTTTTCACGCAAGCAGTCGCAGGCCTCATCGTCTTGTTTAAAACTATGCAGCGCATTGTCAATGTCCATGGCTTTGTATAATTCCGCTGAAAAGAGAGCCACAAAGTATTGATTGAATAATTGTTTGGATAAAAAATCACGCAAAAAATTACAAGAAACTAATTATAAATTTTTAGACTTAAGAAAGTTATTAAATGCAAGAGAAAAAATTTAATTTAATTTTATAAATAAGGCGGCGCAAAATTATTCACCCGATAGGAACACTTATAATTTTTGCAATGTACGTCAATCTTATTTTTCGCATAAAGGTCAAAGAAAAAATGTCCTATTAATGAATGCAGGATGTCCCTCTCGCTCATCCAGCAACACAACACCACACTTTGTTGGGTTCCCGGGCACTCTGGAGTGGAGGGAAATGAAAGAGCGGCAAGGATATGCTCTGGACTGGAACTTCAGCGGTTGGTAGAGGATATAAGCATTCCTCTAAACTATAGGCTTTTCCAAACAGAGTTGTTATTTTGATATTCAAAGAAAAATGCTATTTTTTAATATAAATCATTGGATGTTTATTTCATTATAAAGAGGCAGGTATGCCGTTAATAGTGGAAAATAACATCAGGCAGATGACCACCACGACCACGCTTACAGGACAATATCCTTTTCATGAAATTTTCCACAACCGAATTGCAAAGTGGCTGCCCTACGTCCTCGATAGCCTCACGAATTCCATCTTTGAGGTCTTGAATCGAGCCTGGGCTGTTGGCGTAGACCTTCTGTTTTAAGTGGCCCCAAAGAAAAAAGTCACAAGGTGTCAAATCACATGATCTCGGTGGCCAATTGTGATCACGTCTTCGAGAGATAACACAGTCCGGAAAGTTTTCCCGTAAAAGATCAATTGTTTCGTTGCTTCTGCGCCTTCTTGTTGAATATAAACGTTGTCCAAATCAATACCGTACAATTCCGGCCTTAAAAAATCTTTAATCACCTTGACAGTTTAATCCATTCACTTGTAACACCTGTTATTGGAAAACCCTTTAGTTATACTTTGCGATTGACGTAATCGCTAAAAACCAATAGAAGGAGGTCACTGACGACTAACTGCAGGGTCTTGAAAGCCTTCTGGCCAAAACTGAATCTTAAAAGGGGCAAATGTCTGCTTGGATTCAACAGATCAACTACCAGCGTCCTCACAGGTGTCACTGCACTTTTGGCACCGTAGGCAGTAAAATTGGTGTCCCTCATATTGACTTCTGCAGGAGTTGTGAAGATGAAGAAGAAATTGAATCAGGGCAACACCACCTCTGTGTGAATGTCCTGCACTTCAAAGAAGCCGCGCCAAATACCTTTTGCGATTATTCTTTGAGGGCCTGGGAAATTTGCAAAATATCTCACTGCAGGGACTAGTTACCTTCTTAAGGGGTTACATCTAGTTAGAAGCCCTGAAAAATGAGGTTTTTAAAAAAATTTTCCTGAGAAAACTTCTGAATTAATTGTTTTAAGCCTTTGTACACATATTATGGTAACTTTGAATAATTTTTAAAAAAAATTTATTTGCAAGAATAACAGTTTTTATAGCTGCTACAGCAGATTTCCAGGAACCCCTCCAAAAAAAGACGTTTTACGGTGACCACTATATCTCCGAAGTGGATTATCTGAAATGAAAAACCCAAACGGATTTGATCAAAGTATTGTATATTCTTGTAATTAATCGAAGGAATAAGCAAAAAAAAATTTATTGACAAAATGGCGGCTTCTCAAAAAAAAAAATCTATTTTTTGGAATAGTTTTGGCCTTAAATTGTGTATAAACAAAAAAATGTTTATCGGTTTTAAAAAAGCTTCGATTAAGTACTAGAAAATATAGTTCAGAAGCCGGTGTAAAAATTTCAGACTAACCGGTTTAGCCGTTTCCGAGAAATCGTGGTCACCGACTTTCAAAACACAGTTTTGAGAAAAACAAGGTTAAACGCCGGCCTGCTAATGTAAAGTTCTCTGACGCGTCGTTACATTTATGCGTATAACTTCAAAAATAATCTTCGGAATGACTTGAAATTTTCATAGTGTTTACTTAAATATATGTACATTACAAAAATGAAATAAAAAAAAAATCGATTTTTTGAAAATTCTAACTAGATGTAACCCCTTAAACAGATCTAAGGTTTTAAGCAACTTACTTAGGGGAAGGTAAACAAATTCAGCTATCACAATAGACTTTAGAGCCAACGAGTGTCTTTTGTTAAACAAGCAACCTGACTAAACTAACCTAACCTAAAGGATTTCCATAACCCAAAATATTTTTTTGTAATTAATGAAAAATTACCCAAAAATAAAACTGGATTGTTAGGTGTTTAGCCGAACTACTTGTCCAATTTGTGATGTGGATTTTGATATTCTTCCACAAATGGTATTTTATGCCGCCTCCGAATGGCAAATGATTTTCTAAGGGAAGCTTTTCAATGGCAGAAATACACTTGGAGGTTTGCCTTTGCCTCAGGCGACTGCTATTAGAAAATACCTTTTTCTATCACTTGATGTTTCATGTCACAGGTTTTGGACCCAGGCCTACATTAGCAGGGGCGGATGTCAAAAAGGAATGTAAAATATTTAAGTAGGTAATAGTATGAAGCAGAAGGTAACCGATAATTTTCTTTCGAATTTACGAATTTATTTTGGAATTCATCATAAATAATTTCACAAAACTGCAGCCAAATGTGGAAGAAACATTCAAGTAAAAAAGGAGAACTAAATTATAAAAAATAAATATTAAATACAAGCTAAAGTCCAAAATAAACAAAACTGGTGTGATAAATATGTTTTTGATGGCACCATCTTTTTAATGAAGTAGTGCGTTGGAAGTTTCATTCCTAGCTGACTTCCAGTGAAAGCTTCGTGACATTCGGTCCAGTGGAAATGACGTTATTGCGTCTAGAGTGTCAGTAAGTTTGTGTCTTCGGTACAAAAATGAGTTTCGAACAAAGAGCTAATATGAAATTTTGTTTTAAAATCGGTAAAAAGTTTACCGAAACATTTGAATTGATGAAAAAAGTGTATGGGGATGATTGTCTATTTCGTGCCAGAGTTCACGAGTGGTTTACACGTTTCAGAGATGGTTGTGAGAACATAAGTCACAGTGAGGAAATCAGTAACCACCGAGAACTTCTTCGAAATTGCTCGTAAATTTATCAAAAATTACCCGTAATCATCGTTGAAGTTCATGGAATCGGAGTTGAATAACTGCAAAACATCGATTTATCGCATTTTAACTGATCATTTGGGCTTACGAAAGGTCTGTGCATGTTTCATTCCGCAACTGTTAACTGAGGACCAAAAATTGCTCAGAATTCAACATTCCAAAGACCTCATGAAAGAGGCGAGAAAGGACGAGAACTTCCTTTACAACATTGTAACTGGTGATGAAACGTGGTATTTCCAACATGAACCTGAAACTAAGCGTCAAAATGCTGAATGCAAGGCCCCAGACGAGCCACCACCCAAACAATCGCGTTTGGAGAACCCAAAAACTCAGTCGATGCTCATTTGTTGTTACGATTCCAAGGGAATTGTCCACAAAGAGTTCGTGTCAACGGGCCAAAACGTCAATGCAATTTTTTAGTTTGCCGTTTTGAAGCGTTTGTTGCACTGCATTTGTCGAATTCGCCCTGAATGCCGCGAAGGAGGAAGCTTGCGCTTATTGCATGATAATGTACCAACTCATCGATCCACTCCTGTGACTGATTTGTTGACTAGAAATCGAAATTTAACCATCAATCATTTTGCGTATTCGCCTGAGATGGCCTCTGCCTATTCGAAAAATTGCATTTGGCCATGAAAGAAAAACGTTTTGCGTCCGCAGAGGTCATTCAAAAGGCTTGTACCGACATCCAGAAGGACATTCCGGTCAATGAACGGCAACACTCTTTCAAAAAGCTTTTATATCGCGCAAAATAGTGTATCGAGGCCAGAGGGGACTATTTTTAGTAAATAAACACGAAGTTATCAGAACAAAGTTACTCTCGTTTCTGTTTTGGCTTAGCATTATTTATTTTGGACTTCACCTTGTATATAAAAACATTCATTATCATATTTACAAGCTCGTTAGTTTGTGTCCTAATGGTCATTAAAACTTCTTTGCTACTTTTGTTCCACACTATTACCTCATTAAATATTTTGCATTATTTCCTTCACAAATAATAATTTATTTATTTATTTACTAATAAAAAAACAAATTATAAATTTTTATATTTACTCATTAGCTACAACACTGCCAACTGTGCCATTCACCTTTTAACTAGTAATTTAATAAATTAAAAAATTATTTCATGTTCTCTGAAAAAAATGTGATGCCTACGTGTACATATACTTCTTTGTAGCCCTTCGTTCCCCCGTGGAACTATAGGAATTTTTATTTTACTTATATACATATGTATCTACTTCTTTTACTTACATATTTACGTCTTTTTGGAAGATGTTGGTTTTCACTTTAATTAATTGAAATAAATTTTTTTTCTAATTTTCAAAGTCGATTTAGTACCTATCTTTCAACAACTTCCAAAAACTTCTGCTGTTTAAATTTTAAACACACTTTTTTAGAAATATTTTTCACTTTTATTTATAAAAACGCCAAACTTGTAAATAATTTGACATGAAATGCATGGATTTTTTAATAAATTTTTTATTTTCAAATAAAATTTCATCAAGAGAAAGTAGAAATAAATTACAACAAATTACAGTAGATATTAGGGCGGGTCGATTTAAAAATCGCTCATTGCTCTGTGAAAATCGTATTCTAGGGATCAAAATAAGAAACTTTGCCGAAGGAACTATACCTCTAAAACGAGTTCTTAAGTCCCCCAGTTTGGGTCGAACGAAAAATCCCACTTTGACCCATTTAGAGTGCTCCAATCGAGTCCAAATGTATGACCGACCCCCACTAACTTTGGACGGCCGATCCACCCATGCCAGTGGCACACCTTCTGGAACTTCCCTGGAGGGTTCCCCATACAATCATTTCAAAATATCACCATTTTTGGCCTTTCCATGAGAAAAGAAACTAAAAAGTTCGTCCCAAATTGGGGGACATCAGAATTCGTTTTAGAGGTATGGTTCCTTCGGCAAAGTTTCTTATTTTGATCCCTAGAATATGATTTTAACAGAGCAATGGGCGATTTTTTTGCCTCCCCACAAATCGACCCGGCCTAGTAGATATTATACTCAAATAAAATTTGTATTAGTTTTATTATAATTAAGAGCAAAGTAATAATACAATAACTAATTTTTTAATTTATTAATAATGAAGCAATTATTATTTTGCATTATTTGAAGAGAAGCCCTAGCGACTGACATTATAAAAAACTGCCTTACGAATAAATTAGCAGTATTTCATTTTAGAACAAAATCCAGCAAGTTGAGCACGAGGAAGAATCGACATTTCGGCGTCTTCTTCAAACTCTTGGCTCTATGAACTTCTCGAACAAATTTATTTATTTCAATTTAAATTTTCAAAATTTGGAAGCGTTGTTTTGGCGTTAAACGATTCATGATGACTTACCAAACCTTACTGAAAACAGTTTGCCACTCTCAGCTCTCCAACCATAGTTATCAAAATCGATAGTTTTCATGCAGCTGAAAAACACCCTTTAGTTCATTAAATTGAGGAAGTGGTTTAATGCTGCATTTTATTAGAAACAGATTTATTAATTTGACATTAAAAGTACTGATACTTTTTGGTAGTTTTTTAGGGTCTATTGTGCGAAAAGGTAGAGCCTATAAGCGACAAGTGTAGAACAGAGCATAGTAAAACATGATATACTGATATTGTGTTCCCGTTGCATAGAAGACATGGCGATGCATTCGTACCCTCCAGGAAGGGTCCAAATGATGTGCGCAATGCGGAAACTGGTGAAAGTTCGTGTGTCATGACAGGACAAATTAGATAGGTATTCAAACACTTCCGGATTGATGATTGCAGAATGGGTACAGAATGCAAAGATGACCGGCTATCAGCGGTTTAAAAGAAATCAGCTGATTCGTTGATGTAATACAGATTATGACGGTGTTTGTTCGCGAAAAAATGAGACTGAATTGGTAATTAGAGGGTCCGGCAATCGACGTGTAACCAATTAAAAAGGCCATAAATTTAGTTTGGAAAATTACTTTTATTCAATTCAAAATAAAAAATATGTGAAAATAATACAAATTTAAGAATCACTTTACTTTTACCCGATATGCCCACCTTTTGCCTCGGCTATGGCCTCGAAACAGTCCAGAAACGAATCGCAAGCTGCCCGAATGTGACTTGCAGGTATTTTGGCCCACTCGCGAACAATGGCTTTTCTCAGCGCCTCGAGACTGATGAATCATTTAGATCATACCTTGCTCTCCAAAATAGCCCAAAGAGAATAACCCATCGGATTCGCATCTGGTGAATTTGAGAGCCATTGTGTGGACGTTATGAAGTTCGGAGCGTTGTTTTTTAGCCACTTCTGGTTCACTCGAGCTTTGTTAGATGGTGCCGAGTTCTGATGAAGCATCCATGGTCTGCCACCGAAATGTTTGCCTGCCCACTGTTTCAAAGCAACTTCCAGAATACTTTCCCGATAATATTCCGCATTTACTTTGCCGCCAGGCTCGATGAAAACAACTGAAACGACTGAACGACGCCCACCTGCGGTTACAGCGGCCCAAGCCATTACCTGTGGCGGGTGCTGCCTCCTGGTGGCCAATCGTTGACTCAAATTCTCGTATGAATGGTTGGTCACATAAGCCCTATCGTTTTAGGAGCTTATGAATTGCTCAGTTTGGCTTTCAGCCAAGCGAAGCAACTTCTTCGCTCTCTCAAGCTTGACTTGTTGCTGATTTGGTGTGAGATCATGCACCTTTTGGATCTTGTAAGGCTTGACTTTGAGATACTTTCAATACTTTCGCCATTTGACTGGCACTTCGTCGGAGATGTCCATGTGTCAGCTGCGCGAGCTGTCTGATCTTGGTTACACTTCGAGTGCCGGATCCTGTATGAAAAACATCATGGCAGTAGTTTCTTTATGAAAAAGCTGAGAGTGTATTGGTGATATACGGTGACATAAAAAATCAACACAGCCTTCACCAACGCTGCTTCTTCTTCTATCTAAAGAACGACTGATTGGATTAGTGATTGAATGTTTGTGAAACCAACTAGTAGAATTCTGCTGCCGAATACACGATGACGTGTCAGCCGAACTTACGCTCACAATTTTGCTTCGAGTGGTCAAACCATCCAATGCATCCTTGAGCTTTCCGGTTGTAACGAAGTTTTTTTTGAGGAATTCGTGTACTACCTGGAATATATCCGATTTTTCTTCATATGATTTTATATGAAAAGGTTCGTTTGTTGTTAAACTGGCCTTAGCAAATGATTAAATTTGCGTTTTTAGGCAAATGTGGTGCTCGTTTTGTATTGTATAATTTCTCATTTCTTTACATTGAAGAGCTAACCACCAGAGGCACCTCATTATAGGTAGATATACAAGTACTCGATGCCACTTTATCGACAAAAAGAGTGATCAAATACCTAGGAGTGCTTTTAGACGCAAGGCTAACTTCCTGGGCGCACATAAATCATGCTGTCACAAGAGCTGCAAAAGTAAGCGGCATGTTAAGTAAGCTCATGGCAAACCTTGGAGGTGCAACGCAGAACAATCGAAAACTTTTAATGGACACGACGAACTCGATTCTCTTATATGGATGCGAAATATGGGCAGATTCGCTAAGGGTGCAATACTGACGACAAACTCTGCAATCTGTACAACGCACCCTCGCTCTCAGAGTGGTTTCTTCATACGGAACAATATCATATCAGTTATCAGCGGGACCATCTATCACAAGAGCGCAAACAGAGATGGGAGACAAAAATCTCAGGTACCCCAGTACCATGCTTCTCCAATATTAGAAATCAAACGCTCACACTTTGGCGGGCAAAATGGAACTCTGAACGGTACGGTAGATGGACAGCGAGACTAATACCCGATCTAAAAAAGTGGGTAGAAAGAAAGCACTGTAAGATTAACTATTACCTCACACAGTCTTTGTCCGGACATGGGTCCTTTCGCATTTATATGTGGCGAATGGGAAAAGTGAGCCAACCAAACTGCATATATGGAGATACTGAGTATGATGATGCGGAGCACACCTTCTAATGCGAGAGGTGGAACGTAGAGAGAACAGGTCTGCAATGAGCTATTGGTGTATTTACACCTGAAGAAATTATCGAGAAAATTATGATAGACGAAGAAAAGTGGAATGCCGTCGGAAATTTCGTGGAGGATATTATCCGAAAAAAAGAAGCGTGAAAAGGAAACTTGTGCTTAAGAGCATTAAGTATAGATTTTTTACAACAGGTGACCCTGGACGCAGGGTGAGTAAGTAAGTGTCCTTCTTAGGACGTCGCCTTGGCCCTTTACCTCGAAGCAGCGAGGAAGCAGTCCCGGGGTGGAGAGAAGAGGAGGGATAATTATAGTGGAATCACCGCACACGTAGTAGCGACGGTTACTATGTGGTGCGAAGGCATTTTTAACCCAATCTCACCGCCCAAAAAATACGAAAAAAAACCCCAAACGTCAAACGATTGGTATGAAATTCCAAATTTTAAACAAAAACCTAAATTATCAAAAAAATTTTGGAATGCACTTGGGCTAATTAATACAAAATAAAAAAACTCCATCTTAAATATGTAAATATTTTTATTTACACTTAAGCATACTTAAATAGAAAAAATGCTAACAATTCAGCATGGAGACCTATGGCGAGTTAACCCTCTGCGACTGACGTGACTTAATTTTCACAATTCCACTGACATGGTAGTATATCAGACACAATTTCAACGACTTGCCTTTACCAAGTTCCGGCTTGTAAAGTTGGTGAAACTTTTAACTTTTAGCTTAAAGACTTACATTTTTACTTATTAACATATTTAAAGAATTTAAAATGGTAGTTTATGTTAAACAGGTTTTGTTCTCATTTCACAAATTAAACCATAAAACTTATATCTATACAAAAACAACGAAAAACATTCCATACATAATTTTTTTTTCAACAAATGTATTCCATTTACTTTTGTTTAAACTTAAACTCAACGACATATTAAGAAAAAAGATAAATTCAGTGGTTAAGTTATTGTAAAAATTATTTCATGTTGAACATTACTTAAAAATTCGTCCTCCAAAGTTATGTTTTTAAAAAAACAACTCATTCATTCATTCATTAAACAAATTTTTGCATTCTATATTAAACTTAAACTTATCAGTCTAGTAAAAAGAGATCATTTGAATCGTGTAATAAAAAGTTACAAATTTTGTTGGCAGATCTCACAAAGTGGCTTAGAGCATTGGAGGCAAATTGGCTTTAAGCAATTGCAGCAACAAATATCTAATTTTCTTCCACTCGATGAGTTAGGTCGAATGGTTGGTGGGAGAGGGGGAAGATCTTTACCGAGAACTCCGAGCGATGGACCTGACTTGGCTTGAATCAATAAGTTCTTCATCTGCTTCATCATTTGAAACTTCATCATTTTCTAAAAGTTCAGTTTCTGGCTGAAAATTGGCGTCAGTGCCTTCATCATCAAAATCGCTGAACTCATGCTCGGTTTCTTCCTCCAGCCACTGTTGTATCTGCTCGTCACGGCTTTTAAAAGTTCCAGATGATGTTCTCTTGGAGGAGTGTATCCTCTGATTTGTATTTAACTGCTCCATCATATCAAAACTGAAAAAAATATAAGGTAATGAAACAATGTCACTGAAACGTTGTTCAGGAGACACTACCAAAATATAACAAAAATACTGAGGTGATTGTTTCTCAGACACCTACGTCAATACTGATGTGGTTGACTTGTAGACACTTTTTCACTCACACCGACGCGTGTGCTATTTATGTTTTCCGATTAAAACAATTTAGTTTTTTTCTTTCTTTCAAAGTTTTATTATTATATTTTATTATTATATTTAAAAATTATTAAGAAAATATGTTTAACACGACTTATTCTTATGAATCATAGCCGAAGACTGACTCGACCGATAATACATAACTCGCCCTCCACATAAATTAAATCGAGTCCCTGCGATTTATCTTAGTGTTTTTTATATAACTTACTTTAATTTATTAACTTATAACTACACAATTTCATTGTAATATACAGTAGTTAAAACTAAGTTTCAGCCAGCATTAAAATTTTGTTTAATGTTTAGCTTCTATTTGCATTTTCGTTATTTGCCGTTTTTGAATATTCAACTTTTTACATTTTACAAAAGAACTTTATACTTTACATCTGCAGTATACAAGTTGTTGTATTACAAACTATAAAACTTAGCTTAGTTTACGTAAATATACATAGTGTTTAATAAACTAAAACTTCAGTAGAATTTCTAGTAATTATTGTGTTCGCAATCATTTTTTTTTTTCATTTATGAGTAAATATTAAAATCTTTAATAAAATTCGGATAAGCACATTTACGTTATTTTATGCGGCCTCTTGATATTTGCCATGTCAACTTTATTAGGAAAACTTTTTTGCAATTGTACGAACCTTTTTGCAAGTTTATTTCTATTAGCAAGAGTATTCTTCATGTAAACTTTGCTGTTGTTGAAATATGGAACCCTTTCTGCTTCCGCATTCAATTTGTTGATTGCTTCTTTCTTTTTTCTGTACGTATAATTTTTCATTTTTTCAAAATCTATGTCGTTTCTATTGATAAAGTTTTTTTTTCATATTTGGATAAAAGTACCTTAATTTCATCTGTTCATAATTTTCTAGCACACCTCTATGGTTCCCTTCCGTATGGACTTTTTCCACTACCTCTAAAATTTCCTCCTCTGTTTTCAAGTCTAAAGCTTTGTAACAGCATTTAGTAAATTTAATGTTATTGTCATAAGAGAATAAACTAATTAGTTTTTCTTGTACCACATTGTACGCACTATCAGGCAACTCTGAATGAATTCCTGTTGATCCTTTTTTAATATATTTCCTAAAAAGATCTGTATCTCTTTCGGCTATATAGACTATTCTATATTTGTTATATAACATTTCGCCCTCGATGGGCCTGCTCCCCACCATACGAATTTGAGTGGTGCATCCACTCACCATGGACTCGGATATAAGAAAGTGTTCATTTAGGTTTTCGTATGCTGAATGCACCGTTTCTAAAGAATTTTCGAACAAAGATTTTATATCAATGTTTTCTTCGTTATCCGCAAAGTAACTATTATCGTTTTAAAACAATCTGTATATCTATATTTGTTATATAACATTTCGCCCTCGATGGGCCTGCTCCCCACCATACGAATTTGAGTGGTGCATCCACTCACCATGGACTCGGATATAAGAACGTGTTCATTTAGGTTTTCGTATGCTGAATGCACCGTTTCTAAAGAATTTTCGAACAAAGATTTTATATCAATGTTTTCTTCGTTTCTTCGTTTTCTTAGGCTCTCAAAGTGTTCGCTCTTCAATTGCCACTATTTCTACCGTAGTTGACATTGCTATTAAAATTTCCGGATTGATTATTTTCAAAATTTCTATTGTATCTGTTCGAATTTTTATAATTCGGATTATATTCAAAATTTGTATTTTTGTTGCGGAAAACTCCTGAATTTTGTTTACTAAGATTGTTATTGGTTTGGTTTTTATGGTTCAACCGATTGAAATTGGAATGAAAATCATGATTGCTCTTAACATTTTTCTCATAAGTGTCAACCTTCAGGCTGCCGCGATCTATATCAATGTCTTACAACAAGTTATTTTGTAAATAATATGTGAAGGCATTTTCCATATTGTTTATATTATTTTGCAACAACAAAATTTTTACATGAAACAGCAAGAATTGTAAATAAACTTCAAAAATCAATTTTGTATTATATTGTGGGGTGTGCTTTATTATACGAAGTTTCAGCGCCACCGTTATTTTCTTTTAAGTTATCTGTCTTTTCTACATACTCTTTTTCAATTATTTCGCTTCCTTTTTCATTAGCTTTCAATTCTTCATTTTCATCCCCCTTTTTATTTTTATTTTCACCTTCACCTTCCCTTTTCTTTTTCTTTTTCTATTTCCATTTCTTTTTCCTTTTCTTTTTCTTTTTCTTTTTTTTCTTTTTATCCCTTTTTCTTCTTATTTTTCTTTTTCTTCTTATTTATTGTATTTTTCCACTGCTCTATTTTTTCTTAATCTTTTCTCTTTTTCTTTTCTTTTTACTTTTTTCTTCTTGTTGTTTTTTTTCTTTCTCCGATTCGTTTTCATTTTATTTCTATTTTTCTCTTAATTCTTAATTTTTTTCGTTTTCGTGTTTTTGCTTTATTTTTATCCTTATTCATCTTCTTCTTCTACTTCTTGTATTCTTCTCCTTCTTATATTCCTCGTCCTCGTTTTCTTGCTTTTATTCTTTTTCCCTTATTTTCTTTTTCCCCCTTTTATCTTCTTATTTTTCTTTTTCTTCTTATTTTTCTTTCTCCTTTTCTTTTTCTTCTTCTTTTTCTTTTTCTTTTTACTTTTCGCCTTCTTAATATATTTTTCTCATTTTCTGTTTCTCCTTATTCCTCTTCTTGTACCTTTTCCTTCTTCTCTGTTTCTTTTTCCCACTTTTTTTTCTTCTTACTTTCCATTTACGTTTTCCTTTTCCTTTTATTTTTACTTTTTTCTGATTCATTTTCATTTTATTTACTTTGACTTCTTGTTTTTTTTTTTCTTTCGTTTTTGTTTTGTTTTTCGTTTCTTTTGCTTATTCTTATTCCCCTTCTTTTACGAATCCTTATACTTTTTCTTATTTTCCTCCTTCTTCTAGTCCCCCTTCTACTTCTTTATTTACTTTCCTTTACTTTAAATTAAGGCAGTTTGAAAAACACTGTTTATTGGTAAGCTTATTCTACTTTTTTGCGACTGTTGCTATATTGATATTTTAATTTTACTTATTTTTTATTTTATTTTATTCTTTTTTTTTTTTGTTGGCTCGTTGTTGCTGCTGTTCGCTGTTGTTATCCGATTGACTACCGCCAGCAATTTGAAACATTTCCTTGGTGAATTCCTTGCTACCAAATTGACAGGACAAATCGTGAACAGTGCGTGCCTCACCCTTTGCATTTTCATAACCCTGCGAGTCCATGTTGACAGTATTTTCGTTGTATTACGTTAGACAAAGTTAAATCGATTTAACTTGATTTTGTATTTTTAATTTTATATTTTTATTTATTGTTTCACTATTTATTTTGCTGCTTTCTTATTTTTGGATTATTTTTATTTAGTTATTACAATTGAATTTCAAACCCATTCAATTAGTTTATACCAAAATTTACCGGCACAAATTATCACTGCGCGATATTTATTCTGAGGACAAGCGAAGGAAGCACGTTTGTATAAATTTGTAAACCTCTGTTATTTTATTTTTATTTATGTATGTCGTTATTTCCACTCTTTTGTTATTTCTTCTAATACTTCTTTTAACTACTCTCTTTCGTTATTTCTTTGTGTTTAGTTTATGTTTTCGTTCATCTCTCTTTAAATTTTATTTTTGTTGTCTTTTAATTCTCATTCAAGGTTGATCGCTCTCGTTTACATATATTAAATTACATAATTTCGCGAGATGGCTTTGTTTCGTAAGCTTCGTGTCCGTTAGTATTTTGCTGTCCTTTCCTTGACCTTGCGGGTCATGACTTCTTCGTTTTGAAGTCAAGTGCACTTTTAAGCGATTTTTTAGTTGTTGTAATATTAAAACACTTGAGTGATTTGCGGTACTTTTTTTTCAACTGTTATTTGGCTAAGCTTTTTCAAGTAGTACAGCGCTCAACATTCAATATTTTCTTTCAGTTCACTTCAATTTCACTTTCAGTTTTCAATTTTCATTTATTTTTAACAAGATTGAAATTTAAGTGTTAACACCTTTCAAATTGTATTTCCTTGTCACTCGTATTAATTTGATCATGGGGGGTCAATGAGATCTCAAATCCCATTTACTGCAATTTTCTGTAAAATTATCTTTATGTATGTGCGTATTTCAGAATTCTCGTCAAATCACGTATAGCTTCCAGTTTATTTTCAAAATTTCACACTTTCAAATTTCGATTCGACTTTAGTTTTCATATGTAATTATATTAATATTTATTATAAAATATTTTATTAAAATTTAGTCCTATATTTTTTTTCTTAATTTTGCACACTATTCGTAATAGTTTTTTTTTTCAACGTTTGCTTGCACGCATTTGATTTATTGATTTTTTATTTTAATTTTAATTTTTATTTATTTTTCCTTTCAATACATCTTGAAGAACAGATATTAAATTTTTGTTTTTTAATAAATTTGTGTTTTTGTTTTATTGTTTTTTATCCTCGTCGCCATTTATGTTTTCCGATTAAAACAATTTAGTTTTTTTCTTTCTTTCAAAGTTTTATTATTATATTTTATTATTATATTTAAAAATTATTAAGAAAATATGTTTAACACGACTTATTCTTATGAATCATAGCCGAAGACTGACTCGACCGATAATACAAAACTGGCTCACTTCAACTGCCTTTTAAACACTAACATACTCATGAGAACGTAATAAGAAGCTACTAAAAATTCGAGAGTATCTGCTTATAAAGGAACGGAGGAAAATAAGGGTTTTCAGTATTTGGTGTCTGTTATATACCACGTCAGTTGCAGAGGGTTAAAATCAAAAATTAAACTAAGCAAACTTCAAGCGCGCAGAGATCAAACTGGCTGGCAAACTTTGTATTACTACGTAATTGTTATAATTTTTCAAAATTGGTTTACTTTTGCATTTAATTTCCGCTACTCCGGAAAATGCTTTACTTTATTAATTGAGAAATTCGGAATAAATATTTTAAATATGCAATTCAAAGTTTTTCAAAACAGCAAAGGACGCACATAAAATCCATGCAATTAATTTGCTTTTTCTGTATTCTGTATTACATTCGCATGTTTGTAAGTATTTTTGTTTATCACCACCTGTGCATAAAATGTAAATTTATGTGCTATATTTTAATCCGTTGTTTTAGGTGGTTGTTAATTGCCAATTTGGCCACAATTAAATTTGTTTGAATTCCATGTACGAAAATAAATTAAAATTTCAACAGTTGTTTAATTGTAAATTAGAATTTTGACAATCAACATGCTAATATAATATAATTGCATTTATATACCCTGGTCTATTCCAATATGGAATTTTTTTTATAAAAAGTCTGTCGACATATACGGCTGTTGCTGTGTGCGTCGTATAAGCCTTCGATGCTGGTTGCGTTCTGTACTACAGTAATGAATTGTTAAAATAATAAATAATAGGAATTTATGATTTTTTTCGATTTTGAATTTTTAGCAGTCTCGCCATGACCTTTCCAGCTCTCAAGAAACCTATGACTACGAGTAGACAGATAGTTCCTGCAGGATACTTCAACTGGTATCATACGGACTAGTCTTTATTCCGGCACTAGTGCATCGGGCGAAAGTTATTTGAAATACTTAATATTAATAATAATAGGTATAAGCAAGTAATATGGATGAGTTAGTTGGATTGATCAGAGTTATTTTTTCTTAGAGAATTTCCCACTTTTGGACATTTTTATTTACGATATTTTATAAGCTTAAAATAAAAAATACATAAAAAATAAATAAATAATATTTTCGATATAAAACTGGGTATTCTGGATATTTAAAAAAAGAAAATTAATTTCATTAATTCCAAGAAAAATATTTCGATATTTAAAATAATAATTTTCGATATTTAAAAAAAGTGTACTTTTGATCTTAGAAAAATATGCATTTTCGAAATCTAAAAAAATTAATTTCGATATTTTTAAAAAATGTATATTTTTGATCTTTGAAAAATATAATTTTCAGTACCTACAAAAATAAATTTCGATGTTTTTAAAAAATTTATATTTTCGGTCTTTGATACTTAAAAAAATTAATTTTCGAGATACAAAAAAATTGTTATTCGATCTTTTAAAAATACGCAATTTCGATATCTGACAATAAGTATCTCTTAAACAAATTTATTTTCGGTCTTAAAAAAATTATTTTTAGATATTTAAAAACAAAAAAATTGTTTGATCTTGGAAAAATATGTATCTGCGATATTTATAAACATGAATTTTAGATACCTAAAAAAAATTATAAAATATATCTTTGAAAAATAAATATATTTTCTATATTTATAAATATTATTATAGTTACATGAGCGGACTTAGCAATGCGACATCAAAGGTCTATTGTGTCCCCTTTATGAATTATAAATATGTACTTACTTTCGATATTTAATAACAAAAAAAAAAATGGTCCCTGATCTTTGAAAAAAAATTCATATTTTATATATGAAAAAAAAAAAAATTTGGATAATTACAAAAACAATCGTTTTTAATCTTTCGTTATCTAAAGTTAAGGATATCTGTAAAAATTTATATTCCGTATTTAACAAAATGAATATTCGATTAAAAAAAACATTATTAATTAAAAAAAGAAATTAAAGTATTTTCGGTATTTAAATTTTCGATATTTAAAGACACTGTACATTAGATATTTCATCGAAAAAAATAGCTCTGAAAAAAATATACTTTTGGTATTTAAAAACAAAAAAATATTTTTGATATTTCAAAAAAAAATATTTTTTTATCCTGACAAAATAAATTTTCGATACTTAAAAAACATTATTCTTGATGTTTCGCTATCTAAAGTGAAAATTGGATCCAAAAATAAGAATCGTTTAAAAAAATTTATTTTTGTTATTTAAAAAAATCAGGTTTCATTACTTAAAAACAGAAACATTATATCTGATCTTTAAAAAGCATGTAGAGTAAGATCGGGTATTGTGGGCTATTCGGGTAATGTGGTCAACGTCTGTATTCTTCATAATAACGAACATGCACTAGAAAGATTGCTTATGAACTTCGAAATTCATATAACGGATGTCTTCCGCTGTTCGCCTTTTGAATTGGACTCTTTACTGATGAGCAGCTGATCAAAATATTTTGTGAAGTGCAGTCGATTTGTTTTTCAGTGGCGTGTAATATTAATGGTATTTTTTAGCAAGCGAATATTTTTAGAGTGTGAAAGTTCAGATAGAATTATTAAACTATTCTAAATTTTTAAAGCGGTAAGAAACTCCTTTTAAATTATTTAAACAAAAGTTTGCAATACTTTTTTGTAGTAAGTGGTGCAGTGTAGTGGTGGTACATTAGCCATGTGGGCTGGTTAGCGTTGGGTATTGTGAACTAGTAGCCTACATTATCACTATAGTATTTTCCTAATTCTCGTTAATTTTCCTGCTTTGTATTTCCCAACTATACATATTTAGACATGCCAAAAATAGAGAAATAAGGAAATGGAGTCCCGGTATGATGAAAAAATCCATTGAAGCTGTTAGGAATGAGGAGATGGGCACTCTTTTGTGCCGCGTTTTTCATTGCGCAGAAAAAACCTTGTAAAACATACGTATATAGGTACATTAGAAATGGAATCAAGACTTTGCGACCTCACAAGACTCGATATTCGTTCCCTGGCGTTTCAATTGACGGAATTGCCAAAAAGCTAACAAAATTTTCGGTTCTCAAGCAATTTGCAGGGAAAGGTTGGTTGCATGGATTTATGCGCAGGCACAAAACATCAGCTTAGTTTTCGCTCTCCAACGGGAACCTCTTTTAATAGAGCAATGGGTTCACAAAAGAAAATGTAAACATGTTTTTCGATTTTCTTGAGCAAGAGTATGATAAACACAAATTCCCACTATCTGCTATGCAGAATATGGGTTTATATTTACCTGGGTTTAATAATTTTTTTTTTTTTTCAAATAGTCGACCAAGAAGGTCATTAATTAAAATAAAAAAAAATATATGAAAAAAGTAAATTTTTTTCCATAACTATTCCAAAACTCACTATTGGGGTTGTTTTTTTTGTTTTTTTTTTTTGCTTCACCAGAAAAGTTTTTGTCTGAAAGTTTAAATGCAATGAATGATACTTTATACCTTTTTTAAAATAAAACAGCATAACCGCAAACTATTTGGCAAATTTGTGCATAAGTTAGTTCTGAAAATGATTAAATTTAAATTAAATTCGCCAGTGACACGTAAAATCATGTTGAGTGTGGTGAACCACAAGCGCGTATTCGACTTCCAGTTTCGCCGTTTTTATTGGTGTAGATTCCGTAGCTCAAATAGAATGTGAAAATTGATTTCATACACTCAACTAGTATACCATTGCAAAATATTTATGTATTCGTCGTATTCCAGGCTCATGACATTATGACACCCACATGCAAAAATGCATACATACACACACCCAGGCATGAGTGGTAAAAACTAAATTATCTTCTCATATGCACATAAAATGCAATACATTTACCAACGTTTACCATTGGCGCATACATACTTACATAAAACACACTTAGCTAAAAATTTATAATATAAAATGTATTTTCTTTTTTTTTTTTTGAAATTATTCGATGCGATGATTGGAAATATGTTCATTGCGGTTTTGAGTGCATTATTTCTAAAAAAGGTGCAGTTAAACGGGTGATGCTGAATTTTCAATATAAAGTACATTTATATTAGAATTTCCATGTCTGAAAAAAATTGTGTGCAACTTTAAATGAATTTTGGGAATTCTATTTTCTTTTTTAAACCACTGCAGCCAAGTGCACTTATAGCTGGATATTTCTGACAGAACCGCTTTTATAGTTTTCAGCGGTTTTGCTTTGAGACTAATAAGCTCTAAATTAACATAAAAATATTTACTTTTTCGTTGCAATGGTAACTCAAGCTAAGGCTTAAATGATTGATTAGTGAAATATTTTGATTAAAGCCTTAGCGCCTGACAGGAAAATTGTGTTAAGTCGACCTGATTTTCTTTATCAAAAATATATATTAATAATCCTTTCGTGGGCGACTGGCCTAACTCCTCTATTCTGTTTACAAACGCTTCTTAAAAACTTTTAATTTGTCCACACTGAGGTGGCTTATCGAAGTGTTTGTTAGTTTATTAATTAATTTTAACAAAGTTCATCCACAAATAACAATAACAAAAATAAACAAAAATAACAAATAACAAAAAAAAAAAATATTATACACTTTTATTAAAATTGAAAACTTTTGACTTAGCACATTTTAGAAAAATTTCGAAAAAGTACTTCTGAAGCCCACTGAATTTTATTATAATAAAGTGCATTTTTGAAGTGGCTCTAAAATTGCGTTGATTTTTAACAATTCGGTTTTGCTGGCTGCAGCGAGCATTTTCTCCATCTCCAATAACGAATGTTCGACATTTTTTTTGATATAGGAGAAAGCACCCAGCTGCGACAAACTCAGTCACATAGTTTCTTAATTTATTTTTGACTAGCGAAACCGACAGACTTCGTTCTGTCAAATAGATTTTGAATGTGGCACTTTATATTTCGACCTTAAGACGTTTTCACTGTGCTGACCCTCACACACCGCCCTATCATCATGGTGAGGGTTCAGTTCAAGAGAATTAAAGAAAAGGGTCGGCTTAGGTGACCTAAGTATCTTCGCTACCACGAACTTTGGGACCCACTAAAACCCCGGCTGTAATGTTTGCCAGAGGCTTCAAACTAAGAGGGGAACTTAAGATTCAAACCTGATTGAAAAATAATCTAAAGGGATAGTGGGAACCTAAAAGTGGCAAATATTTATAACGTGGGTGCTTCAATGACAAAACATAGAGATAATTAATTATTTATTGTTATTAGTATTAACAAAAGGTTAATAATAGATTGATCATTCCAACGATGTAACACAATATCACGGCATTCAAGGTTTTCTCCAACTACAACGATGGCAATTTCACGTATAGTTGGTGCATTAAAACGTCTTGCATGTTGGCCAACAGGTGTTTTATCAGCTCTGATTGCAATTTTGAGATTATCAGAAAGCTTCAGATCCAGTGCAGTTTTAAACAATATAATCAATTGATTGTGCTCCTGAAATAAAGTTTGTAATTGTTCTACAAGGGACCTTTTTAGTGAATTGTTATGTGAACAACGCATATTAATTTCTTGTGGTGAATTGCCCATGAAATAAATTTGCAGGGATTTGTAATTGCTATTTGACACTGTGACCTAACAGTGAGCCTACTCTATGATATATTTGGTCTTGTATCTGTAAATTAAAAAAAATTATTTGACCAAATATAAATAATATTTGTTCCTAAAAAGTATATCTGTTTCCTAATTTGAATCACCAAATAATAATTGATATGCTTAGGTATGTCAATATGTAATAATTGGTTGTAACTAATATCCATCTATCATCAAATAATTACATTGTGTTTCAAAATAATAAAAGTGTTGCTAATACTGAATCACCAAATAATATTATGACTAACTAATATATTTCTTGCGGATTAGGGAACTAAAGGTTAATGATACGTCTTTATTTAGTTAACATGAAATTTTTTTCATTAAAATATGTAATTTTAACTGATGATTAACTGCCATAGTACATATCTTAAAAGTTGGCATGAAATTTTCTCGTACTAAGTTTGTTGCCCCAAATAACGTCATTTAAAAGCAATTGTTATATTGTTGGACATTTGACAAAAAGTGTATGGAATCTGGTCCTATTCCTGAAACCAATGAGTACAATGGCTCTGGTGGTGGATCCAATGGTATCAATTTCACTTTCCCATTTGCGCAACACAATCCGCGTTCGTGACAAATGTTTGACAGATGCAACGACGTGAAAACTGATGTAATTTATTTCGCGTTCTGAAACTAAACCAAAAGAAATAATATTGCGAGGTTAATCAAATCTATAGCTCACACGCACACACAAGAACGTTCCTTAGACTTCAAGGAACATTTAAAAAAAATAATTGTTAAGATTGGTCCATGCGTTGTTAAGTTATGCGCTTACCAATACATTTTGCGATACATTTTTATATTATAGATTGGCATGAAATCCGCTTTAGCGTTTTTCGCTGAATTAAACAAAGCGCGCCAGTGGTTACTTTCTCGTGCTAACCGGCGCCAGTTGGATACACCAAGTGAAGCCAAGTCCTTCTCCACCTGATCTTTCCAACGCAGAGGAGGCCTGCCTTCCTCTTCCTCTGCTACCACCAGCCGGTACTTCGTCGAATACTTTCCGAGCTGGAGCGTTGTATCCTTTCCATCTATTCGGACGACATGACCCAGCCAACGTAGCAGCAGCATTATATCTATGTCGTTCATGCAGTGCATTGTTCGATCGCCTAAGATACTCGCCATTATCAACGTGCAAAGGTCCAAAAATCTACCACAAAATATTTCTCTCAAATACTCCAAGTGGCCCCTAATCGGATGTTGTCAACGACCAAGTTTTTACGCCATGCGATAGGACGAGCGTTATGAGAGTCTTGTAGAGAGTTAGTTTTGTTCGTCAAGAGAGGCAGTCAATTGTCTATTTAATCCAAAGTAATCCGTTTTGGCTAGAGAGATGCTCCATTGGATTTGAAAGCTGACATTATTATCGGTGCTAATGCTGGTTCCTTAAAAAGCGAAGTCTTTTGCAACCTCGAAATCAGAACTGTCAACAGTGACGTGGGTGCCGATACGCGAGTGCACCGACAGTAGTTAAAAAGATCAATTAAATGCCGAACAATGAAAAATATGTAAAATGTGTTAATAAGAAAGGAAATCTATCGCTTTAAAAGTAATATGAGATTGTTTTTTTTAATTTTCATGCAGTTCTAACGAAAAACCCAACAGTCAATCGCCGGTACACAGCACAGACTCTAAAGCACGATGGGAGTAACTTGAATTGACTTAGACCAATAGTGAGATCAAATGGCAATATGGCTGAGTTTGCTTATTTATACAGGGTGACAAAAAAACTGCATACAAACTTCTCTGTGCAATTAGATGAATGTAAAATTTTTTTAAGAATGCTCCTATGTGTGTGTTCTGAAGTACAAAAAAAAGTATTCGTTTCTGTTCCAGCTCTTTTTAAATACTTTGTGTAACGATGCCAAATAGTCGCTCATTTACTGACCTGCATCAGGTAGGAGCACTCAACTGCGAGATAGCAAGTAAACTTGGAATGGCACGTTCATTGTTTTCTGTGCAATCAAACGATTTAAGGAGCTTGGTAATGAAAGTGACCGCCCTGGAAGAGGAAGAAAACGAACTGTTAACACTTTCAACAACCGAAAAATCATCAAAAAAGAGTTCAATGAAATTCTATGGTCTCGATGAGGAAAATTGTCGTGAGACAGGCATCAATCGTGAATCAGTTCGCCTTATAGCAAAAAAAGAACTTGGACTTAAGCCTTATAAACTACAAAAATGGCAGGTGCTCTCGGATGAAAACAAGAAAGTAAGACTCGAAAGATGTCGCTCGCTTCAACGTCGGGCCACAGGTATGGGCTGGGAAAAAATCGTCTTTATGGGTGAGAATCTGTTTACCGTTGAACAAGCTCACAATCATCAAAACGACAGAAATTGGTCTACAGAAGCCCCTGGGCCTTCGTCTATTGTTGAACATCCTCAAAACAAATTAGAAGCAATTGTCCTTCCCTGGTCCCAGCAGCACTTTGGTGACGATGAGTGGACGTTTCAACAGGACTCGGCACCAGCCTACAGAGCAAAAACAACCCAAGAGTGGTGCAAAGACAATTTTCCCTCTATCATTACTTCCCAAGAATGGCCACCATACTCACCGGATCTGAATCCGCTAGATTACAGCGTATGGCCGATTTTGGAAGCAAGGGCCTGTGCAAAACGTCACAAAACTTTGGAGCCCCTGAAGCAAGTGTTGCGTCGAGAGTGGGATCGCATAACGATAGACGAACTACGGCCTATAGCCCAACTTTTTGAAACGTTTGAGCTTGCGTATTCGTGCTAAATGTGGCCACTTCGAAACTAGCTGAATATAATGTCACTCAAACATTGTCTATTAAAATTTCACAATTTGTTTTGAGCTACTATCAATGATAAATTTTTGTATTAAAAAATGTTGTACACACTTATTTTTTGTCAATATACAAAAATACGATGGCCCAACATTCGTTCGAGTCCATGCCATTAAGAAAGAAAAAATTACAGTTTCGGATTGGCCAGCACAAAGCTCCGACTTTAACTCCATTGAAAATCTGCCAATGAGCTATGGCAAAGAGTACAAGAAGCATGGAACTCTATTCCTTTCGAGAGATGCCAAAATTTAATAAAAGGTTTACCTCGCAGATGTGAAGCAATTTTCAAAAATAATGGATACAAAATTAACAAAATAATGATAAGTGGGTAACTAACAAAGAAATTTCACTAATATGAAATAACTGATTTATATTTTTCTGGCAGATCGATAAAAGTGAGCTGTTTCATTGACCAGTTCAAAATCTTATAGCTTCTGATTTGTGTAAAAATTATGTAAAAATTGCTGTGTTGCTAGCTCATCCAGTAAAAATAATCTGAAGTTGATGCGCTATTTCTCTTTCCATGAAAAAAATTGTATTTAAAATTAAATATTAGTCATCACTTGTATGCTTTTTATTTATAAATAAAGTCGAGTCTCGATAATTTGTAACCCGCTAAATTGAAAATCGCGATAAATCGAAAAAAATTCTATCCCCTTGAAGAAGATTCGTTACTTTGTAAAAGTTCCATACATTTGGGTCCCCTCGTTAATACGTAGTCTTTTTCACAACTCATAGAATATTAAACCTCTTATAAATTGAAATTTTGTTTTCGTAACCTCTTGTAATTCGTATTGCAATTTGAAACTTTTTGTTGTTAAATTAATGTTGCATTTTTCAAACAGCTATGACGCCTTAATGTCGCTGTGCATGTTGAATTTTGCGCTTCTCACACCGTTTTCGTTTAGTTTATCGAGTTTTATTCTAAGCGCAACATTATTTCTTAAAAATGGCAAATTGACCTACGCGTAAGACCTTATCGCGCAAAAGCAAGGAACAAAAAAGTTGACGTGGCAAAACAATTTAATATCGCTCCATCAACAATCACGTCAATTTTACATAAAAGAGAGTTTATTCTGCAAACATCATCTCATAGTAAACTGAAACGTCAGAAACATACTGAACATTCAAATGTACAAAATCTGTACTTTTGTGGTTTACACAATGCAGTGAGAGTAATGTTCCCATTGGCGGAGAACTATTAAAAAAAAAAGTTTTGTTTTTTGCCAGAGCTATGTATGTACATAACAGATTTTAAGGTAAGCGTGTTTGGCTAGATCGTTTTAAACAACGAAACAATGTCTCCTTTAAAAAAATGTGCGGTGAAAGTGCATTTGTTATTGAAGGCGTTTATTCTGACTGGAAAAAAAGTTGAGTGACCTGATTAAAAACTACGAAGATAAGAATATATTTAATGCAGATGAAACTGCGTTGTTTTATAAGTGTTTACCAGATCGAACCTACTGCTTTAAAAATTCAAAGTGTCATGCGGGCAAGCACAGTAAGGAAAGAGCGACTTTGTTATTTTGCGTAAACATGGATGGCACGGAAAAACTTAAGCCCTTGCTTATTGGGAAATCAGCAAAACCAAGGTGCTTTAGAAACATTTCTTACTTTCCAGTGCATTATCGGCACGACATCATTCATTTTTAATGAATGGCTTCAAATGTTAAATGACACCATGGCAGCTAAGAGTCGAATGATATTGTTATTTATAGACAACTGCACGGCGCATAGCGTAAATTCTCATCTGAGCCACGTAAAGATTGAATTTTTACCACCTACATCCACATATAAGCTGCAACCCCTTGACTTGGGCATTATAAAAGAATTATAAATCCTTATACCGCAAGGAAATGGTTATTAATCTAGTTAACCCTTTCGCGATATTGTTGCCATATGGCAGCAGTAAACTTTAAAAGGCCGTCAACACTCTCTTGTAAAAAATATCAACTTTTTTGTTACATATTTTCAAAAATTGAAGTTTAATGGTTAAACAGAAATAAAATAAATAATAACCGCTCATTATATATCGGTAATACAACATTTTTAAAGAAAGCCTTCTGGCATATAGCACTTCACTCTGAAATTTGTATTTTGCATTTTTAGATTTTTGAGGCATTTTGGGCAAATGTTTTCAACAATTTTTGAATAAAGTATATAGAAAAATGTTCAATCTGTCATTTGACATATAAATATTTATTTGCTAGCAGCTTTAAAAGCTGTGCTAGTTTTTAAAACTAAGCTTGTTGGCATATGGCAACAAATTTCTCGTAAGGTGTTAACTTGCATTGGATTGCAGAAGAAGTTTATTTGCGATTGAAACTGGTAGCAGAGAGACGTGTTGTTGTTTGCGGAATATTATTTTCAAATATGGCAAGAAAAATAAGCGACAGTGTTATAGAAAAGATTTTGCAGAATTTCGAGGACTCAGATCTCTCAGACTTTGAGAATTCGGAATCGGAAGAAATATTAGAGGATTTATTTGAGGCATTTGACAATAATAAAACTTTTATGATGAAGGAGCTTAGTCGTCCAGGTCCGTATGATATAAGCATTACAAATATCAACGGGGAATGTAATGACGAACTAGTTTTGGATGAAAATGGCTCTAGCTCAGAAGCTGGTACTTCGAACTATCAACCAAAACAAGTTAATGAATTTCGATGGAAAAAGACTTCGTGGGCTCCTCCTCAAGCTGAGTGTTATTCAAGTAACGCTGTAAAACTTCCAGTACAGTACTTTTTGGAGTATTTTACTGTAGAATTTTTTGAAGAAGTAGTGCAGGCGACAAACCAAGCCTCTCTTTTAAAAGACGGTCGATCATTTCACTTAACGAAAGAAGAATTTTTTAAGTTTCTTGCTTTGGAGGTTATGATTGGGACAATTGGTTATCCCAGATTGTCTATGTACTGAACAGCGCCCACAGATATTCCGGCATTTCGTCAAAATATGACAAAGAATAGATTTCATTCCTTGCAACTTGAAGTTCACAACAAGTGATCCAGGCAATGACAAACTTTTCAGGATTCGTCCATTAATAAATATCTTTACTAAAAAGTTGTATACTATCCCCAAAGAAGGGAATCTTTGGGTGGATGAAATGATGGTGCCTTTCAAAGGAAAGACTGTCCTTAGACAATACATGCCTAAAAAGCCAATAAAATGGGGAATTAAATTATTTTGTCTATGTAGTTCAAATGGCATGTTGTATGACTTTGAAGTATATCAAGGAAAAAATACCGTTATTTCTGGACCAAAACTAGGGTTTTGCTCCGATATTGTAGTTCATCTCACAAGAACTATTCCCGAAAACAAGAACTTTAAGCTATTTTTTGACAACTATTTTTCTACACTTAATTTGATACTGTACTTACAGAAAAAAGGTATTTGGAAATACCTAAATTGTGGCTGTGTACAACAAGAATATGGGAGGAGATGATAAAATAGACTTCTTTCTTTCATTGTATAGAATATCGATACGGTCAAGAAAATGTACACTTAAAATATTTGACCACTTTATTGACCTGGCCATATGCAACTCATGGCTGGAGTACAGGAAGGATCATGAGGGTAATAATAAAGGCCAAAGCAGAAGCACATGGATCTGCTTGAGTTACGCAACGACATTGCTGATGGTCTGCTAGCGCAAGCAAATAAGGACGCATTTTCTCGCAAACGTGGACGGCCAAAAGTCTCTTTGAATGAAAACATCGACAGCCCATCAACTTCTCGAAAGATATATGAAACAGCACCATCAGTTTCTGTCCGATATGATGGAAATCAACATTGGGTGGAGACACTGAGAAAAAAAAACAGATGCAAATTAAAAGGATGTTCAGGATTTTCCAGATACAAATGTTCAAAGTGTTCGGTTCACTTGTGTCTACCCAACGGAGATCGCGATTGCTTTAAGGATTATCACTGCAGCGACTCAATTCTTGGTAAGATACTGCTTTCCTTTGTATTATTTTAAGTAATTTTTATAGCTATAGTTTTCTATAATACCCTTTATGCTAATATTTTATGTTTTTAGTTTATGTCCTTATTCACTTTTTAATATGTATGTACGTGTATATTTATAGTATTGAATGGATTTTTTTATTTTAAATATTTTGTTATTGCTGGAACTTTAGTTTAGAAATCTTGATTTATAAATAAATTGAAATTTTGATGTCAAACCAAATTTTAATTAATGTACGCACCTTTATGCAAAAACCAAAAATAAGCTGTTTTTCTTTACCATACAAAACATTTGTTGTCATATGGCAACATTAAAAAAAAAACACTTAATAAAAAAAAATTAAGAAAAAAAATTATTTGTATTGTTATTGGTCCTAAAATAAATACTCAGACAAAAATTTGGATTTTTTGGATGGCTCAATAAAAAGATATAGCGCAAGGGTTAACAGCATTGATCAAAAGAAAAAGTTTAGTTGCACAATGTTAACAGCTACACAAATTGCTTACAATGCTTGGAAAAATGTAAGCATTTCGTGCATTCAAAAATGCTTCCGTGCTTGTGGTTACAATAAAACATTAAACGACAATTATTTAGAAAATAGTCAATTAAACATAGATTATCCGTGGGAAGCTATATCTGAATACTCTGAAAATGCCGGATCTTTCGAGGAATATGTTAATGTTGACAATGACAGTGCTGTAACTGGGGTGGTAACAGATAACGACATTTTAGAAGAAGTTTTGCATGTCAGTAATGAAAGTGACGAGGATAATGATGACGCCGAAGGGCATGAAACTTTAACAACCACACAACCCATAGCGTTAATTCAGTGATTGAAACATTTTCTTTCAACAAATGATATTCAAGACAATGTCTTTGATAGCCTTATTAGTTTGGAAAATGAAATAGAAAAACTTAAAGAAAAAAGTGTCAAACAATCGAAAATAACATACTTTTTTAAAAACTACAATAATTTTATGTTTTTAAAAAATTATGAATTTTGTTACTATAATTTTATTTACTGTTCAATTATGATTTAACACTAAACCTACCGATACTTTATGTATTCCTATTCCTACCAAAGTGGGTCAAATGACCCGCCTTTAAAATGTTATATATTTATATTACTAAGTCTAGCGAAAAATATATCAATTAGGCCAATTTGGTACACGAATGGAACAATTGTTTTCAAGTAATGATTCAAAATAGTTTATATATTAAATTTAAAAAACATAAAAATAGTGTATTCTTTGCTTTGTTTTTGCTCCTGTTGCAAATCTTCTTTCGGCAAGTTCTTCAGCTAATTAAAATAAAAATTGTTATCTACCGATTGTTTCTCTATATAAAACTCTTGAGTTGATTCCAGCCAGGTCAAGAATATTGAAGAAAATCTGCGCAGGCCATCTTTGCGATTTTGATTTCACTGAGTATTTTCTGGCCATCTAATTCGTCATCTCTACACCGTACTTAGTATTATTGTAAAATCTTATCGTTTCTGGTATACGCTTGCCATATGTTTCAATGCTTACAGATTTATGTTTTGCGCTTAGTAAAAGCACTTTTTTGTTTGTCTTACTTTTATAAATGGTAAGTGAATAATGACTCGATTTATATAGTTTTGTTGAGAAACGTGGCGCACCATCTTTCTTCTACTTGGCTAATTTGGGCAGTTCTCTTATGCTTCCGCGAATCATTTCCAAAAGAGTGGTTTTCTTTTCTAATAGTTTCGTAGCGAGTGAAGCGCTTGTAAAGAAATTATCTGAAGTGACGCTTCTTTCTTCCTGTGAATGGTTCCATTAGTTTGAGAACAACGAGTTTCGCAAGCGGAGTTGAAGCACCTCTTTTTTCTTCCTTTCCCAAATATGAAAATCCGTTTATGATGTATTTAGTGCTGACGTCATATGCTAGCCAAAATTTTATACCAAACTTATACGGTTTGTTCGGCATATATTGTGTAAATCTACTTTGTTTTCGAAGAGCTGTTCATCGATAGTTACATGTTACACAGGCTTCTAACAATTTTGGTTATTCTTGATGAATTTGTACCATACTTCTGAGATTAGAGCGAATTTATCATTTTGTAAACGCTGGCTTCGTTGCTGGCTAGACCTCATTTAGTGATAGATATGAAATGTTCAAATTTTTTGCCTGATATAAGCCACGTGCATATACATAGAAGACCAATAAATACATTTACTTTTGCAGGAGTAAAATTCCATTGAGCTCCCAATACTCGAGATGCTTCTTTATATTTATATATAATATCATTATATTTCGTTTGGCATACGCTGTCGGGCCTACAACCTCCCTAAAAATATTATAAATTGGAGAACGTCCAGGTGTTGAGCTTTGTTCTATTTCTTGCCAAATTGTACCATCAGGCGCAATTTCAGTACATCGGTCTTCCACATATTTTTCACTTTCTGAACTCGATAACGCTATTTTTCTCGACTTCGCTTTCTTTACCTTCGCTTTCTTTACCAGAGGACTCACATTCATCTGTACTGTCAAATGAATTATTATATTGTACTATGTTATCTACTTTACTTTCAGACAGTTGCTCCTCACTGAATTCCGAACACTCTTCATCTATGTTATTTATAACTTCCAATGATTTCAAATATCTTGAATGTTTTGAGATTTTTGGGATAAAAATTATATGTAAAATTATCAAATAAGAATTTTTGATTCACAAAACAGCACTATAACTTGAAATTTTTACTGTAACGCTCGCTTGTGGTAGAACGAAGAAAAGAAAAGGGCGACTTAATAATGTTATTTCCAAAATCTTCTGAAAAAAAGTGTAAAATGGGTAATTTGACCCGTCATGGTAGGTTTAGTGTTAATATGAAAAACGTACAATTGAATGTACTTGAATATTTTTTAAAATTAAATTTTTAAGAATACATCGTCCTCGTGAGTTGAGTTTTTCTTTTTTGACCCTCGTTTAATGGAAATCGTGATAATTTGAAGTTCTGTGTAAATCGAAACAAAAAAAAAAACTGATCCCTTTGCCATTTCGAATTATCGGGACTCGACTGTATTTATATGTGCTATATTTTTATTTCATATTTTTCATATTAATATTTAAATATAAATAAAATTTCGTGCCGACATTTTCAATAGATTTTGTGCTGACATGGCCTGTTTTTATTAAATTATATTAAATTTAAATTATTGCAATTGACATGGTAATTAAATCAATTATCGACAACCTCTTTGGAATGCTGAAATTCACTTAATTGCTATTTTATCGTTGCAGGAGCGATTTGGTTTTTATGCGCTTCATATTTTAATAATTTGCATGTGAATCTCATTAATGCGTATGTGTGATTGTGTATGTCAAATGCAACTGACATTGTCAACACGCGAATTTTTAACGATCCAATTATTATTATAATTATGTTGTATTAAAGTTTGTTGCTTGTGTTTTCTTTATTTTTGAAGTTTGTTGATTGTAGTTCATAATTCATAATTTATGTTTTGATGCGAAATAAATTCTAAGCTCCTCATTTAAAAACATGTTTTCAGGTTATGTCATCGCTGTAGGTACATCCTATTTCATAACGCGTTATGCTGACCTACTCGAACGAGTGACTGAACGTGCTCAGTTACATGAACAGTAACCCGATCCCAGAAATCTTATAAAATATTTTTTAAAAATATTTACTTGCATTATAGTAAAGCCAGTCAAAGTTGAACACTGGCAATGAAAAACATTTTACCAACTTGCGCAAGTGTTCAAGTAAAGAAAAAATTCTTTTCCATTCACTATTTTTGAATTTAAAAAACAATATACACTTTGTTAAAGAAGTATATCACTAGAACTTACTGAAAAATTTTCATCATTTTCTCCATACAAAAAAAAATCGTGCATGCGTTTTATGGGGAGAATGCGCAACACCTTCAAGCGGACAAATTAAAGAGAACTTTGGGCGACTTCAAACTTGTACTTTATTATACTGAATAGAATGTGTTAGAAAACTGCATACTAGTTTTTTTTTCTTTTATTTATGACTCAAAATTTTCAAGTTTTTACGACAATTTATCGATAAAAAGTAAAGTAAATTAAAAAATAAATTACCAAAGTATTAAAATTAGTATTAAATTCAAATTCCTCTTCTTAATTGGCGCGATAACCGCTTAGGCGATTTCGACCGAGTTCAACAAAGCGCGCCAGTCGTTTTTTCTCGTGCTAGCCGGCGCCAATTGGACACGGCAAGTGAAACCAAGTCTTTCTCCATCTGATCTTTCCAACGCAGCGGAGGCCTTCTTCTTTCTCTACTATCACCAGCTGGTACCGCATCGAATACTTTCAAAGCCGGAGCGTTTGTATCCATTCGGTCGACATGACTCAGCCAACGTTGCCGCTGGATCTTTATTCGCTGCGCTATGTCTATGTCGTCGTAAAGCTCATACAGCTCATCGTTCCATCGTCTGCGATATTCGCCGTTGTCAACGTGCAAAGGTCCAAAAATCTTGCGAAGAATATTTCGTTCACACACTTCAAGCGTCGCTTCAGCGGATGTTGTCATCGTCCACGCTTCTCCGCCATACATTAGGACGGGCATGATGAGAGCTTTGTAGAGTATTAGTTTTGTTCATCGAGATAGCACTTTACTGCTCAGTTGCCTACTTAGTCCAAAGTAGTACTACGTTGGATTTCAAGGCTTATCGGTGTTAATGCTGGTTCCTAAATGAACGAAGTATTTTACAACCTCGAAATTAGAACTGTCAACAGTGACGTGGGTACCGATACGCGAGTGCGCCGACTGTTTGTTTGATGACAGAAGGTACTTCGTCTTGTCCTCGTTCACCACCAAACCCATTCGCTTTTATCCAGTTTGGTAAAGGCAGAACTAACAGCGCGGTCGTTACGGCCGATTATGTCAATATCATCAGCGTACGCCAAAAAATTGTACACTCTTATAAAATTTTGTGCCTGAGCGTTTAAGTTCTGCGACGTGCACGATCCTCTCTAACAAGGTGCTGGTGTTGAGTAACGTCATCTTGCACAGTCGTATTAGTTTTGAGGAGATACCAAATTCATCACGGCATACAGATAACTGCTTTTCGTATTGTCGAATGCAGACTACCATGTTTCGGGCCCCGGCGAAGTCGATCAGCCTCTGTCCGTTTCCGGATGTTTCGTTGTGAAGGCTGAATTTTCCGACTGTGGAACCAAAAATTCCCTCCTTGCCCAACCTGGCGTTGAAGTCTCCAAGCACGATTTTTATGTCGTGGCGGGGGCAGCGCTCATGGAAACGTTCCAAACGCCCATAGAAGGAATCTTTGGCCGCATCGTCCTTCTCTTCAGTCAGCGCGTGAGCGCAAATGAGCGAGATGCGCGCTTTAATGCGGATTATTTCGAGACGCTCGTCCACCGGACTGAACGACAGTGGCGGGTCCCAAACCCAGCGCACAACCACTTATCCAGGAATGCTACGCCTTCGCACGTTAGCTCACTCCCTAACGGGTGTTCGGAAGCTACCCAGAGGATACTTGGGCTAATCCTGGGAGTTGTGAGCTGCTTGAACCATATGCAGAAGAATCATCCTGCCACTCCTAGGTGAATGGCGATCAGTAACTTCCCCACTTGCGCGGACTTCTACATATGGAACCATCCTCCCTTTAAATTACCAAATATTAATTACCAAAGTAAAATCCAGCTACGTAGAATTATAGATCTCATTCAATTCGCGGAGCATCCGAGCAGTAAGTGCATTGTACTCGAAATTAAGTTTTAATATCTTGAGGTAGAAAGGGTAAGAGTTTCGTAAACTTCTCGCCGGAATAAAAGAGTTAATGCCTTGCAAAAGAAACGCACAATCCTGTCCCTTTGAATTAAATTAAACATAAAATAAGGCGATAGAATCGACCTTCTGCACTCCAAATACTTTAATCCAATTATTAACAAGCGGGAGCTATGAGAGGGAAATGGGACAGAAAATTAAGAAATGTGTTTTGTACCCATTATATTCTTGTGATAGCAAATTGATGATAAGATCTCCAAATAAATGAAGCTTATTTCAGTTCTTTCTTCCCGCCATTTCTCTAGTCTCTCTTATTTAAAATGTGATATTAATAATTATGTAAAATATATATTTTTTTAAATTATTTCAATAATTCAGCCAGTTCTATTTCGCTTATTTATCGGCGATTGCGATTATTGTTGGTGTTGCTAATTATTGCGTGCTATTTGTGCGTGTATTAAGCAGGCCATAAACGGGAAACAAATCGAAACAATCGGTTGAAACTAATTTCGCAACACTCGTGTAGATTTTTTGACGATTTTAGGTTCACGTTATTCGTTGCTGAGTAAACATCAACAAATTTTCATTGGCACTAATCTTCTCAAAGTTGCCTTTACTAACCTTTATTTATTTATAAAATTTGTTTGTTTTAACTTACAATTTGGTAGCATAAAACTAAAAAAAAGAAACAATCTTCAAGCTCAAAAGTTTTCGCATTTTGAGTAAAAAAAGCACTAAATTTGTGGCCAAGAGCAAAGAATTGGCAACACTGCACAACTAGGCCAGGTTGACATCGCGCTCTCTGATGGGTGCAACTTTGTTTCTATCATTCTTGGGTTACGACAGCGGTTTATCTTTCAAAAAACTGAGATTGGCTGCGTGTGATATGCGAAAAAATCAACACAGCCTTCGCTTATTTTGCTGCGTTGCCGATTGAACAACGACTGCCTGAAGGAGTGTTAAATGAGCGAGCAGAATTCTGCTGTCGGTGCTGTAGCAGCCGATGTTACTTTCACAATTTGGCTTCAGATGGCCAAACCTAGTACATAATCATCATCCTTGTCATACTTCAAGAAAAGCCACATAGCTGATTTTGCTGAGGGATCACACCTTTTATTTCATAAAAAATACATTCTCGAATTTTATATGGGAGAATAGAAAGAATATGAGTAGTCACTTAAAACTTGCACTTTTTTATACTAATTCAGTGGGCTATAAAATTGCATGCTCAGACATGTCGTAACTATTTCTAAAATTTCTCGATAAAAAGTTTGAATATACTCAATCTTGAAAAATTTCAATAAATTTTGCACAAAGTGTGAAATTTGGCGGTGCTTAGTTTTTGTTGTAGTATGAACTATATTTCCTTCTCAATTTTCAACATTTCAATCAGAATCTTCAGAAAATTTCGGGAAACTTCAGGGTGCGCAATTTTGTAACCCATTAATTTTTGGCCAAATAAACAGTTGGTTTGAAGCCGTGAAAAATTAAGCTATTTTTTTTTTTTAAACTTTCAAATACGATATTTGAAGTTTTTTTCACTTAAAATACATGCATTTCGAATATTGTGAAAAGATAAAGTGACTTAATTATATGAGCTCAAGTGTACGCATGAACTTAGTCTAGCCATAAATTCTGTGACAAATTTTACAATGCTTACGGCGAGAACAAATTCACAGAAAAAAGTGACGTTATTTTTGCTTTTATTAATAGAATATTTATTTATTTAAGAAGAATGACAAAATCTATGCAAAAACTTCTAAGGCGCAAAAAATGTTGTTCCAAGGGTTCAGCGTGGCCACGATCCAGCCTCCATAATAATTTAGTGGCGAGTGTCTTGTAAAGGCGTTACATCTCTTCATATCTGCGAAAAAGACCGTAGCAAAAATATACCAGGGAGATAGATCTATTAGAATGCGTGGTGAAGCAGTTGAGCAATACTCGGTTCAATGGAGGGCAGATCCAATCCAGCAAGATTTCGCACCAGCCCATAAGGCAAAAACCAGCCAGCAGTGGCTAAAAACAATATTCCTGGTTTCATAGTCGCAGAAGATTGACCGCCTAGAAGTCCAGATCTAAACCCATTTGACTACAGTTTGTGGTTAGAATTGGAAAACATAGCTTGTCGATGATCTCACAGAAATTCTGACAGTCTCAATCAATCTTTGGTTCGAGAGCGACGTCAATATCCATGAAAGCCGTGCATGCTGCAATAGCTGAATGACCCAATTGTTTGAAGGCTTGTGCACTTATGGCGGGACTAAGTATGTAAGTACAATGTAATATCTAAAATTAGAAATTTCGCGCCCTCAATCACTCATTTTTCTGTCCGAACATATTTAGCCACCACAAAGCGAACATGAGCCGTGCTGCTCAAAACCGCTGCACAAATGAAAATATTCACTAAGAAATGAATGCACTAATTGACTCAAATATGTGCATACATACATATAAAAATAAATGTTTATACACTTCCTTTAAGCCCCCATTACGGTTCCAAGTATTTTAACACTATTAAACTCTCTTTCTACGAAGCACAAACAATTAAATTCTCGTAATATATGTATGTGTATTCAAGTATGTGTTGGTGTTGGTAGTGCATTCAAAATAATTTCACACTAAATGCTCGAGGCAATTAAACGCTTAGACTTTGAGTTGTAAGCACATAATTCTTATAATGACCATTCAACATCCAACCAGCGCCCGGGTCAGCTATTCAAAATGCAGACTCGTATTCATACAAAAGCGCGCAGAGGAATTCATACATCCATACACATCCACACACACACACACAGTCACGCTCAGCCAGTCAACAATGCAGCATTGGCAACATAATGCCACTAATGCTCGTGCTTTACGCTGCGAAATTGTTACGTGCTGGCTAAATTGTGCCAGCGAAAATAATTTTCTTCAAGTTGTAAAATTAAATGATTAAAAGCGAGTCGGAAAATTGCGGTCGGAAAATGTACTTTGCAGCAATACGAATGCAATATTTGTAGTAGTGTGTGTGTGTGTGTGTATATGTGCATGAATGTATATATGGTGGAGTGTATTTTTGTGTGCACTTTCCGCGCGTAATTTCAACACTTTATCTAACTGCATACGCCACCATTGCCATCAACAACAATGGCAGCTGTCAACAAAACACGATAATAGAAATAAAGTAAGGTGTTGAATGCGTTGCAAAGAGTTATTAGGTGGTGGTGCACGCATACTTAATGAACTTTTAAAATCACGTACACACGCACACTTGGAAATAAAAGTGTACGTACACACATGCATGCCAACATACATATGTACATGGGGTGCATATTATGGCATGTGTTTTATGAGCACATAAAACTAATGAAGATTGGTGTGTCAAAAGTGCACTGTATGTGTGCATGTATATGTGCTCAATCCTTCAAATGCAGTAGCAGTTTTTCAAATTTCCGCCCATGCTGAGGTGGCATTAAAAATCTTTTTTATTTTATTTTTGTCGGTAATTCTCTTTGCTTGGGTACTAAAACGTGTGAATAGCAATGATGTCAATGATGTATGTCAAGTCAAATAGGAATGCTCCTTACCGCCTCTGTGCCGCTTTGAATGAAATTTATTTCCAGAGTAGCACAAATATTCCTAATTACCCACGAATTTGGATCAAAAGGCTCTTTTGAAGTTAGACCCAAAAAAAGGCACAATAAATGAGCAAAGGAGCAGAAGTCATTGACGTGGTCCAAGTGTGACATTGTGGTTTGTTTCTGCATTGTTGACAACAGGAAGTTGTAGGATAGAAAACAAATAAACCAACTAAAAACAGAAATGCGTATAAGTAGAAAACAAATAAATAGGCCTCTTGAGTGTGATTGAAGTTTGTATAAGATTGGACCAATTTTAAGGTTATAAATATAAATATAAATATAAATATAAATATAAATATAAATATAAATATAAATATAAATATAAATATAAATATAAATATAAATATAAATATAAATATAAATATAAATATAAATATAAATATAAATATAAATATAAATATAAATATAAATATAAATATAAATATAAATATAAATATAAATATAAATATAGGTTAGGTTAGGTTAGGTTAGCCTGGTTGGCAATAAGCCACGCATAGACCTTTTGGTCCCTAGCGATACCAGATGGAGACCGACCTTTATGAATCCCTAAAGTAGACATCATGTAGGATGTCAGCGCTTTTGGCGAATCTAAGTAGGGCTGGGAGCTCCGTTTTTGAGACGTCTTCCAGACCCTCAAACAGTGGGGCTCCCAGGCATCTTAGTCGCGTTTTTGATAATGCCGGACAAACGCACAGAAGGTGTTCTAAAGTCTCCTCAACATCCTCTCTGCATTTTCTGCATTTGTCCGTGTTAGCAATCCCTATCTTGTACGCATGTGCGGCCAATAGATTATGACCTGTTAGAATACCTATGATAGTTCTGCATTCCTTTCGCGAGAGCGTAAGTACGAATTGAGTGAGTTTTTTGTCGTTAGTTCTACACATGAGTTTTGCTGTTTTGCATGTGGTCAGGTTGGTCCACCTAGCTTTCACTTGCCTTTTCATGTGGTCGTCGATTTCATTGTATATTGTGTTTAGCGGTCTCGGTATGTCGTTCTCTTGTTCAAATGGTAGTCTCACAGCACTTTTTGCTATCTCATCTACTATTTCGTTCCCTATAATGCCTTTGTGACCAGGTACCCAGTAGATATGCAGCTTACTGTTTCCGGCTAGCCTTTCTATGGCCTCCCTGCTCCGTCGAACATTTTTGGACTTAATACAATATGAGCTTATTGCTCTTATTGCTGCTTGACTATCCACGTATATGTTAATTGTTGAGTTCTTTCTTGTTCTAGTGTAGGCTAGCTCCGCGGCCTTCCCCACAGCAAAGACTTCCGCTTGGAAAATACTGCTGTGGTCTGGCAGCTTGATAGACTGCCTTATTCCTAGTTTTGAGCAGTAAATACCCGCTCCCACTCCGTCTGGAGTTTTCGAGCCGTCTGTATAGATGTGAAAGGTTCTATGGCCAGGCTTCATGCCTTTGTGCCATCCCTCCTCTTCAATTGTAGTGCGAAACCTTCTCTCCCAATTAAAGTACAGAGTCATGCAGTCCGTGCCACCTGAGCTCCACTTTCCTATTGAGCTGTGACCGAAGGTTCTGCAGGTGAATACCCCCGCAGCCACTAGCCTCCTCGCGGATTTCGCTGCCAGGTTTTCCGCCATGAGGTCAATAGGTGGCATGCTGAGTATCGTTTCCAGCGCCGCCGTTGGAGTGGTCTTCATCGCTCCTGTTATGCATATAGCAGCGAGGCGTTGAATCCTTTCTAGCGGCATTAAGTATGTCAGTTTTTTTGTCGCAGTCCACCATACTAAGGTTCCATACAGCAATATCGGTCTGACTACTGCTGTGTAGCACCAATGCATCAGAGAGGGTGATAGACCCCAAGTAACGCCCAACATTCTTTTACAAGCGTACAATGCATTACTGGCATTCTTCACCCTCGCCTCAACGTTGTGCTTCCACAGCAATTTGCTGTCCAGTATTACTCCGAGGTACCTCGCATAGTCTTTGAGTAGTAGTTCGTTGTTGCCTAGCTTCGGTAGGTTCCACGCCGGAACTTTGTACTTCCTGGTAAAAAGTACCATATCCGTTTTTGCGGCGTTTATCCCTAGCCCTGCGCGAGATGCCCATTGGTGTATAGTTTTGAGAGTATTGTTCATCACATTACTGATGGTGTCCAGGTACTTTCCCGTAACTACTATAGCTATGTCATCGGCATATGCCACTAGTTTAGGTGCCCCTCCGTCAAGTTTCTTAAGAATTTCATTTGCTACAAGTAACCATAATAGCGGTGATAGTACCCCACCTTGCGGGGTACCTCTACATGCATATTTGGTGATGCTCGCATCGTTCCACTCCGCTTTTATCTTTCTGCTAGCTAATAGCTGCCTTATCCATAGATAAACCGCGGGTTGCACATTAAGTGACTCTATGCTATTTAAAATAGCATCTTTTGTCACGTTGTTGAAGGCTCCTGATATATCTAGAAATACTCCTAGAGCATATTCCTTATATTCTAACGCCTTTTCTATGTTTAGTATTAGTGAGTGAAGTGCAGTTTCAGTGGATCTGCCTTTAGTGTAAGCATGCTGCGCCTTTGATAATTCGTCCGGCGCAATTGTGTCTCTAATGTATGTATCTAAAATCTTCTCCAACGTTTTCAGGAGAAATGAGGTCAGACTAATGGGCCTGTATTCCTTTGAGTATAGAGGGTTGCTTTTTCCCGCTTTTGGAATAAACACAACCCTCGCTTCTCTCCACAATACAGGAACGTAGCTGAACCTCAGGCATCCCCTGAATATCGTTCTTAGCCATGGTACCACAAGATGGCTAACCTTTTGGAGCATGGCTGGGAAGATTCCATCCAGTCCTGGCGATTTATATGGGTCGAAACTTTGTATGGCCCATTCTATTTTGTTGTTTGTAATTATGTTCGTCGGGATTTCGTGCACAATATCTCCTCTAGGTTCGAGATCTGCAGTATCCGCACACCCTGGGAAGTGTGTACTGACTAGGTCTTCTAGAGAGTCCTGACAGCTGTCAGCCCACTCCCCGTTAGTTTTTCGTATTGTTCTTGGCGTAGACGGATTCTTGGGTAAGAGTTTCCTAAGTCTAGCCACATCGTTAGTGTCTTCCATACTGCTACAGAAGTCTTTCCAAGATTCTCTCTTGGCTTTACGTATCTCTTTCTTGTATACTTTTAGTAAATTCTTATACTCTTTCCAACAGAACTCATTGTCAGCAACTTTGGCTAACCTATAGAATTCGTGTACTTTACGTCTTTGTGCTCCTAATTCCCTGTTCCACCAGGGAGGCTTCACCTTGCGTTTATTACGTGTTGGAGGGCAAGATCTTTTAAAGGCTTTGACGAGAGTAGTTGCAAACAATTGAACCCCTTTCTCAAGTGCGTCGTGTGACTTGTATTTCCGGGGTATCATTGGTGTTTTTGATAGTGTATCCCTATACAAGTCCCAGTTCGTATTCTTAGGATTTCTAAAGGATGTGAGCTTGTTTTTTGAGCGGAATATAACCTGAAAGCTTATGTATCTGTGATCAGAGAATGAGGACGTACTCAACACTTCCCATTCCTGAACCATAACATGCCTGCTTGTGTAGAGTGTTAAATCGAGTACATTCTTCGAGGTTGGTCCCACATATGTTGGTTCTTCACCTCTATTAGCTATATCTAGGCTACTTTGAAGAATATAGGTAAATAGTGACTCACCTCGGTCGTTTATATCTGCACTTCCCCAGACCGTGTGATGTGCGTTTGCGTCCGTTCCTACCACCAGAGCTTGCTTCTTTCTGGCAGCTGTTTCTACCAGCTTCCGAAGTTCCGTCTGTGGTGCTTCTCCCTCATGTGGCATATAGCAGGACCCAAAGAGTAGCGTCTCATCCTTGCAGCCCTCCAACGCCACCACTGTCAGATCGTCTGAAGAGAGATTGTTATCAATATAAGAACATATACTTTTTTTGACCATTATCACTGTTCTTACCTTATTTTTTACAATCGGGATGTATGTGTTGTAGTTGTTTGACTTTAGACCGGATACTATGTTGCCCGATGCTATCCATGGTTCCTGGACTAGAGCCACATCGTAGCCGACTCGCTCTATGTTGAGCAGGAGCTCGGCTGAGGCGTTCTTACTTTTGTGGAGGTTTATCTGAAGGACTTTCAGCATCTGGCCTCAGTAACTTCTCGGGGTTGGATACTACCTCCAAGTCACCCTTCTCCACTTCCTGTATATTGAGGGAGGCTTCCAGGATCTCTTCTATACCGAAATCCTTTTCCACCTCCCCCGCAGCGAGCGTGTTGTGGTTGTCATCTGTCGGGTTGCGCTTTTTGAGGCGAAGGTGCACGCTACCAACTCCCCAAGCCATCCTCCCGAATCGCGCGTAAAGTAGGTCCTCTGCCGGCTTGTTGATTTGGATGATGTAGTCCTGGCCACCATCAGCAGTTGCTGGTTTTGCCACACTCAACACTTTCCAATCGTCTGTCGGCACGTCCGTGTTTTGTCGTTGTAGTAGTCGCAGCGCATATTCCGGTTTTACCACTCGCGGAATGAAAACCTTTGCCTTCGGTATTGAGGGAATGCAGCTGCGATCAACAATTTCCAGTGATGCCCCCTCCCACAGGCCGTGAAGCGTTTTTACCGCTTCCTTTAGCCATGTGAGCGTGGGGTCATCCTTGCATTTTATAATTTTGACGCCGCTGAACCACCCTGCTCCGTCGAATGCTGGCATGGGTGCGTCCGGCTCTGCGTCCATTTTTGTAAACAAGGTTTCCAGTAGCTTCATTTCCACTACCTTCCACCGTTCCTGCGACATTCGCCCCAGCTGGTCGCTGCGGTCAGTGAGTGCCACTATGAGGTGTCTCTTGGCAATTTCACTGGCCGCTGCCGCTGCTTTCGATGTCGTAGGTCTTTCGTCATTGTTTTTCGGTTTAGCCGTCTCGTGCCTGTGCTTCTGCTTTTTTGATGGCCCTGAGGCCTCACTATCCGCAGAACGCTGCCTCTTGATGGCTAGCTCTTCTTCGATTTTGTTCGCATATTTCGGATTGGAAGCCGCGAACATTGGCTTTGTTGCGTAGAAGGCCCGGCCATTTTTGATCTCCTCTCTGGCCCAAGCCAACCGTTCCTCCTCTTGCCTCGTCAGGTTGGACTTGCTGCCAAATCGGTCACAAACTTTGACCGCGGCCTTGTATCGGGCTTTGGCCCGATATTTATAGAGCATTTTATTTCGCAGTAACATCAATGCAAAATACTTTACATAGGGTGCACACAACAGTTGCATGGGAGTAAAACTAATTAGTTTATACTTTGAAGAAAATTTAATTCAAATTTACGTTTGTTTCTGCTTTAAACCATATTAAGTTGTTATATAAGTGTATATACGAAGTGTGTTCAAAAAATAAGGAGAATTTACATTTTTCTCAATATTTATTTATTTATTCACCAATTTCTATTTTATCTCCTGCAAATTAGTCTCCCTCAGTATATAATACATTTCTGCCAGCAAATTTTTCCAATCCTCCAAGAAGTTCTGATATGCACTTTTTGGTATGTCATTGAGCTCTCTCAGCGACTCGCTATTTATCTCCTCATCATCGCAAAATGCCTTCCTTTCATGGGCCTCTTCAATCTTGGGAGTAGAAAAAGTCTCAGGGGTGCAACTCTGGTGAATACGTTGGGTGAGGCATGATACAGTGATGTTTTTGGCCAAATAATCTCTCACACCCAAATATGAGTGAGTAGGTGCATTATCATAACGCAAAAAACATGCTTTTTTCCACAATTCCGGGCATTTTTTCGTATTACTTCTCGCAAACGGCGCATAACTCGAATGTAATACTCCTTATTTACCGTACGACCTTGTGGTCGGAGCTCCTAATGCAATACGCCATGGTAATCGAAGAAAACAGTGAGCAAAACCTTGACATTTGACCAAACTTGGCGTGCTTTTTTTGGTCTTGGCTAACCTCGACTCTGCCATTGGGACTGTTGAGCTTTGTTTTCGATGTCATCGTCATATATCCATAATTCTCCACGAGTTATGCCCCTCGTAAGCAAATCTGGATCATCGTTGACGTCATTCAACGATTCCTTAGCGATGCTCCTGCGACGCTGTTTTTGGTCAAAATTCAGCAATTTTGGAACGAACTTCGCCGCCACACGCTGTATGATAAAAATTTTAGCAATAATTGTGATTCGACGGTTTTCCATAACAATTTTTTTCACTTTCTAAACATTTCCTTCGTTGTTGATGTGCTGGTGCGTCCAGAGCGATCGTCGTCATTCACATCCTCTCGACCTTCTGTGCAAAATTTGTACCACTTGTAAACATTTTTTTGACTCAAATTCTTCTCACCGTATGCCACTGTCAACATTTCAAGTATTTTTGAGCTCTTAATTCCATTTCTTACACAAAATTTGATGCAACTTCTACAATATCAAGTTATTATATATCTCTAAAATCATTCCATAAAAATTCTTTTAGCTACCATCGCTTTGTGTGAAAGAGCAGAGTCGTCCTGAAAGATGTATGGGCTGTCCCCGCGTACACTATAAATTCAGCGTTTCACTACTCTCTCTGGAATCTCGATACACAGCAGCGGAATTCTAACGAAATATTTGAGTAAAGAATTGTGGTGGCAGGACATGTTCTTTTGTGTTGACAGCACCTAAAACCATTACAGTGGTTGGAAATTTCATGTGCATGACAACAGGAGTTTCTGTAGAACTGGAGCATAGTCATCTGTCATTCTAGTCATTTCTGCGGATGGTGTTTTGGTCTTGGTCAAAATTTTTCGCCAGAAAAACACCATAAGATCTCAGGCGATGGTGTTTAATTTTGTTTAGAAAGCCTTTTGATTGGATAACTAGGTGTTCTCGTGTTTGCTATGGACTGGATTTATACCGGAAATCTTCACGCACAATTCGACGGATAAGGCCCTCAAACACACTAAGCTCCCTTGCTAGGGCCCTCAATGTTTTTGAAGGGTCACCGTCAATGCATGTTTGCACTTTTTGAATAGATTATGCAGATCGGACTGTGGCAGACGTTCGTCATATTTTTTGCGTTTCGCAACAGATTTTTCATCTCCGCCTGATGCTTGCACTTCACGGTGAATCTTATGAACGAATAAACCGGCGTACTCAAGAAAATTATAGATTTCTAATCGGTATGATTTGAACATATATCAACGATAACTTCTTCTTCTTCTTGATTAGCGCGATAACCGTTAAACAAGCGCGCCAGTCATATCTTTCTGGTGCTAACTGGTGCTAGTTGGAAACACCAAGCTAAGCCAAATCTTTCTACACCTGACATTTCCAACGCAGAGGAGACCTTCCTCTTCCAACGATAACTTCGTGTCTCCTTTTTTCTTGAGCTAAGTTGTGGTCCACCATTCCTTATATCATTTTTTTTTTGGAGTAAAAAAATTATTAGTATTGCGCCAAAGATAACATGATAGTCGATCTAAAATTATAACTCTGTATAGGGCATAAAAGGACATCATCACAATTTTCATGAAAGGATTATGTACATATACGAATATAAGCGGAAAATTGTCGTCTCATTATTAATAAGGTGTGCGTGACTGTGCATACGAATTTGCATCTTAAAGTTGATTTTATGGTATTGATATATTCGTGGCATTTTCTAGAAGGCCTTCCTACCGGTCTAGTTGTTAAGGGTCTTTAAAACATAGCTGATTTCAAGAGTCGTTGTGTGGACATTCTTTTAAGGTGTTTGGTTTATTCTTCCCTGTGTTTTCTACTCTATTAAGTTAAGTCTTCAAAAGAAGAGCGCATCGCGCTAAAACCAAAGACCTCCGGGTTTCTTTTTAATAAGCACATAGTGCTTTAAGGACAGTTTTCGTTTTTTAATAAGCACATAGTGCTTTAACCATAATTGGCGCCCAACTGGCAGAACAACTGAGCCCAACTGGCAGAACAACTGAACCCAACTGGCAGAACAACTGAGCCCGACGGGCAGGACAACTGAATCTAACAACGAAGGACACAATCAACTCTTTTTGGAAACGAAGGAAACCTGCACGGCTGCAGAAATGATTGTAATGTAAGTTAAATTTGGCAGATCAAGTAAAAATTAATGAATATTTATTGTTAAGAATTTTTGTGTTAATTTAAAGAGTACTTGTGAATTAAAATTTTGATAAGAAAGGAATCTGTAAAAATTATTGTGAAAAGAACTTAGAAATTGTTGTGAATTTAGAAATTGTTTTGAAATTAAAATTTTTATAAGAAAGGATTCCGTAAAAATTATTGTGAAAATAATTTAGAAATTGTTGTGAAATTAAAATAATTTAGAAATCGTTGTGAAATTAAAATTTCCATAAGCAAAGATTCCATAAAAATTATTGTGAAAATAATTTGTAAATTGTTGTGAAATTAAAATAATTTAGATATTTAGAAATTGTTGTGAAATTAAAACTTGCATAAGCAAGGATTCCCTAAAAATTTTTGTGAGAATTATTTTAAGTTAATAGCGTTTCTAAAAGAAATTTCCCTGTCAAGTGCTCAGTGATAAATATTAAAATGAACGAGGATCAGTTGAGAATAATAGTGACAGCCGCAGTTTCAGCTGCTACAGAAAGGACTAGAGCTTCGTTTGAAGCAACGATAGGACAACTAACTGATAGGCTTAGGATCCTAGAAACCCCGACTAGGGTTGAAGAATATCAACCAGTGATAATAGATCAAACTGTGCGATGTGAAGAGTCCCTAGAAATTCTAAAGTCGCTGCCTGAATTTAATGGCGGCAGGACGCGGTATGTTAGCTGGAGGCAAGCAGCATTTGCCGCTTATAAACTGTTTGAAAGTTTCGACGGTAGCTCCAAGCACTACCAAGCTGTAGCGATAATTAGAAACAAAATTGTCGGTTCTGCCGATCAAGTGTTATCGTCATTCAATACCGTTCTTAATTTTAAGGCAATTTTAGCACGTCTGGACTTCACATATGCCGACAAAAGGCCAGTTTATTTAATTGAACAGGAAATGTCGACTCTACGCCAGGGAAAATTTTCGATTGCTGATTTTTATGATGAGGTAGAAAAGAAGTTAACGCTGATAATAAATAAAACAATAATGTCACACGAGGGTAACAATGAGCTGATTAGGTCACTATGCCAAAAATATAGGCAAGACGCTCTGAGGGTGTTTATATCAGGTTTGCGTAGGCCTATGAGCGATATAATGTTTTCATCGCAGCCCGCAGATATGCCCAGCGCCTTAGCACTAGCACAGGAGTTGGAGGCAAATCATGCCCGGTATTCATTCGCGAATTCTTTCAATAACAGGGGTGAAATTCAGTCAGGACATAACAACGGAAGGTCATATGTGACGCAATACTCCCCACATTATACGCAACCTAAAAGTCAAAATCAAAATAGAGCAACCCCAATGGAGGCCGACCCTTCCATTTCGAACTTCGGACAGAGGACTAGGTACAACCCAAATTGGAGGTCACCGCAGGACTCCTCCAGAACTCGTCAACCGTTTCAGAGACCATCGGCACCGCCGAAATAAATGAGAAATGTGTAGTGAATATTTTCGGAAGGAACTCGGTTTTTTACCTCCTTCCTGATTTAAAAACATTTGACGGTATAATAGGATTTGATTTTATGAAAGAAATTGAGGCAAAATTGGATTTAAAAACAGGAATTTTACATTACGAAAGTGGTCAGGAAAAAATAAGATATTACAACTGTAAGGATGTGAATTGTGTAATATTAAGTGGAAATCCTACAGTTAAGTCAGATGATAGTGATATGATTTCACTTATTTTAAAAAGACATTCAAAGGCTTTTGCGAACCCGAATGAAGCATTGCCGTTTAATACGAACGTAGTTGGCACAATAAGAACTGTGGATAGCCAACCGGTGTATTCCAAGTCATATCCATATCCAATGGCAGCTTCAAAATTTATAAATGAAGAAATTTCGAATTTACTCCGAGATGGAATCATTCGTCCCTCTCGATCACCCTATAATAATCCTATTTGGGTCGTCGATAAAAAGGGATTCGACGACAATGGACAAAAGAAAATGCGCATGGTAGTTGATTTTAGGAAATTGAATGGGAAAACAATTTCTGATAAATATCCCATTCCGGACACTTCTGTCATTTTGGCAAATATGGGGAAATCAGTTTATTTTACAACTCTTGACTTGAAATCTGGATTTCACCAGATCAAGCTTGCAGAAAAGGATAGGGAAAAACCCGCATTTTCTGTGAATAACGGGAAGTACGAGTTTTGCAGACTTCCCTTTGGATTAAAAAATGCTCCAGGAATTTTTCAAAGGGCGATTGATGATATTTAAAGAGCAGAAATAGGAAAATGCTGTCACGTCTACATTGACGATGTGACTATTTTCTCTAGCAGCAAAGAGCAACACTATAAAGACATAGAAAGAGTCCTTACGAGACTTTATGAAGCAAATATGCGGGTTTCAGCAGAAAAATCCAAATTTGTAAGAGAAGAAGTTGAATTTTTAGGCTTCATTGTTTCAAAAGAAGGCATCAAAACATGTCCTGATAAAGTCAATGATATAATCAATTATCAAATTCCTAGTACGCTTCGTGGTCTACGATCATTTTTAGGATTATCAGGCTACTATAGAAGATTCATTAAGGATTATGCTTCTATAGTAAAATACCTCACGAAATATTTAAGAGGAGAAAATGGCCACATAAGGGCTAATCAATCAAAAAATGTTAAAATTAAACTGGACAAAGACGCATTGTTGTCTTTTGAAAAAGTAAAGAAGATTTTGTCCTCGGAGGACGTGCTTCTTCTTTATCCAAATTATAGTAAACCTTTTGATCTAACGACAGATGCGTCAGCACATGCTGTTGGAGCAGTCTTATCACAGGGAGGCAGACCAATCACTATGATTTCCAGGACGTTATCATCCAGCGAAGAAAATTACGCAACCAATGAAAGGGAACTGTTAGCAATTGTATGGGCCCTTCAAAAACTCCGAAATTATTTGTATGGAGTAAGGCATTTGAATATTTTTACAGACCATCAGCCCTTAACCTTTGCTGTTTCGGACAAAAATCCAAATACAAAGATTAAGCGTTGGAGAGCGTTTGTCGAAGAATTTTCTCCAAATTTTTTTATAAACCTGGGAAAGACAATATTGTTGCCGATGCGTTGTCCCGACAACACTTAAATGCTATAGAACATTCCGAAGATTCTACATCCGTCACGATGCATAGCGAAGAATCTTTATCGGAAGTAATTCCAACGGTTGAAAACCCAGTGAATTCATTTCGTAATCAAATAATCCTAGAAAAAGGGAATACTTCAACAAAAGTTACAAAAATTATTTTCAAATCCAGGATAAGACATTTAATCACATTTAAAACATTGCAGGATCTTATGGAAATAGTTGGGGAATGCATTAATCCTGACGTTGTAAATGCTATTCATTGCGATTTACTGACCTTGGGCAAAATTCAAAATGAAATTGTAAGGAAATTTCCATCAGTAAAATTTCGGTATACTACGAAAAGAGTAGATGATATTTTTAATGAGGACGACCAGAATAAAGTTTTAATAACGGAGCACACTAGAGCACACCGCTCTGTCCGGGAAAACTTAAAACAAGTCTTGAATGAGTATTATTTCCCAAGCATGCGAAAAAAGTTAAAAGAAATTACATTGAACTGTAAAATTTGTAAAGAAGCCAAGTATCAACGACATCCGGTTAATCCTGAAATGGGAAAGACCCCAGTGCCATCTCGTCATGGGGAAATGTTACATATGGATATTTATTCTACTGATAAACACTATTTTTTAACTTGTGTAGACAAATTTTCGAAATTTGCCGTTGTTATTCCAATTAAATCCAGGGCCATTGTTGACGTTAAACAGGCTTTATTACAGATTCTTAATTGTTTCGAAAATACAAAAAATATAACATTTGATAATGAAAAATCTCTCAACTCTCAGACCGTTAGGTCTCTTCTAAAAGATCATTTCGGAGCGGACGTTTTTACAACCCCTCCTTTCCATAGCAAAACAAATGGACAAGTGGAAAGATTCCATAGTACTCTTACAGAAATTGCTAGGTGCGCTAAAATAGAGCAGGCAATAAATGACACTGATGAGTTAGTACTCCTTGCCACTTCAAAGTACAACAGGTCCATTCATTCAGTAACTGGATGGAAACCGATTGAGTTAATTTCTTCCATGCCAACGTGGCTTAAAACTGAAATTAAGGCGAAATTAATAAAAGCTTAGGAAAATAAGTTGGAAACACACAATAAGGATAAAGTGACGCGATTTTTCAATCCAGGAGATAAGGTCTATGTTAAGACTAATAAAAGAATAGGCAATAAGTTTTCCAAAGTTTTTATAGAAAAAACGGTACAGAAGGATTTAGGATCCACCTTTCTAATAGATAATAGGAAGGTCCACAAAGGCAACCTGAGGTAATAAGTTTTTTTTTATCTTTCAGATTTTTTATACTACTTTTAAGTCAAGGGTTATACGGTAAAATAACGGACTTTTCAAAATCAAACTATATACCGATATCGGACGGGAAAGCTGCAATTTGGAAAAATTTTGACTACATGACACATTGTACAAACCTTACTACTTACCGTAACGTTGTAGAGTTAACAGAAAAAATACTTCACGTTTTCCCTCAATCTCATATGAAACAAATTCTCCAATCGGACATGGAACACATACTCAGACTGATGGACACACTTCAGATTCATCATAGACATGCACGAAGTATAAATTTAATTGGTACAGCACTCAAATACATAGGCGGAACCCCGGATTTTGACGACTTCAATGAGGTAAAATTCAGAGAAAGAGCGCTCATTGAATCTAATGAACGTCAATTCACTATTAATACAAAGATACAAGTAAAAGATACAGTAACCAACTTACTGATACAGTTAACCAAATTTTAAGAACTACCAAGGAAAATAAAATAAATACAGGGAATTTATTCGGATTATTGACGGCAAGAAACAGGGCAGTTATAACTGACTTAGAGAATATAATTTATTCTATAGTTTTAGGGAAAGTAAATATAGTAAATCCTATTATTCTTGACACAAAGGAAATTTCAAAAATATTAATCACTGAGCTCGCTGCAAATGTTAGTATAAGTGATATTATAAGTAATTCTAAGTTGAAAATTTTTCAAAATAATGAATTAATTTACTTTATAATTAAGTTTCCAAGAATAAAAAAATTATGCAGTTTAGTTAGGGTGTTTCCAGTGGCACACAACCAAAGGACAATATTTTTAGAAACTAATAAAGTTGCGGACTGTGGAGACTCAACCATTCCTGTCACAAATTGCACGACGGCACTAACAGCTAAATTTTGTAGAGTTAAATTAGATGCGACGTGTGTGCAACAACTGTTTAACAATCACAAAGCTACATGTAAAACTACATTCAACCAACTCGAACCAGTTGCCGAGGTAGACAATGGGGTAATTATAATAAATGACCAAACTGTTGAAGTTCAAGAAGCAGACAATTCATCAGTCACGATATCTGGCACCTTTTTAATAACTTTTGATAAAACAATTCACGTAAACGGTACGACTTTTGTCAACGAAAAGGCAATAGCAACACTCTACCCCGGAGTTCCTTCAACCCAGTTTGTGAATTTGACGGAAGATTTGGAGATTTTAAGCTTACCGTACCTACACAGAATCAATTTGAAGAATCTTGGATACATTGAAAAATTACATGACGACATTCAAACTCGTTCAATTCAGGGAGGATCAATACTAATTATCATAGTCATCGTTGTTGCCATAATCTTTGTAATCAAAAAATACAAAGCAACCAAAGTAAAAAAGGATAAGATAAAAAGAGATGAGATAGCAGCAAAGATTATAAAAGCGGCCGAGGACGGCCTAAATTTACGAGGGGGGCAGTTAACACATGACTCCCATGAGTGACATATGAATACTATGTGCAGACTTAGCTACTTTGCATTAGCGTGGGAAAGCTAAACTTTTCATGGTCCCACGAATTAAATTCGCGCAACTGCAGCGGTAGGGATCATATTCATACTTACCGGCAAGTGCAGACTACAACAACAACTCCATATTCAGCTACCTATGCAAACTACAACAACAACATTGGAATTTCAGACCAACAACAACAATAAAGTATTTGCCAGAAAAATAATTGTGCCAAGAATAGGGACAAGTTAGATTTTAATTTATAAGTTAAGTTCAGTTCCGTTTTTGACTCGAAATAAAGAAGAGCGCATCGCGCTAAAACCAAAGACCTCCGGGTTTCTTTTTAATAAGCACATAGTGCTTTAAGGACAGTTTTCGTTTTTTAATAAGCACATAGTGCTTTAACCATAATTTGTCTGCTCGTGTCTCCATACCATATGTCATAATGAGTCTGACGCATTTTTTATGGCTATAGACTTTAGTTCTGGTACTCATATGCTTAATTTTCCATACTTAATCGCGTTAATATGGATATGCAAGATGCTTTTGTAGTTTCCAGCCTAATTAATTTGTTAGATTTCTGGATGTCGTAATGTAAGTTCCTAAGTACTTAAACTACATGACTTGCTTCACACTTTTACCACAAACAGTAAGATTACATCTGACAAGGTTTCTTGACAGTGTCAAGGATTCAGTTTTTGTTGCTGATATTTTTATATTAAATTTTGCTGCAGATTTCTCAAAGCTGAAAAACTTTAGTTATAAAATGTCTTCATCTTAATCTTTTAACCATTCGTTATTTTGTTTGTTTAATATCTGTTATTATTCCATTCATGGTTTTATTGAAATCTATCAAACTGTGATCATCTCCTCGCCTTACACCTTATGAAATTTTTGTTTTGGTTGGCATGCTTTTGTTTGCTTTAATAAAAGTTGAGTTGTCTGTGTTCTAAATAATGGTTTAGTTGTTGATCTACTGCGTCTGAAGCCTTGCTGTTATCCGCTTATTTCGGTGGCTTTAGCTTCAGTGGCTTCGGTGACTTCGTAAAACGTTTTAAGGGGTTAGGGGTAGTCAGAATTTTCAAAAAATCGATTTGTTTTTTTTGCATTTTCTTAAAGTATAATGTTTTAAAAATATTGTGTAAAAATTTGAAGTGAATCCGACAAATACTTTTCAAGTTATTCAACAATTAACAAAGGGCGCTCGGCCGCTCCGGAGCCGATAGCAAAACTTTAAATGCGTTTTTCTCAAAACTATGTTTTTCAAACTGGTGAACACTGTAACTTAAAAACCGCTACGTAGATTTCAATAAAATTTATACAGCTTTTGAAAAACATAAAAAACTTGTGCCTGATCGAAGGATTTTTTTTTTTTCAAAAATTTCGATTTTTTTTTAACAATTAACTGTTGGTTTTTTTTCTAAAATCTGTAAAAAATTTTCTGAGGCCGCCATTTTGTTCATTTTGAAAAAAAAAAAGCTTCGATCAGGCACAAGATTATCTATTAATAAAACTAATTTTTCTTGTCCGATTGGTTTTAGATGAATCTGCAAGGACTTGTGATGTTCACCGCAAGGGACTTCTGGAGAAACGGGCTTCACACAAACAGCGATAACTTTTGCAATTGTTAATTTTTTGTTTTTTGAAATTTTGGTGAAGTCAAGTTAAAACATGATGTTTTTATGCTATGCTTTTATTTTTGTTAAATAAATTAATTAAGTAGCAAAAAAAAATTCGTGAAAATCATCATTTTTTCGGGCCTCTGACTACCCCTAACCCCTTAAGACAGAACAACAGCTTATTCCGCTATAGTTCTCAAGAATTTGTTTATGGCCTTTTTTGAATGCTTTCAATACGATAAGCTCTCCTTCCATGATGTCGGTATTTTTCTGTTTATTAAAATTTCGTACATTATTCGTTCCTTTCTCTGCCAATGATAAAGTTCCTCATAAAACAAAAGAAAAAAAAATGTGCCGTTCGGAATCGGCTTGAAACTATAGGTCCCTCCATTTGTGGAACAGCATATTTTTATTGTACATTTTTATTTGAATTATCTTGCAAAAAAAATTTTTTTTTTAACATTTACAGCAAGACGGGACAAAATATTAAATTTACGAAGAATAAGAAAATTTTCAATTTTAAGTCATAAAATGACCTAAGTTTAAACCATAACATATAAAACTCATGTGGCATGACTAAGAGGCACACCCAACTAAACTTATGGAACCGTGAGATTGTGTGTGAAATTCAAAAGCAATGCTATATTTTTTTCAGTTATAAATTCGTTTCGCAAAAATAGAAGAGCAACGCAATCGAGTAAGTCAAGAGCTAAACGCATGGGGGTACAACAAATATCTTAAAATATTTCTTTAGCAAAACCATATTTTCTTTTAATTAAATAAAATGCAGAAGTTTGCAAGTTATCAATGCTCCGTTTGCTTTCAAAGCAACTCTACTTAGCCTGTGATTGGCTGTGTTCATGTTAAGAGTTGTAGTTGTAGTGTCATGGAGTTATCTACGATATTTGCACACGCACTTTTAGGTTTAAGATTCGTTTTACAAATTTGATACATATATTCTTATCCACATACAAACGCAATCATGTGCGCCACATATATCCTCATCTACGGATATTCATTATAACAATTTTCCATTAAAACTTTACTTTTTGTTTTATTTTGCAGCATTTTTGCTTTGTTAAAGCCACTTGAGAAAACAAACTAAATTCAGTGTGCACTTGCAGCCATACATACATATATACCTACATATATCGTTGAACGATATCCCAGCAGAGAAAAGACAAGCTGCTTAACAAACTTTCTAATTCATGAACTGACATTTGATGGAAGAAATCATACTAGTTCGCGACTGACTAGAATTGAACCAGTTACCAAATTACCAATCAGAGGTGTATGCTAAACAGCATTTCTTCTATTACTCGAAAAAGGAATACATCATAGATTAAGAATGCGTGCAATGAGAAATACATTAATATCAAATTTTTATAAGTAACTTCTAAATGTCACTAGTGAATAATTTCTAGACGGTACATTTTTTATGACATATTTGACTCAAGTCAAGTAGACAGATATACAATTTTAACCATGGATACGACGCGTTAAAGTTATTGAAACCTATTATTGTCAATTTTTAAAAAACAACATATCACAAATTCTTGATTGTTTTGTTGGAAATAATAGTCCAAATGAGTCGATGACTCAAAGGTTGGTGAAAAAGTGTCAAACAACTGATTCTGCGGCCGCCATAACCGAATGGGTTGGTGCATGATTACCATTCGGAATTCACAGAGAGAACGTTGGTTCGAATCTCGGTGAAACACCAAAATTAAGAAAAAGTTTTTTCTAATAGCGGTCGCCCCTCGGCAGGCAATGGCAAACCTCCGAGTGTATTTCTGCCATGAAAAAGCTCCTCATAAAAATATCTGCCGTTCGGAATCGGCTTGAAACTGTAGGTCCCTCCATTTTTGGGAACAACATCAAGACGCACACCACAAATAGGAGGAGGAGCTCGGCCAAACACACAAAAAGGGTGCACGCGCCAATTATGTATGTATATATTAGGCCGGGTCGATTTGTGGGGAGGCAAAAAAATCACCCATTGCTCTGTAAAAATCATATTCTAGGGATCAAAATAAGAAACTTTGCCGAAGGAACCATAACTCTAAAACGAATTCTGATGTCCCCCAATTTGGGTCGAACTTTTTAGTTTCTTTTCTATAACTCACTTAAATTAATTTTTTCATTTACATATGTTCTGACTAAATAAATTTCTTAAGAGAAAAAATAGATATTATTATAAATAAATAAAAATAAAGAAAAAACATAGCCATTTAGCTCATGTAAAGGCCAAAAATGGTGATATTTTGAAATGATTGTATGGGGAACCCCCCAGGGGAGTTCCAGGGGGTGTGCCACTGGCATGGGTGGATCGGCCGTCCTAAGTTAGTGGGGGTCGGTCATACATTTGGACTAGACTGGAGCAAAGTGGGATTTTTCGTTCGACCCAAATTGGGGAACATCAGAATTCGTTTTAGAGTTATGGTTCCTTCGGCAAAGTTTCTTATTTTGATCCCTAGAATACGATTTTCACAGAGCAATGAGCGATTTTTAAATCGACCCGCCCTAATATATATATAACTGATTCTGTTGAGGATAGAAAAAACACTGTCAGACCAAAAACTGAACATTCTGTTGGGAACATTGCTGCCGTAACGCAAAGTGTCGCTGAACAACTTCGATACCTCGCCATTTTCAATAATTATGCATTCCTGAATCGACTGTTTGACGCATTTCATGTCATTTAAATGATCACTTGTTCCACACATAATTGTTAAGGGACGTTTTTTTTATATCCTTATTCACTCCGCTCGAGAGCATAGGGCCATAAGAAGACTCTCCTATCGTACACGGTTCTGGGACAACATCGACCTTCTCCAAGCAATATTTGGTCGACCGTGACCCCTGCTTCTTAGCAAGTTCCAGTGCAGTGCCATTTTCGTGAGATATCTGGTTATTTTCTAAGTGTGTGGCCTCTCCATCGCCACTTTTCGTGTTTGGTTTGCCATAGGATGGGTTCCTCATTCTTGTCGTTGCTGATGGTGTTCGGAAGACAATTGATGAGGAGGCATTTGTTGACGGAAGATTGTAACCTCTGTGAGATGGTGTTAGAGACCAGCCATGCTAATAGCAGTATTTTAAACAAAATTTGTGAAACTTGAAGAAATCTCATTCTCTACGTATTTTATTTTAAAACAAGATCTAGACACGCCTTTTGAAATGCCCATTATTAAAAATATTTATATTACACCATTATGGTCTTTGCCTTGCTTTACCGAGGGTAATTATTAGTAATGGCTTTGCCCCTTTAACTGGTTTGTAGTAATACACTCGTCCAAAAAAATCCACTTATCCCTTTTGATTATATTGCAAGTTTTTACCTCTAATTATCTTCATTTTATTTCAATTAATTTTAAATAAAAATATACTTCATGCTTTAACAAAATGCTTCTGAATTAAAACTCCAATATTTTACGAGATTCGCAAAATTCATCAAGATTTTATATTTTTGATGAAAATTAAAAAAAAAAACTTTTGAGTATGCAATTCAATTCTATTATAAAAAAGGGCAAATTCGAAGTGCTTCAAAAATCGCATTAATTTTTTGTAATTTTTTTATTAATGATACATACTGTGAATTTTCTTTCATACAAATCCCAACTGCCAAATTCAATTCGGCGCTGCTATAATAAAACTATATCAGCCGAAAAAGTTTTTTTTTTTACATGAATCGGACAGCCATTTTGAAACATTATATACGCCACTGGTCGACATAACACAATTTCATCACTTGACAAACTACACAGACTGTGTAAAAATGAAGAAATTCGTAGACAGTGAAGCCATGCAGTCATTTCATCCTATAAAAACCCGTCGATCATCAAATATCAGAAATTATAGAGCCTGTTGGTTAATCTTTGGAGCATCGGTGGTACATTTATGGGAATCTTCGCAGCTTAGTTTCAGATATAAGTGCAGGAAAGCAGAAATTTTAGTTCCATTACCAAACTAGAGGTTAGGTTAGGGACACAAACAGGCCGATATCTCATCGTAGGCGCCGAGAACTCGTGCTTACTTCTCGTAAACCAGTGTAAACTTTTAAAAATTTTAGAAGGTCCCTAATTTCCATAGCATGAGATCTGCTAATTCATTCAAAAATTGTCTGCTTAAAATGCAGAATCTACGTATGTAGGTCTGGATAGAGCAGATGAGTAGCACAGAAAGTGCGGGATCGTCTCTTCCTCATTTAGACAGCTTTTGCAGAAGTGACGTGTCTGCATGATCATCCACTGGATGTGTCGGTCTATTAGAAAGTTGCCAGGGATTGGTTTCTAAGGAAATTTTGGTTGCATCATCAAAAAAGTTGTCGGTATCGGATAAACGCACGGCTCTATTAGAGAGAGAAAGGGCATCAAAAGAACGAAGAAGATATTCTGGAATAGAACGCGGAAAAAATCCATCTTCCTCACAATCAACTCGTAAAAAATACTTCATACTGCAAGAAGCAAAAATGTTTTCTTCGCAAAGAATTTTTTTTTTTGCGTTAAATATATTTTTCTTGCATATAATAATGTTTTTTTTTTCAAATGGATGTATTTTTCTTACATATTACTAAAAAAATATCAATCTTTTTGTATTTGCACTCTTCTTTTGCTTCACTTTTGGTAAACCATTCAACAAGTTATGAATTTCTGGTATTCGCAGTGTGAAGGGGGAGCTTGGGATGGATCTCAATTGAAATCGTCCAAAAAGTGAACAACTTTGATAGTCAACTTTTTGACATCTAAGCCCTTTTTTCATAAACCAAATCACAAAAAAAATTAATACAAATTAATTTGTGGAGTATATCTCGTTGGTGTTCTACAAATGGAGGGGCCTACAGTTTTAAGCTACTCCGAACGGCGGCCGCACATACGCCTTGAATATTTAAGAATTTAATGGAATATTTATTACTTGCTGCTGATCTATAGCTTGACTAGTCCTTTAAATATAGAAGATAAATTATTTCAGTGGCTAAACGAACTGGCAGGTTTTACTGCCGGGATATCCAATCATTGCATGTACATTAGACTGGATCGATGGCCACACAAAACAAATTAGTTGGAAAATACCAAAGTTTAAAGTTTATTTAAAAAATATATAAATATAAAATGAATGTAAATACAAAATTAATATGCATAATTTTTTTTTAATTTTTAAAAACCGCCGAAGTGGTTATTTCCTTATTACTTGAGTATTTGTTATCCAATTTTCAAACGCGATATGTCGTTATTATGGTCTTAAGGGGGAGCCTGCTTTAGAGGCTTCAAAAATTCGACTTTTTTTTTGCATACATGTCTTCCTAAACTATCCAAGAATGTTTCCTCAGAAGAAATTGTGAGCAAGCGTCGAGCAGGTATACGGTTTTTATCTTTGCGATTTTTCCTAATTGGCGGGAAAGATAGGGAAAAAGTGAAACTTCCTATCGAAATAACATTGATTGTATTCGGAATTAAGTTCTCTTCTAGTTGAACCTAAAAAACCTGCAGAAAGTTATGATTAACCCACTTTTTAACCCTTCTGTTACATTCAAAAAAACTTACACATGTGATATTCGGGTCACGAAATGACCTTACCTGTGTTTTGCTAGATATCAGTATAAAAGTTTATAATTTTAATAGAAGTTTTTAAAATTCATTAGTTTTATTGATTATTAAGCTGTAATATATACATATTTAAATACATTAGATACATTTTTTTTAATTTGAATGCTCCGAACAATAAGTTTTTAAAACCGTAACGGTTGAACGATGTTGTGGACGCACAGGTTTTTTGCAAACCGTGCAGCTTTCGTACGTTTTGCGACGAATTGAGCTAGGGCAAACTGTACAGGTGGCTCGCTGAGTAGGTTTTCTTTTTTTCGGAACAGTTTCTGCCGAAGTGCTTGGTTGCTCTGCGTCCGCTCTCATATTGCGTACAGTATCTGCAGACGGTTGAGTTCTTGGTAGCGTTTTTCTGCGATCAATTTCCCCATGAACAAGGACTAAGCCAATATTTTCGAGGAAAAGTCTACGTTTATATGTTTTTGCAGCATTCCACGAAGGATTAATTTCTGTCCATAATACAAAGGCGTTCAACGCTGAGATATCTACGATGTTTGCACAGAGGTAACTGATCCATTAAAGAAATGTCGACTGCTTAGCACTGGTAGACTCCTTAACTCCACTTTAGTACCACAAATCGGTAAAAATCGTTTATTACTCCTTACGGTGCCTACCAAAGTAATTCTTTTCTTCAATAACTCCAGTGCCAAATCCCGAGTAGTAAAAAAGTTGTCGGTTGTAATATTCCGCCCTTCATACCCACTAACGACATCCAACACAACGCGCTGGCCTTGGTTCCGTTCCGGTGGAGCGGAAGCTGACTCCTTCCCTAAATACATTTGGAAATTAAGGCAAAATTTTGTACGCACATCCGCAGCTACCCATGCTTTCATTCCATATTTGCTTGGCTTACTTAACATGTAAACTAAAAAGGGGCATCTGCCCCTAAAAGGAATTAAACGCTCGTCTACTGTAATATTTTCGTATGGAACAAAAAGTTTGTCGTTCATTCCTTGAGCCCTTCGATTGTCTCTGTTATCGAACCTCAAAACACGATTAATTTCAAGAAACCTGCCAAGTGACATTGTTGCACGGAATAATGGTTAGCCGTGCACTTCATTCCAGAGGCTTCGAATACTTTCTCCGCGTGAACGATATACTCCTGTAAAAAAATACATTTATCTGCTAAAATTAAAATACCCAAATATGCATCGAGTTCTATCTCATCTATTTTTTTATATCCATCTCCAATTTTTTTTCGCCCTCTATATTGCTGAATTGTATTATAATTTGCTTTAGTTGGTACGTAAAGCATTGATCGAATGATTACTTGATAGTAGAAATATGATGTACTGCATATGCAGTAACTCCCTGTCTTCCCTGGTTCCATTGACCACTCAATAGGCCCATCATTGCAATAATACATAGGAACACTGCTTTCATTTTCCAATGGAGGTACTATATCTTCATCGTTATCAGAATCTAAATATTCGTCAGAAGATCCTTCTGATTCAAATGGTTCCACTATATAATCTTCATCCCCATCTTCACTACACTCATCAAAATCCTCATGATTGTCAATAATATGCTCTATTTGGCTTTGAGTCAGACGATTTGGCCTCTAAACCAAATTTTCATAAATAAACACACCAATAATAATTAAATATTATAATAAAAATACTTACAGAAGTTTGGAATCTTTCCATTTTTATAAGAATTTAACAAATACAAGTTTTTGCAGCAAAAACTTAACCACAAAAGAGGCGCGAAATATACACTTTATATGTAAAACAGCTGAGGGTCACCGAATGACCCGAAGGTGCGCGCACGTAAGTTTTGATGTTACCACCTGTTTATTAAATCAAAATAATTTTTTTTATGCTTTTTCTATTGGTTTTATGTCAATACACAAAGTCAACAAAAAAAGGCCATGAAATGACCGGAATGTAACAGAAGGGTTAAACAATAAATTTGTTTTTCCCAAAAAATGATTTTTTTTTTAATTAGCGAAAAATTGTTGAATTTCTCAGTTTTTGTTTAATTTTCTTGGTTTAACTAGAAGCAATACTATACCAAAATAAAAATTTTTTTGGGGTTTTGGTTTCAGATGAAAAGTGCGACCTGCATCTTTCCCGCCGCACGACACATGCACACTCGAGGCGCCTCGGCAAAATGCTTGTACCACGCATAATATGACATATATTTTTTAATTTTAAATTTGAGAAGACTGTTGAAATATATAACAATAAAATCTGAAAGTTTCGTTTCAATCGATTATTTCTTTCCTTCCCAAAAAAATCCACGAAAAAATCGATTTTTCGAAGCCTCAAAGCAGCAAGGGTTACATGGGTTTCGGGGGTTTAAAAAATCGATTTTTTGTTTTTTGGCTTATTAATTTCTACAACATCTCAAGAATATTATCCTAAATTTTTAAGTCGATCCGAATAATACTTTTGGAGATACAGGCTTTGGAAGGTGTGCGCTCCAAGCCACTTTTATTGTTACTCAAAACTTTAAACGCATTTTCTCGGAACCGTGTTTTAAAAGTCGGTTGTCAAATGTTCTCGAAAACTATTCAACCGATCTTGATGAAATTTTACACAGGTGTTCGAAATACAATTTACTCGTGCTTGAACGAAGGATTTTGTTTTTTTTTTTCAATTACAACTATTTAACTACAATTATAACTATTTAAAAAAAAACAAAATGTCAAGCAAATTTTACCGAAATTCTCATTTTTTTGCAAAACTGTCTGCCAAAATTCCAATTTTTACTTTTTTGTCCTTTCCTTCGTTCAAGCTCGAGTTTATGGTCTTAAATAAAACACTTATTTTTGTTTTTTCATTTTTGATGATCCTGTCAGGAGTTATGCTGACAACGCGACGCACCTTTTTTTCGAGGGGTCACCGGAAATGACGTCACAATGGTGGAGTTTTAACTTTTTGTTTTTTGAAAATTTCAGAAATTACTCCTTAAATATGTATCTATAAGACCGAAAAAAGTTTGAATTAAACAAATTTTTTTACAAAGAAAAAAAAATATTGAGAATAGGCCTTTTTTTACCCGACGAAATCCATGTAACCCCTTAAAGAGTTCTAGATTTTGCTCTCAAGCACTCAGCACTGGGTCAACTGTCCAGAGTCGAACACCACTTTTTTGTTTCATCAGTCTCAAGTATTTCCTCAAGTAAATTTATTTTATATAAATGCATTAAAAGTTTGCTGCTTTTAAACTGGTTCCCTAATAATATAAAACAACTGCTTCGGCGGTTTTTAGAAGCATTAAAAACTATTTGTTTTAGTGAGCCAAAATTTTCTTTCAACTTAGCTTTAAAGCAGGGGTGGCCTTTCTTAACTTGTTTTGTGTATGGTGACCGACCCGGTCTAATGCACATACATATGTATGTATATGTGTAAGTGTATGAATACGTGGTTTTGTGAAACTATGCATAAATACCCTTGAGGAATGCGTAGTTGAGAAATAATTTTCTTGATTTTTTTTTTTAATAAATGCAAATATTCATCTAATTAGCTAAGGCTACAAGAAATTTAGCTATTTCTCAATTAATTATTAAAAACACCGTTTTCAGAAACTGTAATATTTTTGTGTTATAAATTAGAATGAAATATATTCTTAGTATTTCTTTTAAATTTCTCAATGGGCCATAAATACTTCAAATCTAAACAAACACGCACCTTAGTGTGTGTTAGTGAATATGTATGTGTATGTATACTCGTACATGCAGAAATGCGCAAAAATGTGATTCGCAAGACAGGAAGTACTCGAATGTGTTTGTGTGCATTAAATCGAAATATTTGAGCATTTGTAAATAGACAAAAGCATATGGAATGCCTTTTTGTGCACAGTTCTATGCATTTTGATTTGAAATTGGAATCAAAGGCGGAAGAACATGTGATAAGAGTTCACACAAATACACCCAAATACGGAAACATTGAGCGGCACTTAAGAAGGCATTGAGAAAGTGCTCGAATTGAAGATGCGTACGAGTGAAAAATCCAAAATAAGGGTGATCCAAAATAAATGTTACTTCCAAATATTGTGTTCATGGAATTTTATTTATTTATTTTATTTATTTACAGAGAAACAATTAGAAATAATTCCTTCACTTAAATCTAAAACGCTGGCTACCAAGGCCGACGGCTAGTTTCATGGAATTTATTCGGAGAGATTGTATCTTAGATAATAATGGACCTTTTTACTCCCAAATGTCAACTACACAATCACTTGGTGCCTCCTGTTTAAAATGAACGAGGCGCTGATGATGGCACATTGGCGGTATAACCTTGCCCAGAGGAAATGCTGTCTCCTGTTTGTAGCATCAGCCGGCAGTTCTTGTACGAAAAACGGCTAGAGTAGACTAATCACTTATTCATCTAAAATATACTCGTTACGGAAACCGCAATGTGCCCCCTTGTTCACCACTCGAACTGTAGAAACAATGATTTTTTTTTTTGGTTTTTCTATTACATAAAATATTTATAAAAAAGGGTGGTTAGGTTTCAAGGGCCGGTGTTAATTTTGAATAAAATTCAATTTTTTTAAGAAATTATTTTCATTTCTCTTTATTATGATAATATTGGTATGGCTATATTACGTACGGAACAAAATATTGGCCAAATGGTCGCCGCGGCCTCGGCGGACACCTCCATCATTGGTCCAAATTTTCGATAACGCTGAGGCATAATTGAGGCTCAATGCTGTTAATGTACCGAATTATCTCATCCGTTAGCTCTTGAATTGTTACTGGCTTATCGACGTTCACCTTTTCTTTCAAATAACCCCAAAGAAAGGAGTCCAACGGTGTCAAATCACATGACCTTGGCGGCGGCCAATTGACATCGCCGCAACGTGAGCCTATTCGGCCATCAAATTTTTCGCGCAAAAGAGCCATTGTTTCGTTAGCTATGTGACAAGTGGCACCGTTCTGTTGAAACCACATATTGTCCACATCCATATCTTCCAATTCGGGCCATAAAAGGTTCGTTATCATCTCACGACAGCGAACACTATTGTAACTGCCGCCGGCCCATAAACCGCACCAAACAGTCACTCTTTGTGGGTGCATTAGTTTTTCGGCAATCACTCACACAAATCCACTGAGGTGAAAATGTACCTCAGCACTGAAGACGATTTTCTTCACGAAGTGCGCGATATGCGTTTTGATTTGAACGCCCGTTTTCATAATAAGACTGAATAATTTTAACGCGTCGCTCGATTATGTATCTTTCCACGGTTCAAATTGAGTTAGTCTGAAATTGAAAAATGTCAAATGAAGTGAAGAAAAGAACTTGACGTTAAGGTGTGGTTTACATTCAATATCGGCCCTCGAAATTTAACCAGCCTTTATATAAATATAATTGGCGCTTACACTTCTTTTGGGTGTTTGGTCCAACCCCACCTCCTATTTATGGTAATATGATATTTATAAGGCGTCTTGATATGATTCATAGCAGAAATACAGTCGGCTTTAATGCCACTACGTGCTAAGAAGCGATTGCTATATCGTTAGATTTTAGGATCACTAAAAATCAATACGAATTCAGCATTTAATCAGGAGTAAAACAAGGCAACTCACTTTCAATGACAATTTTTAATTTACTCGTATGACTTCATGAGGTAGTAGCAAACTAAAATGTGGGAATCGATTTTTAATTGCAGCTCGTAAGTGTTAGCTTATGCCGATAACATTGTCGTCAATGCAGCTTTAGGAATGGGTCCACGTGTAAACACAGAGAAAACGAAATATATGCATTTCGCGAAGAAACCGAGTGATACGTTGACATCTATGGTGAATGCATACGAAAGTCAACAAATCTAAATATTTAGGTTTCTTTACCAGCAGTAATTCTGACACTTTGGTGGCAATAAATGACTGAGTAAGCGCGGCAAATAAAGCATTATTTGCATATATGAAAGCATTTACATATCGATTGCTATCAAGAGCTCAAAAGATTACAAGACAAATACTAACATACAGCAGCATGGTATGGATACTTAAAACAACATACATCGAGCCAATACTGAGGTTTGAAAGAAGGATACTACGACCAAGATATGGTCGCTCCCGGCAAGATGACGAAACATATCGTGTGAGATACCAACACGAGCGCTACTCATTGATTCATACTGGAAACGCAATACGCTTTATAAAAAGTAAACGAATCAGACGGCTGTGGCACAGGTACAGAATGCCCAAATGGCGAGCTGCCAGTTTAGCGCTCCATAGACAACCAATTGGACGGAGCGATCGAAGGAGACCACGCTGGGTTGATGAGGTCACAGGCGACGTGCGGAAAGTGGGGATCACAAGCCGGAGAGACATAGTAGAGGATCGATCAAAGTGGATAGCCGTTGCTATAGAACTGTAGTGCTAAAGATAATGATGAAGATGATAAAAAGTCAATTTTCTTCGTTGTTGAATGAAACATTTAATTCGCTAATGTAGTATAATTGTTTTTGTCTTAATAAAGTTGTATTTTATTTCTAGCTCTATTTATTTCTTATTTAATTAAAAAGCGGTTTATATTAGCACTAAGTTAATAGTCAGTAAGAACTTTTGTGTTTTTTGACTAAATTAAATAAATAGATTTAGCACCTGCTCCTACCAATTGATGTCTCATACCGGCGTTTTCAAATCTGTGCACGGGCGAATGATAGTCAGGCACCAACCCATTCTGCTATGGCGACCCACATTATTACTTCTAATGAAATTCCTAAACATTTCCTCAATTTACTTTTATTAGGTTGGAGAATAAGTTCGTAGCGTTTTTACCGAATACTTTTATTTAAACAAAAAATAATAATTATATCAATAAGTTAACCAATTATACATTCGATGTTGCTGTTCACAACCTCTTCCCATCTCTCGGCCAACTTGTTGATGCAGTTTTTAAGGACCTCTTTGTTATCGAAGGTAACGCCCTTCATATGGTTTACAGAAAGCGAATCAGATGGTAATCGGTCGGGGTAAGGTCCGGAGAATACGGCGGATGCCGAAGGACCTCTCATTTGAGGTCTTGGAGTGCGGCTTTAACGACTCGTGCAACATGGGGCCTTGCGTTGTCGTGAAGAAGTATGGTTTAACCATGTCGACCTGGTATTTTCAGTCGAATAGTCTCATTCATACGGTGTAGCTGGGCAATGTAGAGCTCCTTGTTGACCATGGCATTCTTTTCGATCATTTCCCAGTACACCATGCGCTCCTAGTTCCAACAAACACATATCATGATCTTCTGTAGATGAAGATCCGACTTGACTCTCGACGTTGGTGTATCTCCTGGCGCCGCACACTCCTTTATTTGCTTCCTATTGATGTACAGGCACCATTTCTCATCTCCCGTGACGATTCGGTACAAAAAGCGCTGTTTATGACCGCGTGTTGCTCGACGGCGGGCTAGATGCTGAGAAACAATTTGAAAGGGACTTTCTTTGTTTTTTTCATTGAACTCATGAGGCACCCAGGCTCCCATTTTTCGGTAAATCCCATTGATTTGAGGTGATTGAGAATCGTTTTATGATCGCAGTTCATGTTTTCTGCCAATTCACGACTGATTTGTCGACCCTTCTCCTTCAAATGTGATTCGAGACGTTCGATCGAATTCAGAAGGCCTTCCACTGCGGGACGTGTCAGCGACGTCAAAGCCGCCATTTTTGAACTTTGCAACCAGTTCCGTGCTGTAGCCTCGCCTATGACTTGTTCTCCATACGCGTCGCAAATGTTTCAGGATGCTGCGGCAGCTTTTTGATCTCGATGAAAAGCAAAGAAGAGCAGGTGTCGAAAATCTTAATTTTTGCCTCCTAGGTATTCCATTCCTAAGCCTCAAAACTAATAAAAAGTTGAATAACTCAAAAATACAATTAACATAGTTTTGTAGAGCAAACAAAGTTTTGAATGATCCTTTGCCAAATAACGATCGAGGTGTTGTACAAAAATGAAAAAAATTAAGAGAAAAAAATAAAAACGCTATAAACGTATTCCCCGACCCCAATAGTTTTGGCAAGTCCCATCAATTTCTGTGGTCTGGATTACAGGACATTGGAACAGGGTAGAGGGAAATGAAATCGCTGATGAGCTTGCCAGGAACTGGTCGACTTAATTGCTCTTAGAGGTTATCTATCCGGTCATGACTAATATCAAAGGAGAACTGCACATCTTATTTCTCAGAAACCCTTTGCCGCCGGTACAATAGACGCAGGACGCGGAAAGTCTAAGAATTTCACGCCACTCAATTTCCAAACTCGTAGTGGTGTTTACCGGTCATTGCACGATCGGCACACACGAGCAAAAGCTAGGTTTACCATTTTACCCCCATTGCAGAAGCTGAGGGGACCTTTCAGAGCAGATGACCGGGAAGCACTTTCTCTGTTCATTTTAGGGCTTGGCAGGTAGACAATTAAGGTCACTGGGGGCTTCTTTCTTCGACAGTCTGGGACAGTACTCCAATCTAAATACCATCAATCTTCGCCATTACATCAACAGCTCTGGTTAGCTGTAGATATCAGCCCATTTTAGGGCTCAAGATGATACTAAAACGTCGCTTTAGTGCCTCTTGAGGAGTGCCAGACCGGTAACTACTCCAATACTGGCATGATCTATTTCATCCTATGACATGAATACAGACTGCCTGTCGAGACTCCCAACAATTGAATTTAAAGAATAAATCTATACTTTGGACCACCCTGAAAGCTGTCGCACACATAAGCACAAACAAATGTTTATTGAAAAATTTAAAAAGTAATGGCCGCATATTTTGTTACGAACAAAGATAAGATTTTCCAAACGCAAGATAAATGTATGCGCGTATATATGTGTTTGTATCTGCATGCCACATAAAAAAAGCAAGACATAAATGAATAAGAAAATGGGAGAAAATATGCAGAAAGCAAATGGAAAAGGCAGAGCTTTGCAAACACATTGTTCATTATAACTTGGTTTGCTGCTACGAATATTAGATTTTCTTGCAGCAAAACGAAATTTAAAGTGAATTTTATGCAACTGAATTGCATTTTTGTTGTGAGATATTGAGGAAATTTAGCAATAAGTAATTTGTTTTTGCAGCAAAGAGTGCACGCTTATACTATGTTTCTATAAGAGCCCATACTATCACAAGGAAAGCAAAAAAATAAAATCACACATTTTAGCGGTGCAACGAAACATGAAACAAAATTTATATAGTATGAGACATTGAAAATATCGCTTATAGATGCACTTCATTTGACTTTTTTCAATTTCAGATTAACTCAATTTGAACTATGGAAAGATACGCAGTCGACCAACGCGTTAAAGTTATTCAGGCTTATTATGAAAACGGGCGTTCAACCAACGGGCGTACCAATATTTGGCCGATATTTTGTTCCGTGCGTAATTGAACCATACCAGTATTATCATAAAAGTGAGAAATGAAAATAATTTCCTAAAAAAATTGTATTTTATTCAAAATCAACACCGGCCCTTAAAACTTAACCACACTTTATATGAAAATTTCAATATCTTCCATCGCAATAATTTGGTATTGAATTGAATGAGTAGACTAAATTTTAATTCGCTAATTTTTTGAGCAATGTGATAAGTAGAAGAATGCCATTCATTTGATATAAATATATTTGAACTCTTGAGCAATTGTGGTTTCGCTAAGCTAACAAATTTTATAATACAGGGGATCATATGAAATACATGCTAATAAAGTGAAAGTGTAAAATGCCTGTCGCCACTCTTGTTTCTAATTGTAATCGATTATGTGCTAAGCAATGCCCTTGACGCTCAGCCTGACAAGAACATCCTCTGGAATGCAATCAGTATGGAGCATCTAGATGATCTTGATTATTCTGACGACACTGCTTTACTGTCACAACAATGCGGACACATACATCGCGAACTAGACGATGGCGCTACCTACGCAGATCGCTTTGGGTTGCGTATTAACATTGAAAAGGCGAAGTCTATGGCCATTAATGCCCTTGCGCATTCACATTGAACGCGAAACCCATCGAAGGTGTAAACAAATTTGTCTACTAGGTAGCCATCTGGTCAAAAGGCGAGTTACGCTAATATCATGAGTAAGGTCCAAAGATCAGCTTTTTTATGCGCTTTAAGGACTATCCCAAATAAAGAGCTGGAGTGCTAATCAATTTACCTACACTAAATCTAATAGGCAAACACGTGGCCGCCGTCTCGAAGCTCAGACTTAAAAGCATGGGGCTATGGGCCACCGGCCCTTGAAACTTAACCACCCTTTATATATAGCGTATATATAGATATATGGTGCGTTAAGTAAATATGGCACAGTTGTTAATTTGTAAGTCTGCTAAAAAAACCATTTAAATTCAAGTTTCAAACTTTACGTAAATAAAAAAAAAGTATAAACAAATATTCATGAAAATTTACAACAATTTCGTGTACGCAGTTTTATAGCGCATTGAATTTTAATGCAATAAAGTGCGAGGCTACTTAGGTAGGTAAGTGGCAAATATCTACGGCCAACCAGGCTGTTAAGGTAATGCAGAATACTGATGAGATTTCGTCTGGCGCACTGACCCAGGCTATCGAAGAAACGAGCACCTACTGACCTTTATCATCCAGCTTCCAAACCCGGATAATTACAGAGAAAGTGCTCCCCGGTCTCCTTCTGTAATGGATGTTAAATGGTAAGTCTAGCTTATCCGCGTGAGTACAGATCGTTCAATGACCGGTAAACACAGCTATGAGTTTGTAAATTGAACGGTGAGGAGTCCCTAGAACTTTCTGAGTCCTGCATCTATTGTACTGGAAACAAAGGGTTTCCGTATTAGCACACTAAGGAATGGTAATTCATCTGTTCTGCGCTTTTCTGAGAAATGAGTTATGCAATTCCCCTTTAACAACAATCAAAGGGATGCCGCTGGCCGGGTAGTAGACCTCTGAGACCAATTCAGTCGAACGCTTCCTGGCAAATTTATTAGCAATTTCATTTTCCTCTATGTTTCTGTGTCCTGTAGATAAATGTTGCCTGCACACCCAAAATACTTGATCTCCTCCTTACAGGAGTTTACTAGTTTCGTTCTGCACCATGGCGTCGTCAGAGCCTTGATCGTGACTAGACTATCGGAATATATGTCAATATCGCCCTCGCGTTCCATAAGCATTCTGCATGCCTGCAGGATAGCAAATACTTCTGCCTGAAAAATAGAAAGCAAATAGATAAACTGGCTGGTTTCGAAAAAACCGCTGCTCCGACTCCTGATTCCATTATGGAACCATTAGTGACGACAGAGGTAGATAGATTTTTCCTCGTTCCAGTTCTACCTACTTGGAAAAATGGCCCTGGCACGACCCTCAAACCCCCGTTTGCGCAGTTCAGAGAAATGTTGTGTTAACTGCCCGAAAATCCTGCCATGTTGCTTGAGAGATTGTCTCCAGATATCAACCTCCTTTGACTTAATAACACTTTGAGCAACGATGGAAATAACGTGAAAGGCGATAGGAAGTTTGAGCAAAATAACATTAAGGGACAACTTTTACATGCTCCGGTGATGCCAATACAAGCAGGTCTTGGAACCCTCTCCAGTTTAGCTATAGTATTGCCCTTTCAAAGAGTTTCTCTTCAAACAGTGCATCCGTACGTTAAAATTGCCAGAACCTCTAGGTTCCACACCCAAAGAACTACTTGTGAATCGAGTCATCATTTTTTGCTAAAGCGCAAAGCTACTTAGAAGCTACACTTTTATCGGTGGACAAGAAAAACGCTCAGCTCAACACAAATTTTCTAAAATATTAACTTTTGTTATTGGCTTAAAAGATGTGTTAGCCCTTCTAAATTGTGAGAAAAAAGTTCATTATCGTAAAAATATGCTCTGTGGAATTCCGAGTTTCTCCAACTATAATTTTTCAAAAAGGCTAACAATTTTGAATATTTTCTTTTGGAAATTCAAGGGGTCCCGGTGGACTTGAGCTCGAAAATTTAGGATATTTTCAGGAATTTTTTTACAATAAAAAAATGTAAAACAATATTTAAAATTGTCAGGCTTTTTATTTAACTTTTTTTACATACAAAAATTTAAAAAAATTTTTTTTTTAATTTGAATAATTTTAAAAATGGCACTGAAGTTGACGCTCCAGAAAAATTTAACCTGGCCGGTGTTGTCCGTTTTAGCTCTTCTATTTATCTGAAACACAAAAACCACAAAAAAGAGGTTGTCTGCAAAGTCGGTTTACTGACGATAGTTTAACGTGATAACGTCATAAGAAAATACTGATTGAATGGTTGCATTTTTCAAAAGAAAATTTTATTTGTTTAATACATATTTTGTATGGATATAGAGAATGAGTTAACATTAACATAACATATATTTTAACATAACATAACATAACATAACATAACATAACATGACATAACACAACACAACACAACACAACACAGCACAACACAACATAACATAACATAACATAACATAACATAACATAACATAACATAACATAACATAACATAACATAACATAACATAACATAACATAACATAACATAACATAACATAACATAACATAACATAACATAACATAACATAACATAACATAACATAACATAACATAACATAACATAACATAACATAACATAACATAGCATAACATAACATAACATAACATAACATAATATAACATAACATAACAGAACATAACATAACATAACATAACATAACATAACATAACATAACATAACATAACATAACATAACATAACATAACATAACATAACATAACATAACATAACATAACATAACATAACATAACATAACATAACATAACATAACATAACATAACATAACATAACATAACATAACATAACATAACATAACATAACATAACATAACATAACATAACATAACATAACATAACATAACATAACATAACATAACGTAACATAACATGCTGTTCAAGCAAGGTAACGACGCATGAGCATGATAACGACGCATTTTTTGGTGCGTGCAGCCGGCTACATAGAATTATAAGACGTTATCACGTCAAAAAATAATAATAACATTAAAACAACAGGTATTATTAACAAACTTGGTTTTATTTTAAATTCTTCAAGTAAATTAAATTAATATAATCAATAAGAAGGCATATGCAAATACAAATACGTGAATTTATATATGTACATATGCGCATATACAAACATATATACGCTCACTTAAGTAGGAGAGAGCAAGATGTCGAACGTTGCCGTTCGTTTGCTTTGTTTGCTTTGTCGTTCCTTCCGCGCTTTCGCTTGTAGTTCATTCAATGCAATGAGCAAGGTAACTACATATGAGCAAGGTAACACTAATATGAGCAAGGTAACACTAACATGAGCAAGGTAACTACATATGAGCAAGGTAACTACATATGAGCAAGGTAACACTAATGAGCAAGGTAACTACATATGAGCAAGGTAACGACACATTTTTTGGTGCGTGCAGCCTGTTAAATCGAATTATAAGACGTTATCACGTCAAAAATCAGTATGTATAGCTATCAGTATGATAAGCAATGTCCAGCTACTAGAATAGAAAAAAAAAGTTTGGCAAAATGGCGCAGTTTTGAATTTGACACTCTAAAAATCGAGTTTTCTTTCAGTTTTTTAATAAAAAAAATACGCAATAATTGAAATAATAGTATGATTCTAGTACGGTCGATAGCCATTGATGTTGTGAACAACATTTTAAAATTTCAGACGATTCAGTTGAATACTTTTTTTTTTGGACAACACGAGACCGCAAAAAGTCGTTTCGAGATAAATAAGTTTAAAGTTTGAGGTACAGAAGCACGCGGACCGCTCTCTACCTCGTTAATGGACTGTAGAAGCATAACATTGGGAAATTCCGCATGAACATTTCACAGTAGATTCTTAAGATATTTTTGAAATATCGAAAAAACAAAAAATCGATTTTTTCAATTTCTGGGCCACCGGGTCCCCTTCAGCACACCTTTGTAGTTTCGTTGCTTCGGTTCCTGTTAGTAGAACTAACACAATGTGGGGCTTCTAAATTCAACACTGGCCCAGAGGAACATGTTCAAATACCGTTATTCCGGTAACTGAGTCAATCCGAATTCCTCAATTAAGTCAGATCAACTTCCAAGCCCTTTGCTCAAAAAGAAAAGTTGAAAACTCGAGCACAGTGTAAGTTTTCCTATTCCAAGCGCTATGTCTTTTGCCAAAAAAAAAAAAAAAATAGTTAAAAAATCTCTGTTTTAAATCGTTGCAGAGGAGTTATTTCTTGTTTGAAAGAAACGCCTTGGCAGAGTCAAAATATGGCAGCTCCTCTGGTTCTTTCACTCCACCGACCACCTTTCAAGTCTAGTAGCGCCTTTAATTCCATGTGTTATCACAGACCTATAGTACATTCAGGGAACATCTAAAAGCTGTTAGTGTAAAGGCGACAAAGGCTAACAACGCACAGGGTGCCAAGAGAAAAATTCTTTCCACTGTGACAGACTCCATAATGTTGTACGCCTCTCCAATCTGGGCTGGAGCAAAAAAGTGCCATTTTAAAGAACTACTGCAGGTCAGTAGAACAAGTGCGTTGAGGACCGCATGTGCCTATAGAACAGTGTCGGACGATGCCTTCTGCGTCATAGCTAGCAAAATGCCTATAAACATCCGGACAAACATACAGAAGAGGTTGTACTGCTCGCAAGGTATGAAGCCGACAGATGAATTCGAACAAGCAGAACGTTCTACCTCGATAGCTGACTGGAAATCAAAGTGGGGCCAGTCATCAAAAGGCAGCTGGACGCATAGGTTGATCCCACGGATTAACGAGTGGATCTGTCGGAAACACAGAGACTTTGATTTCTTCCTACCGCAGCTATTAAGTGGGCGCGGATGTTTCCAAAAATATCTGCATCGCCTAGACTTAGCTGGTAGCCCTTATTGTCCAGAATGCTTGGACGAAGAGGACACGGTCGAACATGTGGCTTTCTATTGTAGCAGGTTCGTTAAGGAACACGAGGACCTAGCAAGAACAACTGGCGTGTTTCTGACGCCCATTAACCTAGTTCCACAAATGCTTGAGTCGAATGAAAAATGGAGGGCAGTGCAAGTTTTTGCAATTCGTATTATCGTGGAACTTCGCAACATTGATTGGACGCGAAAGAACGACGCGAGACGAACGCGGCAGCAACCACAACTGTCGCATTGATAAAAAGCAGCAAGACGAACAGTAAACGAATATAACTGACGATTGAGCTTATTGCTTATTGCTCCAAAACGGTATCCCTGTAGGATGAACCGTCGGACTTGAGGTGCTTTTAGTGGCGTTAAAGTCCCACACTGACTAAGGCTTTCGATTGCTTTTACACCTCGTGAAAAAAAAAAAAAAAAAAAAATGTGTTATCACAACTTAGTTGCCTAACTGTAGGTTGATGTGAGTTGGCGTAATTACCGGTAGCCACTTCTGCTTATTCCAACTCATCCAGTAATCATGCGAACAAGGAATGCAATTTTCACTTTGCTTTTATATTTATATTTGAAATTAGTGGCTCTGAATATTTAACTTTATAATTCACTTTTCCGTTCGCACAAAATTTCCCACAACCAAACGAAATTGGACCCAACAAGTATGAGTAATACAGTTTTGATGTTAGCGATGCTGCTGTGGCGCTAAATGAAGCCCAAACAAAAATTCCCCTCACATAAAAAACTTTTGTTAATCTAACTCGACACTCATATGTTTATTTGAAATTTATAAAAACGAAAACTCTCACTCAGTGAAATATTCTCGTTTCAGCATTGAAGTGCTAAAAAATGTACAAATCATGTTCGAGCTAATACTTGACTAAGCGCTACACACAGCAGTCACCATTAAAACTTTATTTATTTAGAATTGCTAACGAAAATTGCCAAAAATTTAAGGTGTTTGCTTGGCACACTCATCACAGTGAGATCAAACCTCGTTCCACTTTGTTTAAAAAAAACAAAACAAGGAAAAATGCAACGAATTTAAAAAAGCCCATATTCCAAAAGAAGTGACTGAAGCCCGAAACATGCACGAGCAATGTAGGTAAATTATCAGAATTGCATCGTTGCAATAATTCTTGAATTCGCTTACTGAATGCGTAATGAAAAAGTTGCACCATTCGTGTCGTGATAAATGTAGCAAACAGCATTTTATGCAATGGCCAGCCAAGCAGGCAAACGGACGTGCGGTATGGCCAAGCACTTGAGTGGATTTACCACACACACACAAGCACCCATTTATCGCTGCTTATATTTGTGTACTTGTACATAAAATGCGCGCGCTGTACTCGCCACATTGCACACGGCTGCACAATGGGCTAGAAGCTCGAGAGTTTTCCCAAAAAGGGCAATTAAAAAAAAATTTATCGGGTTCATATTATATAGTATGGCTCTATACATTTTTGTAAGCAAATTAGGGAATTAGCTTATATTTATTAAAAAATTCTGAAAAAAGACTTCTTTAATATCATAAATAATTTCGAATTTTCTAGCGTTTATCGGTTATCCAATTTATATTTTTTTAGTTTTAACATTTAATCCTTTCGACCCGACATTCGCACAGCAATCCTGGTATAAAATTGTTTATCGAAATTGGTTAATTAGGTGATTTATAATTTAAAAATTATTAAAAAGCTGAGATGCAATAACAGGGTGGCGCGGTGGGTGGTGGTAAGCCGTGGTACCACTCGGGATGTTATGTGGTACAAATAAGTACTAGTCGTCCTGTAAAACACACTTTAGAAATAAGAAATAATATACCCAAAAGAGTATATTTTATTTATTTATTTATTTGTTTATTTTTTTGTTTATATTTTTTTAATTTGAATATTATTCAAGAAAATTTTATTGAAAAATATCTTTACACATAAAATTCACGTATGGTAAGGTACGATGCACGTTTTGCAAAGCGGTACTTGGCACTCTTGCGAGCCTGAGTTTTTTGAGAACTGCAATTGGTACAACGACGTCGTGCAATACCTTCAACAGGAAGGTGTATTGCCTTGCGTTTGACAATTTGTAGTGTTCGTCCAGGTTTTGACTGATGAACGGCTGTAGTTTAAAAACCGTCCTGGATCAATGCCTCAGCTAAAGTAACTAAAAACGATTTGAATGGTATCTTTTTCCGGTTAAGGTCGTTATAGATAACCCAAGTGTTCACTGCTATCATCATAATCAGACGGTTAAACACTTTCTTCCACAACTTACCCGATGTCCTATCGTATTCATAAAGCCCAGACATCTGATCAGCCAAGTCGACTCCTCCCATGATCTCCCTATAAAGTTTCATTCGACTTGGTCATTGAACTAGGTATTTTTCTCCTGTCTTCAAAGTTTTTGTAACATTAGACACAGAAGGTTCGTGACAATTACTCAATACCAATACTTCTTTCGTGACGTGCCTGATCTATACTTGAATGTTTTGGTATGTGGTTTGATGTTGTGCAGTTCCGAAGTCCATAAACAGTGTTTTTTGGTACAAAATTTTCATCAGGAGTATTCCAAATAGTATTTGTTTCCAATGCGCCGGGATTCGAAGCGATGTCATCAAAGACGCTTTCAGTATCATCATTATCGCTGTTAGAGCTCAAAACACCACTAGGTAAGAATGTCTCGTCAGCATCCTCATTCTCCTCGTCTACTGAATCTTCGCTATCACTGAAAGTAGTGCAATCACTTGGAAGAAAATTGTCGGAACTTCCCCTTGAGAAGTCTTCTGAGTCGCTGGTACTATCAGCTTTGTCTTCCATGATTTTTCGGATATCTTTAGGGCCCATTTTCTAAGGATAATATAAATTTTTATCAAAATGAACAGTCACATTATGTAATATTTATAAGACTAGTGGTACATATACCTATTATACCGGACGAATGGTACACATAAGTACCATATGCTAAAATAACTGCAAAACAATATTTTTTTTTTAAACACTTACATGCACAAATTGCAAACAATTTTAAAAACCTTTATTTTATTGTAATTTCCAATTTTTTTTTTGTTTTTTTTTTCTTTTTTATTGAAATGCTATAAATATGATACTTAAATACATTTCATTTTATTATACCTAGTTTACACTATCAAATAATATTTTTCTATTAAATGCGACAGTGTTTACATGAAATACGAGTTGCCCATATTCGACGGACTCATCTGGCAACCCTGCATCTTTTGACAGAGACGTCAGATCGCTTAATGACATACCGCATTGGAAGCGTCAGTCCAAGCAGATTTTTACCATGGAACAGTACATGCCACGCGAGTGCTCCCAAATTGTTGAAATTTACATTCAACAAAAGAAGTCAATTGTGAAAACTCAACGTGCGTATAAAAGATTAAATAATGTGAAAAGTGCGCCTTCTAAGAACACCATTAAACGTTTGTACGAAAGGCTTTCGACTGGTGATGCTCTTTCTAATCCAAAGAGGCCAAATCATAACCGACCAAGGCGATCGGATGAGAATATTGCTCTTGTACGGGCCAGTGTTGAGACGTCGCCAAGGACATCCCAAAATCGCCGTTCTCAGCAGTTGGGCATTGCTCGGACCACTTTACAACGAATTATCCGCATTGATTTGCATTTATTCCCGTATAAGATTCAAATGGCGCAAAGATTGTTGCCTGCGGACAAGCCTCGTCGATTGGAATGGGCCCAAAGAGTTTTCGAAATGGCTGAAGATTACGAGCAATTTTGGAACAAAACCATCATGTCCGATGAGGCTCATTTCTTATTGAATGGGACGGTAAACAAGCAAAATTGCCGTAATTACGCTACTGAAAATCTTCACGAAATTCAAGAGGTACCTCTTTACGACGAAGAAGTCACTGTTTGGTGCGGCGTCAGTGCGAAAACGATTATTGGGGCGTTTTTCATCGAAAGTGAAGATGGTCAAGCTCTTACCGTCAATCAGGAACGTTATCGCGATATGATAACCACTTTTGTGATGCCAATTATTCGTCGAAAGCGTATGACGCAGTTCTGGTTTCAACAAGATGCCGCTCCACCACACACAGCTCGCACCACAATCGATTTTTTGAAGAAATTGTTTCCTCGTCGTTTGATGTCGAAAAATGGCGATTTTGACTGGCCACCGCGTTCGCCCTATTTAACGCCACCTGACTTCTTCTGTGGGGATATTTAACATCAATGGTTTATATTAATAAGCCAAAGGCCATAGAAGAGCTCAAGAACAACATCCGTGAGGAAATAGCCGCTATTCCAGCCGAAATGTTAGCTAAAACTATGGAAATTGCTGCAAAACGGGCACAATACGCCATACAGGCTCAAGATGGTCATTTGAGAGATATCATATTCAAAAAGTGATGACAACAAATCTACTTGAACCAAATAAAATGATTATTATCGTCAACATCAAAAAAATTGTGTTTTTCTTTGATTTAAAAAAAAAAACACATGGGTCCACTACATATATAACTGGAAGACAGCTGACAGAAATTTACGTCTGGTTGCCAGCCGTTAGAATTCTTGGAACAAAATATTTTTTTTTTTCGTTTAAGTTTCCGGCATTGCTCATCTGAATTGGCAAGTTGCCGACCAACCCGGAGGTTGGTATGTTTTACGAACCTTTCGGTATGAGCTACTGCGAAATGTTTGAAAACTTCTGATACTGATGACATCTTGAGGTCACGCTGTAAATTAGAGTTATTCACATACTAAGGTGCGTTTACTGCGGTTTTTATGAACTTATGTGGGAAACGTTGAATTTTTTCAAAGTGAGTTTGCTTGCTTTGACAGCCCCACAGCTGTATGCCCACAAGGGTTTAAATACATAGTTGGTTATAAATTAAAAGTTTGTTTTGTATGGAAAGAGGCGAATTTCTTCTAGTAACCCAGTTTAATTTTAGCATTTTGAGGTTTATTTTATCGTGCACTTTCCAACACAGTTTGCCATCAAGCGCCATTCTTAAGTACTTTGCAGTATTGGGCTAAGAAATTTGCGTGCCTGAGATGTATACAGGCTTATTCGATTTTTTTACTCATATAGACTATATTGAATTTTTTTATTCATAAAATCTACATGAAGTGAATTTGCTTCATTAAGTTTTATACGCCACTTTGTAGTTCATTCGCTGATTTTGTTAAAATATTTCTAAAGCTTACTAGTGGACTGTGTCTCAACACCTCCGATTGCTAAAATGCACAAATATCAGCAGTAGTGCTAGTCTCGAGACCGGTAGATCAGATGTGAAAATTACATAAAGTATAAGGCCAAGGATACATACTATCTTGTGGAAACTTGGGGAAGACTTCCTTCTTTTCGTTTGCTTCTTCTATCACGTTTGTGATACCATGCACTTGCTCAATCGTTGAGTACTTTGCTCGAATTCCGAACTGGTGGGTAGGAATAAGGCGTTTGTTTTGATTCAAAGGCTTTAAGCGCTGCAGAATTTTTTTTTCGAGTAGTTTGGATATACTAGGTAGCACGGAGATCGGACGGTATGATGACACTTCATGGAGACTTTTGCCAGGCTTTGGTATCATTAATGTTTCTGACACTTTCCAGTACGTTTGAGAAAGATTTTTTAAGGTCATAAGATCGAAGACGAGTGCCTCTTGAGATTTAGGGAGATTTATTCCACGCTTTATCTCTGTGCGCGCCATAAAATATTAAAAGTCAAATGTCTTCTAAACCAGTTTGTTTGCAAATATCTTGCTTCCTACGGCCTTGCCGATATTTTAATCCATCAAATTTTAAGCATCAAATTATCTACTAATTTTGTATTACACATTTTCAGATACGATTAAAGGCTACAGAGACAAACAGTGGAGAACTATTCGCCGTTGTTTTGTGAAGCACAGTTATTCTCCATACTAGGTGCGGCTGATTCTTTGCAATACTTAATTACTACTACACATTGGAAATGCCTATTTATATCGTTTTGAAAATGATTAGAAATATGTAAAAAAAGTGAATTGCTTATTTCATTTTTTCTTTCCGTTTCGAAAATTTTATTTAACAAAAAACAAGAGATTGTGACTTACTATTAAAGTCGTCCGATACAGATTTTGCACTTACTTATAAAGGGTTTTTCAATAACGGCTGGTAGATGTGCAGAATGTCAATCGTGGCGTTTGCTGCGTGGCACGTAGCGCCGTCCTGCTGGAACCACATGTCGTCTAGGTCCATAAGGTTCAATATGGGCCATAATAAATTTGTTATCATCGTTGTGTAGCGCTCGCTATTCACGGGGACCACCTCACGATTCGAAGCCCAGTCAGCGAACAAACGGCGTTGTCTATGGTCATCAACTTTGAGCTCCTAGGTCAGTTGGATCTTGTACGGGTGTAGGCCCAAGTCCCGACGCAAAATTCGCCAAGTTGAAGTCTGCGAAAGGCCAAGTACTTGTGCATGGCGAGGAATAGACTGCCTCGGGTTCTGCTGTACACTTTCACGGGCCGCGGCAATGTTCTCGGCTAATATTGCGTTCCTTGAACGTACGAGCGTTGGCTGATTGTTTACTGACCCGGTCGTCTCAAATTTTGCCACCAAACGATTAAGTGTCGACTTTGAAGGGCCACCACGTCTACCGAAAAATGGGCGCAATGCGCGCAACGTTCGCGTTAATGAACACTCATTTTGATAATAAAGCTTTATCATTTGAATGTGCTGTTCAATCGTATAACTTGCCATGATGATTTGGCATAAACAACTGGATAATAAACAAAAGACTTGACAGATGTCACCAAAACAAAATGGCTGCGTCAAGGCGCCAAAATCGACCCGCGCCAATTCAAAAACCCTTTATATAGATAGAAAATCTACCTAAGGGCGCAAATGATATTGATACAGCGACGCTAAACTCTCGCAAACTTTAGCTATCTAAATATTAATAAATAAATTTAATGCGAGCAGAAAAATAGAAAAATTTCTGTCACAAAATGAAATTGATAATGAAGTTGAAAATTGCGAATAAGAATTAAAAAACGTTCAACATTGTCCACCATGTTGGGCCCGCCATATTGGGTTCGCCATTTTGAGTTTAAAGAATTTGACTGTAAAGTCGTAACTAGTGGCCTCGAAAATCGTCAAGTAACTAGTTTTGCAGAATTTGTAAAATATTTTCCGCAATTTTGTGTTTTTAAAATATAACTTCACATTTGTAATTAGCGACACCGGAGACCCCAAGTACCAATTTACAGGGCGATCTAATAAAATTTCGAATTTTGGCCACTTTTGAAGATCGCTGGCCCATAGTGGGTTGTACGTGTGTATGCATGTGTGCGTATCGTTTGCTACAAAGTAAGTGAATTCAAAGTAAAAGTAAACAACGTCATATCTATCGTATTAAATCGCTTCACTGCCACAATTAAGTGAATGTGGCGCCGAAATGCCTGTGCACTGAACATCGCATTGGCGGTATTCACGTAAAACGATGGGTCAGTGGTCCAGTGGGAGAGTAAAAACAATATCTGAGTCTGTTTCATAGCTGATATTTTAGATACGAGTGTACCTCTTTTGCTCCTTTTCCACCCTGGAAGTACTCTAAGTCCTGCTTTAGGATTTTATTTACAACTTCAACAGCAAACTAAGCAGTCCGATATCTAGACACTTAAAGTCTCTAATTTTCAAAATTCTCGCTGATCCAGTAGCGAAATAGTGTTTTCCTTTCCTTGTTCACTCCACTTCAATTTTTTTCTTTGTTCACTCCACTCGGGATCATGGAGCCTGGACAAACTCTTTCATCGTACATGGTTCTGGGCTGTTGTTTTTATTATATTTTTACTTTTGGTCGTCCGCGACCTCTGCTCCCTTGCGGTTTCCAGTCCAGTACACATTCGCGTGATGCTATCTGGTGATTTCCTAAGCGTTCGAGTCTTATATTTTAAGACAAAACAGTTGTCAGGCTTAAATAGGCTATAAAGAACTGTTAAGCTAGCCATTGCGGGCGCCATGAGCACAACATCTGAGTCGCTGTCTAATGCTTTGTTAGATTGGCAGACTCTGGACTTAACGATACAAGAGGAGGATATTAAGACTTTGTGTTGACTGCCTTCTTTTGGATTGTTGTGTGACGGTCCGAGTTTCAGAGAGAAAGAGAGAGAGTTGATGCGGAGGGGATTAGAGCAGTACTCTCTGCTTTTGGCCATTAAAAGGCAAACTGATGTGTCCTTTGCAAGAAGGTATATTCCTAGTTTTCTCAGAGTAATGAGGAGATCTAGATACTCTCTTAGAAATGTTGCTAAAAACTTTCTATACCGTCGGCTCCAAGACTGGAAATGGTAATGTATGGTACTTGAACTGTAACTTCGGCTGATTTACTGATTTAAGTATAAAATCAACGTTTTCTCTTAATAATTCCTATAATAGCAGACTAGATAACTTGCAAAGGGTAGTGAAGACATAAAATTAGGGTCTGCAGAGACAACCAAGCTAATAAAAAGGTTTCAAAAATTGTTCATAAATGTAAGTTGATGCTCAACTTCGTTGCAATATGAAATGAGCTTGAGCTTATGTGGGTGCTCGTACATTGTGCTGTTCAAGGGAACGAGATTGCTAAGGATTTGGTGAACTGTTGTTCTTCGCAGCGTTCAGTTAGATCGGAGTTAATTTTAGGGTCAAACAAAGTGCAAATAAGTGCCTCTATTCTTGACTTTCTTGTAAAAGCTCATACATTTTTTCGCTAATAATTCGCATGAGAATCATTGGTGCAGCACTGACAAGTGCGAGATATGGAAACGTTTCCTGAAAAAGCCCAAAGCGGTAATAAAAAATTGCCTTCTCAGATGGAAAAGAGGTGAGCTATGAGCCCTGATATATCTAATGCACACATTTTTTCTATATATCCCGAAAGTGTGAGAAAACAATTCTCAAAAGTAAACGAAAAGTTTAGACGACTTCAAAGTTTTACTTTGTATACTAAAATTTATTGAGCCACAAAACTTTATGCTCTATTTTTTTTTAATCTGATTAAAAGTTTTTAAACTTTGACGAAAATGTATCGAAGTTTTATACATCAAAGTTGAAAACCTGGGTTATAATGACATTGGCCATAGACAGAATTATGTTTTATAGAAAAAATGATGAAATTAAAAAAAGAAATAGTCAGAACTGATCAATTTATCGCGCTTTTATAATAATTTCCCATGACTCTATGATCCAACTTGTGAGTATATCAATTTATGGTGATAATATATTAATTACAGGGATATGTCTACATCTTTTTTAGAGGATGAGGAACGCACAGAACACTTTCTTTAGCTCTACACGGCTACCGCCAGTCTTAGATGGGACATTTTTGAGTCGGATTTACTGAGGACGAACGAGCTACATTCTCTTTCCCCCAACAAACTGCTAAGATCCCCTAAATAATCAGAGAAGTTTGTTCTTTAAATTCTTCCTCTACGCCTTAAGCCCAATGAGGACTTTTATCTGAGTGCTTGAGCGTGCACAATCCCATTCCATTCCAACGATGTCAATATGGAAATGCATTCAGAAGGAGCCTTTCATGCAATGCATTTTCGCTCTTTGAGGAATACCCATACTTGCAATGAACCACAACGATGGCCATGATTCAAGCGCAGGTGGAAGTGGCTGGTATAAATAAATGTTGGGCAATACATAAATTTCGACTGAAATGATGCTAAGTGAATAAGTAGGGCAGTATGAGGAGCAGGTCACTCCTCTGTAATCGAGGTTACAAAACAAACGGAATATTAACCCGAGCACTTTGCTGGTTTCGTTTATTACCTTTGCGAACACATAAAATGCCTTTGTTTGGAAAGTTGCTTAAAATGCACAATTTTAAGTAAGCTAAAGGAAACGGAATGAAGCAAACGAAAAGAAAAAGAACAAAAAGATATGAGTGCACAATTGTTGCCCTGTATATGTTCAAGTATATATACATATATATATATTTATATATATATCGATATAAATACGAGCATGTGCGGAAAATGACCAGTGTAATATGGGAATCGGTATTTTATGGACGTGCATTTATTTCAAGCTCACACACTCACATACCATGAAATTGTGTTTAGCGCTGTCAACACCACTATATGAATATGCATTTATGTAGGTATGTATTTCTAAATCAAAGCGACGTTTCACAGTCTCTTTATAGCTAGTACGCAAAAATGTGCAACAAAAATAAATTGCCTAAATTTGGTTATCACAGATTTCAATGGATATTATTATGTTCTTTGAGAGCTACATGTCGTATACGCAACACATCTCCTATGCCAAAGAAATAAGAAACGAGCTTTTAATAAATAAAAATAACTTATGGGATTGACTTTTGTATTAAATTTGGTATATATTTCACTGAAATTTTTGAACAATATCAATTTCCCCATTGGCACAAGCGATTTAAATTGGCTGGAGAAACGCTTAGTACGAATGAAAGACCAGGTTGTCCACAGAATGAATTATGCCCAGAAATTATCAAAAAAATGCGAGATTTTATTAAATACTCGTATATTGACTGACTCATATTAACTGAAATATAAGCGACGTCCCCACGAGGTGAATCGTGTTTCGACCAGTCTGTAGACATTCGCATGCACAATTCAAGATTTGCATAATGAACCAATTCATTGGCTAAGAGTTGCTTGTGAATTTCTCATAAAGAAGCAAATTATTCCATATAACTATTAAAGACTTTTATACGATTGGTATCCTGTAACTATTATCTGTTCGCTAAATTAAATAAATTTGGCGATGAAAGTAAAACTCCCTGAACCGATTGTAGGCATTCAAGCCGCTGTGATCAGCATGGTAAATAGCATTCCCAAACAGGAGCCTGTTAACTTGTAAGCACGACTACAGGGTTTGTTTGAAAAGTAATGAGCCTTCCCGCGCGGAGCGTCTGCCAAGCGATCAACCGAATCAGCTGGTGGGGGAAAATGATCGTTGGACCTTCCCCTTCCACTAGAAACTGGTCCCAGTTCGCTGGTAACAGCGGTGCAGTCAACATCGCGCCACGTTAAAGCTGTTTTAAAAGTGTGTTAGGATTTTGCAGTGACGAAAATGCAGCGATCGTCATCTTTTTCGACTCTCGAGGCATCGTCCACAAGGAGTTTGTACCTCCAGAAAGCACTGTACTACTGTGGGCAAAAAGTAAGGTGAATTCGGTTGTAAAATGAATAATCTTTATTTATTCCTGTAAATCAATTTCATCCCCTTCAAAATAATCCCCTCTCCATGAAATACACTTATGCCAACGATTTTTCTAATCCCCGAAGCATGCCAAATAGTCCATTTCCGTTATAGCCATCAGCACCTTCTTCGATTCAGCTTTTATCTCCTCAATAGACTCGAAACGCGTTCCCCGGAGTGGTCTCTTGAGTTTTGGGAATAACCAGAAGTCACACGGAGCCAAATCAGGTGAATACGGTGGTCGCGGAACGATATGCGTGGAATTTTTGGCGAAATGGTCACGAAGAACGAGTGCAGTGTGAGTCGGTGCATTATCGTGATGCAAACACCAAGAGTTGTTGGCCCATAAATCTGGTCTTTTTAGACGAATTGCTTCACGTAAACGAAGCATAACGCTCAAATAATATTCCTTATTAACAGTTTGGCCAGGTGGAAGGAATTCATAGTGCACCGCACCACGAAAATGGAAAAAAACTGTCATCTTGACCTTTATTTTTGAACGACTTTGACGTGCTCTTTTCGGTCTGGCCTCGCCTTTATCACGATATTCGCTTGATTGGTCGGTTGTTTCAGGGTCGTAAGCATAAATCCAAGTCTCGTCTCCCGTAATGATGCATTTGAGCTTGTCCTGATAGTCTGAAAGCATTGTTTCACACACATCAACGCGACGACTTTTTTCCAAGAAATTGAGAGTTTTCGGTACCAAACGAGATTTGACTTTTCGTAGGCCCAAATGGTATTTCAAAATGGTTTTCACAGATCCTTCTGATATTCCGATCATATCAGTAAGGTCTTTAACAGTCAACCGACGATTTTTGAGCACTAACTCCTTCACTTTATTGACGTGTTGGTCCTCTGTTGACGTCGATGGTCGTCCGGAGCGCTCCAAGTCATCAACACGTTCTCGACCCTCTTTGAAATCTTTGTACCACTTATAAACATTTTTCTGCGATATGGTCGAATCGCCAAATGCCTTCTGCAACATGCTAAACGTTTCCGCAGCTGAAATTTCATTCCGCAAACAAAATTTGATGGCACTTCTCTGCTCAATCAAATCAGACATTGTAAAAATCGAAAAATGCACTCTTGGTCGTTTGGTAAACACAAGCGTAAATATATTACTGATAATGACATTCACATGAAAGTTGGCACAGATGGTATTAACAGTGCTGCCAACTCATGAAAAAAATAGCTAGAGCGAAATTTTAATCCCGCGAAGTTTGACAAAAAAATTCACCTTATTTTTGCCCACAGGTATAAATGCAACATTTCGGCTGAAAAACCGCGTCGCCCGGGTTCGGCCCTCGTGGAAAGACCGCTACCAGCGGTGTTTTGACACTCAAGGGTCCTATTTTGAAGAATATTAGTTGTATAAGCCAAAAGGTTTAATAAAACTGCTTAAAAAAAATAAGGCTGATTACTTTTCAATCAAACCCTGTATTTATTAAGTTTGTTTATAACTTTTTTTTTTAATAAAAATATAGTGTATACTACAACAAGTACCAATTTAACTCCAAGTTTCAGTGTGTAACCAAAAGAAGGACAAACTTTTTATAAATTCGTTTTTCCTTTTAATCAGAATTTTCAATTTGTACAATAATCTGCGTGTTTAAAGTAGTTCGAAATTCGCTATTGATGATCCTGCGTATTTTCTTCCATACAAAAAAATGTATAGAAAAATAATTAGGATTTCTTAAACAGTGTTATCTATAATACAAAAGTGTTTACGTCGATAAATGCACAGAATTGCATGCCCATTTTCTTTTCTGAAAATTCTGACTAAAATATTGTGTGAAAATTGGTGGAGTTTTTTTTAATTTTATATGAATATATGAATAACCAATAAGCAGTCCCGAACAGTCAGCAGATGCCCATTTCGCCGAGAAGCATCGACAAGGCGAGTGCGGGCGGCAGCGAGCGCCTGCACTTGGGACAAGCGGCCCCTATAGAAACATGTTCAAGGAAGCCTGCTTCCCATGCCGGCCTAGTGGCTCACTAGCATTCCCAGTACAAGGATCAGGTGTGATAGCGCAATGAGCTATCCACCTGACATACGATTAATGAAACTTCAACAAATAATGACCTTGGATTCAATATGACGACATTTAGCACACGAAAATAGACACAATTATGACAATAGAATGTTCCCACACTTTGTGAAACATCTAGCGTTAGCTGAACTGAGAAAACAAATGCTTTTGTAAAATATTGACTCTCTCGGAATCAGCGGTGAGGTGGAAAGGTGGAAAGGAAGCGGAAACAGACCGTATCATCACGGCAAAGTTCTGCAGTAAAGTACACCGCTACATACCAGTGATTCAACGATATGAACTAACTGAAAGCGCCGAAGATGCAGTGAAAGATGCTTTCTACGACACGCTGTCAGCTACTCTAAGTCAGGTACAGAAAGGCGCTATAGTTATTCTTATGGGAGACTTCAATGCTTAAATTGAAAACAACAACTCAAATCTCAAACAGACGATGGGCACGTCCGGCTGCGGTACTCAAACAACAATGGTGACAGACTAACCGACCTCTACCAATCCTTTCGGCTGGTTATTGGTGGTTCCATATTTCCGCACATCCACAAGTACACGTAGACATTTCCAAGTGGTAACGCCAGAAATGAAACCAAATCGACCCCATCTGCGTGAGCAATAAATAGAGGAGCTCCCTGATGGATGTGAGGACCATGAAACGTTGGGCTGGAAATAAACAGCGAAAAAACGGTAGCACTGCGAATCAGCAATACAAATCCCAACAATATTGAAAATTTCTGTTACCACGGTGGCATAATTTCAACTAAAGCTATGTCAGACTTTGAACGGTTATAGCCAATTTGGAAATATAGACAAATTTCGCAGAAAACTAAAACAAGAGTATTGAACTCATGCGTAAAAGCCACACTATTATATAGCAGTTAAACGTGGCTGGTGTCGAGAAGCATTGCACAGAAATTACAAAGCTTCACAAATAAATAGAACAATTTTGGCCCAACACTATTCGAAATACGGACTTGTGGCAGATCACCGAGCAAGATCCAATCCAAAATGTGATAAGTTGTCATGAATGGCGATAAACCTGGCACACTCTCAGAAAGGACGGAGAAAGCATTAGCAGAACAGCATTGGAATGGAACCCACAAGGACACAAACGACCCGAGCGTCCATGAAATACTTGGAGGTGTTCTAACCTTCCTGAACTAGAAACAGTTAACTAAACGGATTTTGTAAAGAGAGCAGCGGTTAATAGAATAAGATTTAAGTGTTTTGTTGAATCCCAAGTTGAATAATAAATAAATAAAAAAAATGAAGTTTGAAACTTTGAGCTAAATGCTGTTTGTTGTAGTAAAAGTTGATTTTGAAAAAAAATAAAAAATTAAATAGCCAAAACTGTGCAACATGTCCCACGGCTATTATTGTGAGCGCCACTCTAAGCTGATTAATAAAACTTATGTATGTCAAAACACACACTGATTGTTTTCTTTTGTAAAATATTCAGTTTTTTTTTTGTTTTGTTTTTTTTGAATAGAGAATTGGTTCTCTGTTCTGCTGCTTCCATATTGGCGTGTACCTACATAAGACTAGGCACTGACATGCAATTTTTTTGTAACGGAATTTGTTTTCTTGCAAAGGCCTGAACCGCAAAGTGCAGCTATGTTCTTTTCCGCTCGGCCTTTTTGATTTTGGGAAAGTCTTTCGCTTCTTTTGCCACCACCAGCAGATCATTGGCAAATGAAGGTCCTGCAAGTATGCCACTAGGCTCTGAACCCTTTCTAGGTATCATTTTCGCGTCGATTCAACTATGGACTTCATGAGGTGTACCCATAGAGAACGTTGGTCTGCGTTGAACTCGTGCAGAGTAGCCAAGTGCTTTGTGAAAGAACCAAACAGGAAAATAGCGACTTTTCTCCTAAAACTCAGCAGAAAGTACCTGAGAGTACTGGTGGGTGTAATCACAGAGCACAACGTCTGTGGTCAGCATATGGCTACCATGGGGGTCGTAGACAGGCCGATATGCCTATCCTGTCTTGAGAATGACGACACTGCAGAGAATTTTCTCTGTAGCTGTCCTGCATTTTCCAGAATTAGACTTAGGATATTGGGTTGCGATATACTGAGTAGGGATAGAGTTCATACTCTTTCTCTACCGGATCTCTTAAAATCCATCAATGAATCCAAGAGATTTGTGGAAGAGTGACCTCCAACTAATTTATCCATCTTACCATCCACTCTTTATCTTTCCTATCTCTATTCTTTCTATTGAAATCTATCCGGGTTAGTTTAAGTTAGGTTTGATTTGAACTACAAAAAAATGGGAACCCAGTTGGAAAGTTAGCGAGAAAGGATACACGAATGCTAATAGTTAGAAATTGTGAATGTGCTGAAAAAAGGTGACTTTCGCCCAAACCCGATAGAGAAGCCAGAAAAGTGAGATGCGAGATCTCTAATCCTAACCTTCCGAAAGCAATACAGCTGAAGGCTAAAGGGCTGAGAAGATTCTATCTCGGCATGCATCAAACAACTACCGTGGAACTAGTTCCCGATTATGTTTAGCCCCGCTACATGGATTCAGTGTCCAGCTTTTCGGATTTCCATCAGCCTGAGTAGGTTTATAGCACCAACTCTTATCTACCCGCAATTAGAAGAAGCTTGAGAGTTGGCATATCATTTTTCTTGATATGTACCCGTTGAGCTTCCTCGATGTCATCATATGCCTCAGCCGGCCACAGATAGCTAATGGTAGTTCAAATTTCTCTTCACGACCTCAATAAGCTTGATAGCGAATTACAAAAGGAAAGTCAGGTATTTTCCGCCCGATTGAGCCTACAGAACTTAATTGTAACTATCGTCTACTTTGAATGATATTTATACTGTTTAGCAGCTTATCGATTGATTTATCGATAACAGCTACTTCCGTTGGTGTGTAGTGGCTTGCCGGAAGCCTTAATTTAAGTTTAGGCAAAGCTACTCGCTGAATACGTCATCCTTCAATTTCAAACAATCCGTGGATAGCTCAACTGTCTATTCTGTTTAATCACCGTCTATTCTTTCTCCTCTTAGCAGATGTGGATGGAGAAAAAGCCGCCCCAAGTTGTGATGAACTGGTCGTGAAAATATACTCGAAACTTCGAATAACATTTCATCAATTACAAAAACAATTTAAGGCACTGCATTTTGTTGAATGTTAAATGGGTCAATAATTTGGATCGCCACATATTTTATATAAATTCAATAAACAAAATATCAATATTGATAAGCTTAAAAAAAGCTAGACGCCATAACTTTTCGATTGTGCTTTTTTGTAGGCCATTTATGTGCCTAGCATACAATTTACTAAAATAATAAGTGCTGTAAATTCTCGCAGTTATGCGTCCGTCTAAATCTATGCTTCCCTTCCTATATCAATACATTCATATTCTAAGCTATTGTCTGCGGAATTCCTTTTGCAAAATCCTATGATCCTGCCATTTGACTGCCTGACGGCGGTTGACTTTGCTATTTCTCGTACAATTTATTTCATTTCCCATGCAATTTGAAAATTCAAGGCATTTATGCAAATTTCCAGACGCTTGAAAATAAACAAAAATATAAAGAACGTAACAAACCAAAAAGCTATTACAAACACAATCAGAACAAAAGCCCAAAAGAAAACAAATGCATTTGTTGGAAAAAAGCGAAAAAATAGCAAACGACAATTTCATGCCACTAACAAACATACAAACATACATACATACGTCTATAAACACCCAATAGAAGCTGAAGTGAAGTCTCACCAAAGCGAGATACAAAAGAGCAGCACTCTCTTTGACATCGGATTTCAGATTTGTTGGTTTTGCACGCCGCTTAGTACTCCTAAGGTAGATGTAAGAGCGAACGCTATAAGAGGTGCAATGATATGGCGCTACTTACAGCTATAAACTGCTGTTCATATTCTTATGGCATGGCGCAGAAGATGCCAGAGAGAGATCGAGCAGCAGAGTAACTTTCAGCCCGTTCGAGATGGCAAAACAGTATGTGCAATGGTTTACTGGTGAGCTCCTTTTGATTTTCTGTATATTTGAGGTTTTTAGTGACGATTTCTTGTTTTGGAAAGTTCGCTCATGCATGGCCGCATATTATTAACAGAGGTGTGCTTTGAAATCTCAGCTCATCTTTTGATTTTACTGAAGTGGGTTAGTTGAACCAAGCATTAGATATGGATGTAAAAACGCTGATTAACTAAGATTGGTTATCTAGTGAAATAAAAAAAAATTAACTAATAAAAACAATGTATGATTAGATATGTTCCACTTAGAAGTGGTTCTAATTCTGTATAATTTATTTTATTTTATTAATTAAATATTACCTAAATTATTTATATATATTATTATTAACATCAAATTACTTTAGGGTTAACATCTGGAAACATTCTGGAAGTGAAACAAAGCAGCCTAAATTGTTTCGGGTATTAATAGTGTATTTTCTAAATTCTGCGAAGCCAAGCTAAGATGACATTATTATTCTTGATATTAGAAGTCTGTACGCAAATTAGTTTTGAGCAAAATCTTGTATTTTTAAAGTACTATAGCGAAAAATATGTATGTTATATTTTGTATGTTATATTTCGAATGAAAAAATTTGTATTTATCAAAAACTCGAAAAGAAGTGAAAACAATTGGCAATTCAAAAAGAGGTTGTCTGTAAAGTCGGTTTACTGACGATAGTTTAACGTGATAACGTCATAAGAAAATACTGATTGAATGGTTGCATTTTTCAAAAGAAAATTTTAATTTTATTTGTTTGATAGATATTTTGTATGGATATAGAGAATGAGGTAACATTAACATAACATAATATACTTGAACATAACATAACGTAACATAACATAACATAACATAACATAACATAACATAACATAACATAACATAACATAACATAACATAACATAACATACCATAACATAACATAACATAACATAACATAACATAACATAACATAACATAACATAACATAACATAACATAACATAACATAACATAACATAACATAACATAACATAACATAACATAACATAACATAACATAACATAACATAACATAACATAACATAACATAACATAACATAACATAACATAACATAACATAACATAACATAACATAACATAACATAACATAACATAACATAACATAACATAACATAACATAACATAACATAACATAACATAACATAACATAACATAACATAACATAACATAACATAACATAACATAACATAACATAACATAACATAACATAACATAACATAAAGCATTCACCAACAGCTTCCATTATAAGACGTTATCACGTCAGAATAATACTATGTATCGATATTAAAACATATACATACAGGGTAAAAGCTATGAAGTGTTACCTTTTCAAAACACCATAACTTTTTTGTGTGAAATTAGTTTTTATTGATTTCAAAGACAAACTTGTTCAAAAATGATTACAATTTTAACATATATTCACTTTAGCTCGATATGACCACCTTTTGCCTTGACTCTAGCCTTCAAACGGTCAAACAATGAGTTGCATGCTGCACGAATGTGATCTTGAGGTATTTTGGCCCAATATCGTATAATCGCTTTTTTCAGAGCACCCATACTAGTATATATTTTTTTCTCATTTTTTTTCCATATTTTTATTTTTAATCCTCACCTTGCTCTCCAAAATGGACTAGATGGAATAGTCCATCGGATTTGCGTCTGGCGAATTCGAAAGCCATTGCGTGGACGAAATAAAGTGTGGAACATGATTTTTTAACCATTCTTGGTTCACACGAGCTTTATGAGACGGCGCCGAGTCCTGTTGGAACATCCTGGTTTACGACCGAAATGTTTGCCTGTCCACGCCTCTAAAGCAGCTTCTAAAACATTTTCCCGGTAATAAGTCGCATTCACTTTGACACCAGGCTCGATAAAAACGATTGGAGAGCTTCCATCAGCGGTCACTGCGGCCCAAACCAATACTTGCGATGGGAAATTGCTTCAAGTGGCCATACGTAGGCTCATATTCTCGTATGAGCGTTCGGTCAAGTAAACACGATCGTTTTGAATGTTTAAGAACTGCTCAATTGGGAAATTTTTTTCATCAAAAAACACAATGTTAGGAAATTCGCCACGTTCGTGCAAGCGCAACAACTCCTTTGTTCTTTCGCACCGAACTTTTTTTTGCTGGGGTGAAAGATCGTGTGCTTTTCGAAATTTGTGAGCCTTGACCTTGAGCTCATTTTTCAATATGCGTCGAATGCTGTTTTGCGATATTTTCAGCTCTTTGGCCATTTTTCTTCCACTTTGACGTGGATTTCGTTCAAGTCAGAAGGTTCGAACTTTCCGAACCATTTCTGGCGTTGTTGCGGTTTTTTCTTGTCCACCTCCATAGCGTTTTGCAATGCTACCAGTATCATTGTAACATTTTATAGTGCGATACACAAACATTTTATTCACTTTGAGGTGACTGAGCTCTCGAACAATGGCTGGTTGTGATTTTCCAGCCAAATATAACGCAATCATAGTATTACGTTTGAATTCTATCACAGAAAAAAAAATTCAACAAAACTGAGACGCAAATGCTTTTGATGGCTTATAAACAATATATTGAACAGTCATTAGAACAATTTCGACGTTGATGCATGAGCTGTAGTTGGTAACACTTCATATCGTTCACCCTGTACTTATGTGCTTCTGCAACTACCTTAACTTTTATACATCAATAAAGAAAATTCCCATAAATAACAAATACTGTCCTGTTTAGAAAAAATAATAGAAAAAATGGTTTCTAATAGCGGTCGCCACTCAGCAGCCAATGGCAAACGTCCGAGTGAATTTCTGTCATAGAAAAACTTCTCATACAATATATTCCGTTCGGAGCCAGCTTAAAACTGTAGGTCCCTTCATTTGTGGAACAACATTAAGATACATGCCACAAATAGGAGGGTGAGCATGACCAAACACCTAACAAAATTATTTATTTATATTAGCTTTTAATAGAAAATATTGCACCATAGAAATTTTTTAACCCACCCACAAAATAATTTTTAAACACACCACTCAGAAAAAACAAAAACTCCGTCTGAATCTATCGTTTACATTTAAATCACTTAAAATGAATGCAGCTGCTCACTTAACTTCGCTGCTTTCACTCTGACAGCTTAAAGCATTGCTTCTCACTTGAACAATTATGGCTTCATAGTGTTTAGAGCATCCATTCTGACATGAGTTTTAGGGAACAAGGAAAAAGTGAAATGAAAAGTACCATATTTCTTAGAATGAAAAAATTCAGTAGGCTTAATCCAAGAATTTTAGAAACAAGATTGCGCCCATTAGAGAGAGAGTGACATCACATTAGCGTAGTTGGGCAGTGCTGCCAACCCTTTGCTTTCAATATTAAATTTAGTGCTGTTTTATACCCTATTGCGCAAATTTTCGAGTTTTGTATTTATTAATTTTTTTAGTTTGAAGCTACCAAAATTCTCAGTTAAAAACTAAATAAAAGATGTAATATTAAAAAAAATGTAAAACGACCACTCTTGCATTTAAAGCTTATGCTGAAAGGATTTCCAAGCTATTGAAAATTTGTGTATTCTTATAAAATTTAATGTTGTGCAAGTGCAAACCTCTTTTTTTTATAGTTTTACACAAAAAAGCAGATAATACTGCAGAAACCATAACGACCGTTTTGAAAAAGGCGTACCTTATCTTGTTCCACAACCTCAAATATAGCGATAAAGTGTTTTTAGGCCTTTTCTTTAAGTAATTATCTTAAAATACATTTTAAACATTAGAATTTATTTATAAAATTTAGTTTTTTCCATAATACATTTATTGAAAAAAAAAAACGCTCACAATTAATTTGTCAGGCCTAGAAAGTTCTTTAAGTAATTCAATGAAAATTTGGTATTTTCTTTTCTTTAACTGGGTATTTTTCTTCGTTCTTATATCTAAAACTAGGCAACACTGAATTTGCGCGAGAGATATTTAACTGCTCGAAAGAGAAGAGGAAGGACAAAGCAAAAAAATGTAACACTCAAATAACGCATGAATAATCACCAACAGTCATCGGAGTTATCGACAATGTGGCCAGATGATAAAAAAGTAAATAATTTAAAAGAGAACTAATTAAAAAAAAACCTGCATTTTACAAAATTATAAGAATCACGATTTAATTACAGGAGGTTAAAAAAATGTTAGGAAGAAAGAGCTAGAATTCCGAAACTTGAGAACAAAAAAATGCTAATTACGAAAATGGTAATCTTGTCACACTGATCACCAACTGCATTAGGTTGGCGTCACGAAAATTGTTAAATTCGCTGAGAGCAAAGTAACGGTACCACAATAGCCGACACCTCGTTATTCTCTTCATCGTGGGTGTGGCTCTCAGCGAATTTGCAGGAATCAGCCGATTGACAGACATAACCGGGGTCATGACAGCGGTTTGCTTACGAAACAACTGAGATTGTGTTGGTGATGTACGGAGAAAATTAACCAATGAACCAATGACAACACTTCGTAGCCATCTGAACAATGGCTGATTGGACGAGTGTGCGAATACATGTGAAATGATCGTGCAAAACTCACCCGCAGTGACGTGGCAGCCAAAGCTGACCTCACAATGTTTTTTTTCACAATGCCTAAATTACAATCCGCCGTAGCCGAATGGGTCGGTGCGCGACTACCATTCGCAATTCACAAAGACAACGTCGGTTCGAATCTCGGTGAAACACCAAAATTAAGAAAAACATTTTTCTAATAGCGGTCGCCCCTCGGCGGGCCATGGCAAACCTCCGAGTGTATTTCTGCCCTGAAAAAGCTCCTCATAAAAATGTCTGCCGTTCGGAGTAGGCTTGAAACTGTAGGTCCCTACATTTGTGGAACAACAGCAAGACGCGTACACCACAAATAGGAGGAGGAGCTCGGCCAAACACCAAAAAAGGGTGTACGCGCCAATTATATACATATATAATGTTGATACTCATGCCGACGAGTTCGGCCATTTTAAATGTTCAGTTAATTGTTGACAGCTGCTTTGCTTGCACGTGTTTCGGCTCGTCTTCGATTTTTACCTATTCAAAAAGATGGATCAAAGAACCTGTATCAAATTTTGTTTAAAAAACGAAATTAAGTACGCGGATACATTCCGAATGTTGAATGTGTCATACGGAGGACCAGAGCACGTTTATGGGCGGTACAAAGGCCGAGAAGATGTGAATGACGAAAAGCGTGCCGGACGCCCGAGTACTTCAACAACAGACGAAAAAATTGCGGGTCGCTACAAAATTCGTACCAAAACTGCTCAATTTCGACCAAAAGCCGCATCGCATGAACATTGCTAATGAGATGTTGGGCTCTGTCCGCGACGACCCAAATTTAATCCAGAGGGTCATAACTGGTGACGAATCGTGGGTTTATGGTTATGACGTGAAAACCAAAACTCAATCATCTCAATGAAAGCTGTCGCATGAACCAAGACCGAAAAAAGTGCGCCAAGTTCGGTCGAATGTAAAAGTTTTGCTTACTGTTTTTTTCGATTGCAGGGGCATTGTGCATCATGAGTTCTTGCCACAGGGTAAAACGAATATTATCTGCAAGTTATGTACAATTTGCGCAAAGCAATCTGCCAGAAACGTCCGGATTTGTGGAAGAACAAAAATTGGCTCTTGCAACACAATAACGCCCCTGCTCACACATCGTTGCTTGTGCACGAAAACAAGGCCAAACACAACACACTAATGATGCCATAGCCACCGTAATCCCCAGGCCTGGCCGCCTGTCAGTTTTTCTTGTTCCCGAAACTGAAGAGGCCCATGAAAGGACGACACTGCGCTACGATTGACGAGATAAAGACGGCACCGAAGGAGGTGCTGAACAAGATAAAAAAAAAGAGTTTTTGAACCTCTTCGAAGATTGGAAAAAACGTTGGCACAAGTGCATAATATCTCATGGGGATTACTTTGAAGGGGACAAAATAGATATTAATGAATAAATAAATAATTTTTGAAGAAACACAAAATTCGCGATACTTTTTGAACACACCTCTTATATCACTAACGCAATCTTATCACCAGCTGAAATCTGCACGATAATTTCACACATATTCACACACTTGTTCAAGTTTTTCGTATATCACCAACACAATTTTAGTTTTTTTATAAACAAAACGCTTCGTGACCCCAATTACGTCAGCCCCTCAGCTGATTCTTTCGAATTCGCTGAGAGCCGGATAACAGTCTGTTATTGGCCACACCTTCTCAATTATTTTCACCATGTTTAAATCCTCTCCCTTGACCTTAAATACAAAGGGCAACATTGGGTTAGCGCTTGGAAAAATTGCGGCCATCCAGAATTGTATTCCATTCCATTTCAAAGGCAAATTCACTGCGGAATACTTCAAGAGTACTCAAACGATGATCCACAATTCTACTGGGTACATTCATGTATACATGCGTACACAAATACATACATACATACACACACATCCACATATATTGTTCATATTCGCACATTTTGAAAGGACACTTATATTGTCTACATTCGTCTGACATCTATTGTATGTAGTACAACTGCTTGCTTTTACGAGCACTTTTGCCAATGGGGGTTACTCTGTGATGCATCGATTACGAAAAGGCTGAGGATAAGCGGGTGCGTATAAATTGGCATTCGTAACAGACTCATTGTTGGTTTATTTGTTTTCGTTGACCACAAATCTGTGCTGTCTGTTGTCTGTATGCATTAAGCTTGTAATCATTTGTGTTTGTATGTGTGTGCGCGTGAGCGTGGGCATGTATGTATGTGTGTCAATAAAAAGTCGATCCAACTCGCAGTTAAATTTTTGATTGCAATTTGGTTAGCTTATGGCCGCAGTTGTTATAAGTTAATGCACGCAGCGGTCAGTTGGCTTTACGAGGGCATGTAATGAAGTTTGCGGCGTACAAAGTTAGAGTAATTGAGTGCATAATAATTGCAGCTGTTCGTTGTAAATCTCAAAGAGTTATAAAAAATGTAATTTGTGTAAGGAAATTTTTGTTTAATATAATTAAGTGGTTTGGTTATATGTCAAGTGATTGTAAGATACTTTGGCGGAATGGCGAGTATAAAATTTAAATCTACTTGTTTGTAGTGCTATGAAGTGGAGACATTTGGTATATACCAGTGGAAGTTTCTCCTTCTGCTTCTTGAATCGCATGAGAACTTTTAAACAATTTTGAATCCTTCTCCAATGAAAACCAGAGGTGGCTGGTACTACCTATATTAGCTGCTACTCGTTATGGGTGTGCAAGTATGGGCGTAATTTGCCAAGTTTTCGACGTACAAAAATGTATGCCATAAATTCCTCGTAAACTTTATCAGAATATTGTTGTGCTCGTATTCAGTTATTTATACCACCAGTCTTAAGTTACTAAATTTGAGATTTTACGTATGACACTATTTTTGCGACTTGAATCGATTCAAAAGAGACAATATTGTGGTTCAGATTTATTCTCAAATTTTGTCTTAAAATAATTTGAAACAGGCCAAAAATGCGATGTCATACTCACCGACTTTTCGATAGCATTCGATAGATTCAGCCATAGTACCCAATGTATTTAAAAAGCTGGGTTCGATTGGTCTTCAGCCTAGCTTACTATCTTATCTCAAAAATATAACTCAATTAGTTCATATAAACAATATAAAATTTGATTTCATCAAAGTTACCTCAGGTGTCCTCAAGGTAGTCATCTCGGACCACTATTGTTCTTAATCGTTCTTCATAATATTCCAGACGTTTTTGTGACATCGCGTTGTCGAATGTATGCTGATGACTTGAAAATTTACACTCATATAAAGGACGTAACTGGCTGCATAAGATTTCAAGAAGAGATTATAAGTTTGGTGGGATGATATCTCCCTACCTTTTAATGCTGGTTAACACCAGCACTTGTCTGTCAGTATAAGCAAAGTTACGATTGATTTCTATTAGGTACAAGTTGGGCACTATCACCCTCGATTATTTATGAAAAGAAAGACTTGGGCTTCATATTTAGAGCGAAAATGTCGTTTTCTAAACGTATAAACTTTATGATTGCCAAGTCTAGATCTATACTCCGATTTTCCAGTTTCATTTCCAGGACCTTTCTACGCTGAAGAATTTCTATTTTTATCTTCTTAGATCAAACCTCGAATATTGCAGCATTATCCGGGATCCATTCTGTATGGGGTAATTTTTAAGAATTGAGAAGATTCGGAATCGTTTCACCATTCACTTCGTTGCATTGTAGTTTGCCTGCATATAAAAGTACATAGATGCCTTTTGTTAGCGTTGCCAACTTTAGAAATTCGAAGAAAAATTTCATCGGAAATGTTTATAAGGGGCATAGCTATGAATCATATCCAATGCCACTTCTTACTGGAGCTAATACTTTTTAATTGTCCTACTTGTAACCTTAGACTCAACAATAAATTCTAGTTAGATATGTATATAAAATTTAGATATCGCACCCTAAATACAAAAGGGGCACAACTCAAAATTTTCCACACTCGAGCTTGACTTGTTTACAGTAGCACAGAAAACAAACTATGTGACATATCACACTGAAATTTGCCATGTAAGCTTATAACAGTCCTACCAAAAAACAAAAAATTTATTTTTGCCATATGTCATCCGCGGACCGTTTTATTGATAACGTCTCGTTCATATTTGAGCAGAAGGTACATTTTGAGTTGTGACCCTTTTGTATTTAGGGTGCGATATATTCTCTAACTCAAGAGAGACTTTCAAGTGAAAATTAAATGAAAATAAAAAATTATTCATATTATCTTTTTTATTTATTTATACAAATATGTAGTAAAAGTGAAAAAGTCAGCAATAGATTGATGCGTTATCTCATCACAATGCATATTATTAACTGATCCCAAAGACCAGCTTAGACGTTGGAAAGAGCATTTTGAAGAGCTTTTTCAATTCCAGCCATCACAATTAGATTCCGTGAATTCACAGCTTGAACAGCAAAACGAATTGCTTGTATTAGCTCTAAAATCCCATCCAGTGCAGTACTCGAGGCTGCTTACTCTAGTCTAAATTGCGACAAAGCACCAAGAGCGGAAATGCTCAAAACTGACAACAATACTTCAGCAAAATTATTGTATGGTTTATTCAAAACGATTTGTGGCAGTGAATCGTTTCCAATGAGGAATGGGTCTAAGCCATTTTAGTTAAGGTAAAACAAAGGAGATTGAGCTCTATGCATAAACTGGCGTGATATTATGCTTTTGTGTGTGACACTTAAGATACTCTGTAAGATAATTTTAAACAGAATGAGCAGAAAAATCGATGTCACATTACGACTCCACGTAAAAAGTGGGCAAAAATGGGGAAATAGATGGAGTTTGCTAAAGTGTGTGGACTAATAGACTAGAGTATGCTGAACCCGAATATCAAATTGGGTTTTTCAAAACTCTCATATTTTCTTTGAAATTAGACTAAACTGAAAATTAAAAATTTTATCTTATTACTTATTCACTGATTCAGCTTTAAGCATAGGTATCTTTTCATTGTGAATATATGTAAGAAAGTGCTCCTGCATTATCCAAAGCATTTTCGAACACTACTCATGAACCAATGTTTCCAACAGCCCAGCATACTTTCTACTCATCTCACAAAATTTTTTGATGTGGGCGATTCCATGTCAAGTGGTGCAAATATGTTGAAGATGGTCTTGAAATTTTCAGAAAATTGGTAATAAGAAGCAAACTGAAAAAAATGTTCAAAAAATTTTATAATTTTGAGAACTATTCAATGTTGAGAGTTTTGGAATTTAAAAAACTTTTAAGTGAAATATCTGCGGACTTCTAACGTTTATAATTTTTTGTTTAGTTTGCGAAGAAAAAATAGATACTTAATTTTTTTTTTTTTTTTTTTTTGTAAACAAGATAAACTCTAAAATTTTTTCAAAAAATTTTATAATTTTGGAAACTAACTGGCGTTTTTTTTAAGTGAAATATTTTCGTTTTTTTAACTTTTTTTTTTTAATTGTGAGGAAAAATTACTTAAAAAAACTTTGTTTGCAAAAAAGATAAACTCAAAAAATTTTTATAATTTTGGAAAATATTCAAAGTTAAAAAATTGGAAATGAAGTTTTTTATAGTCAAATATTTTAATTTTTTGTTTTAGTTTTTTATAATTGTTTTTAGTTAATGGGAAAAATACTTTACCAACAAATTTTTTATAAACAAGATAAACTCAAAAAATTGCATTATTTTTGAAAACTAAAAGTTCGTTAAGGGCGGTCTCTTATCAGTCGGCACCAAAAACTCGATTTTTTTACTGCAATCGATAGATATATTATAGAAGAATATGCCCTTAAAATTTTGTAGCGAAATTCAAAGTGATTTCGGAGTTACAGGCCTGTGTAGCGTTCCTCGTGTGAGTATACTGTCTACCTTCTGAAAACTTTGAGACACGTTTTCTCAAAACCATGTCTTTTAAAATGGCGTGTAAGATTCGAAAAAACGACGAAAGTTATCCCTTCTAACCGATGATCTATATAAAGATAATCATATTTTTATACAAGAGTAGTCTATTATATGCAGGAAAGCCTTCTAAATAAGACAATATTTTTCTTTTCTGTTTCACGCCGTTTTACTAGCGCGCAACGAGAAGCTGTGCGAGATCCCTCATATGTCCGCCATTTTTTTTTTATTTATGTTAAAAAATTGCTTATTACCCTTCAATCATGCCTTCAAATAAATGCAAAAGATTATTCCTGTGTGTCTCTTTTTTAGCCTCGAAAAAAAATTGAGAAAAAACACCTTTTTTTGAAGCCACTGATAAGAGTGGCCACCTTAAAGTGAAATATCTTTAGCTCTTTTTAACTTCTTTGAGAATTTTAGAATGGAGTTTTTTCGAGTTTAACATTTTCGTTTTCTTTGTTTTTCATTTTTTCATAAGTTTTTTTTTTAATTTGTGGGAAAAAAATTCTTTAGAAATTTTTTTTTGTAAACATGATAAACTCAAAAAAGTGTTAAAAAACTTTTATTATTTTGGAAACTATTCTATGTTGAGAATTTCTGAGTGGAGTTTTTTAAAGTGAAATATTTGGTTATTTTTAACTTTTTAATTTTTCTTTTTTGTTTTTTTTTTTAAGGAAAAAAAATTCTTTTAAAAAAATGTTTAGGAAATTATTGTTTCTTTTGTGTTTTGAGCAAATACCTCTCCCCCTTAGATTTTTTTTTTTATTTTTTTCATTATTACCTTAAAAGTTATAAAAATTTTTTGTTTCGTAAACAAGATAAACTCAAATTTCAAATAATTTTATAATTTTGAAAACTATTCAATGTTGTGAATTTTGGAGTGGAGTTTTTAAAGTTAAACCTTCGGTTATTTTTAACCTTTTTATAATTTTTTGTTTAATTTTTGAAAAAAAAAACTTAAAAAAAATTTTTTTTTGTTAAAAATTTGTGGGAAAAATATATTCTTTTTTCGTTTCTGCAAACACCTCTCCCTCTCAGATGTTTTCCAATTTTTTCATTCTTACCAAAAACTATGCTTAGTAATCTCTGAAAGTTTCACGGTGGTGTCCCATACCGAACATCTGGAGCACCATAAGTCAAATGGGTCAATGGAGTTTCACTATGGATCTTTAAGGGCTCACTGAGCATAGTTTCAGCTAATAATGGAAAACAATAAGAAAAAAATCTCTAACGCATTTTTCTCCTAATTGCCAAAATTAAATTTTGAACAAAAAGATATGAAACTAAAAAAACAGAAACAAAAATATACTAAAATATAAAAAAAAATTTTAATTAATAAAATATAAAAAAACTTAAAAAAAATTAAAAAAAAATTAAAAAAAAATTAAAAAAAATTAAAACTAAAAAAAAAAATGTTTTTTACTCTTAAAAATAACCGTATATTTTTTTACTATAAAGAACCCTGTAAAAAAATTATGGACATGAAATCAATCTGAATATCAAATCTATACTATAAAGGTGAATGTCTGTACGTTGTCCGCGCATCACTACGAAACGACAACACCAAATGACGTAAAAATTCTTATACATTCATATTTTCACCCAATCAAGGTTATAGGCATGTTTTTATGATGGAATTCCCTTCCCACAACCCCCAGGCCGCGCCACCACTCTCATTCGTCACTAATAATCGAATATTTGCTTAAATTTAATCGAAAAAATCTTAGTTTTTCCTAGTTCCCACTATTTATTGTCCACTCTAGACTTCATAATCCGCATAAGCTGTCCAACTATGACCCAAATGCAAAGTTCAAAAACGGTTTGAGATAGAAAATTAATAAAAATAATTTTGCTTGGTATTTTTCTGATTGTTTGTTTTGATTTTATTCAACGAGGCATAGCAGCGGATGCCGGGTATTGTAATATTATGGCTATTAATAAAAAATTAGTTTCTATGAAATTATTGTTTGTAATTCTTTTATATACATATCCTAAATTTCTCAAAACTACTCCTACTCGAGCGGGGCCGAGGGTTAAAGCCAGTTCATTATATTTTCTTCAAAAATTGATTGTGTACTTCTTATTATACGAAAGCCTATAAAGAAGGCAATTTTCAGAAAAATTTAAGTTCCTATGCATATCATATTACTTGAATCACTTGACATAAAAACTCTCATGTGTATGTCTTTCGCCATATTCCAAACGACGATGAGAACCAGCCAGCACGCATTTTACCAGTTTATTCAAGAAAATCCCTTTTTATGGCCTCAAAAATTGTTAAGATAAAAATTAAAATTTAAACTACAAATTAGAAATTGCAAAATTATAGCCAAAGCACTTATCCTGGGCAAGTTAAGTCACAAATAGTTCAATAGCATGGACTATGAGTTTCGGGAAGTGCCTTCACTTGTATGAAGAAGGAGGTGCTGAATACAAAACCAGACAGCGTACATTTTGGCATTATTTTATGTGTACAAGTATGCATATTACAGTAAAAATAAGAAGAAGCGAAGAAAGCAAAAATATTAGAACAATAAAACGTATTCTATAACCGCAGCAATTAGTAAGCGCGTACATTACTGCTATGTTGCACAAACTTCAATGAGGCAACAAGAACAACGCAAGGGTGCGCAGAATAGATTTGTGTATTAAGGTGGGTACCCGCTCACATCTGTGATGGGGGTTTAGATTGAGCTTATGCTACAATTTGGAGTGTGTGTTCAGATTTCAGACATTTAATACTAATTTATGCCGCCCTCAAATGGCAGACAGTTTTTTTTTTCACTCAGAAATTTGTTACGAAGAAGTCGAGATATGGCACGGCCCCATTGTTCTGGACACAGAAAAACATCAAATGGTACTTTTAGCCGGAAGTCTTTAGAATCTTAGATACGTATTTCTAAAATAAATTCTTTAAAAACTCTTCTTTAACATATCCGTTATTTTAACCCCCTCAAGCATGTTTCAGAGTAATAATTTTTTAAAATAATTATTTTAATAAGTATAAATAAGTCGGATGTTGATAGGCCTCGATTATTAATTACGCCAACATATCGGGGCCGAATTCAGTATAGAAGAAAGGACAAACCGTTCGCGTTAAGAAGAAGTTGGAGAAAAGACAAATTTTTCTAAGAGTTATACTATTTCAGGACATAATACAACTACAAATACTAATTATTAGTAAAATTGGGTAACTAACATTTTCGACAACGCTGAGTAAATAAATCAGAAGAGAAGAAAAAATCGATTAAGGAGAAACCCAAATTTCATGCTGTAACTAAGTAAATCACTAAGCCAAAAAAACTCACACCTCAATATAAAAGTGACGTGATATAATTGCGGCAACTCTTACCCAGTAAAAACAAAGATTTATAAATGGCACGGTTTATTCAGGCAAAGTGGAGAGTTAGCAGAAGACGGTCGATTATGGTAGCGCCCTTGAACATAGTTAAGAAACCCGAAAAATTTCTACTGGGAAATGCAAATTTAAAACCAAATAAATCCAATGTAATGCTTGGAATATCATCTGCGATCATCTAAAGTATTGACCATAATCATCTTAGTGTGTGCTCACTAACTTCAGAAGCAGTGGCACATCGACTGTTGACAAGGAAGAGATAGATTTGTTCATCAACTTCATACTGGCGATAAAACTTGCATTCATCATTATGACTCTGAGTTTAAGTAGAAGTACATCCAGTGGCACAAAAAAACAGTACAGCGCCGTCTAAGTTGAGGATCACGCTAGCGCCTGAAAATATTACCGGCTCTAGTTTTTCGAAGTCAGAAGCAGAACAACCGAAAAAATTTTCCAGCATCGTCACGTTTCGTCACGTATGCCAGCAGCAAGCGTTTTAGAGAAAATCGCATGAAATAAGTATTATTATATGTTTTATGACCTATTTTATCGTACGGTTCGGTAGTCTGGGAAGAATGTAGTAAGGGATTCTCTCTAAACAACATCGACACTACAGACAGTACGGATGGCAATAAAATGGATTGTGGTGTTGGAGCTGACTTTAAATTGAGAAATTTTTCGGTCTCCCTAATACCAGCAGTGTCTTCCAGGCGGAAGTACTGGCAATTGGGAAATCCATCGGCTACTGCAACCTCTAAAGTGGTGGAACAAAGTAGGAATAGCCTCACCATCTTGAGTGAAAACCATAAAGTTACCTGAATCTGGGTCACGGGACATTGGAACATTAAATATAACGAAAAAGCAGATGAACTTTGCAGAATCGGTATTCACACCATTAGGTGCAGTCAAGAATATAATTTCCCTAAAATACCTCCGAATCGCGGATTGTTGATGGAAAAACCAGACGAAATGCAATGCATCAGCAGGACGTTATGGCCCACCTACAACCTCAAGCAATCGTCAACATGGATAGACATGAAACGACGGGCCGCCTGGAGACTAACGGCAGTCATTACTGGCTTTTGGTCTATTGGAGAACAAGCAGCCAAAATGAGCATTACTCACAATACAAACTGTCACAGTTGTAAACAACCGGAGAAAAAGGAAACAATCTTTCAAGGACGGAAAGTTAACTCTGGGTCAACCGCTGTTGGAGAGTCTCGAACAACTGTCTGCTTAGATGTCAACAACCTCATAATGGTCTTAAACCGCACAGACTGGATATAGACATGCTGTAAATAACCGTTAAACAAGTTGGTAATGAGGATGTGGTAACAATATGGTGAAGAAGCGCTCGTTAGATTCTAGAAGAATCACCACTTTAACCAACCAACTAACCATCCAACCCTACATGTCTGTCGAGCATTCCCTTACCTGCCACTCGAGGACGCGTCCATATGAAATAAATTAACTAAGAAATATAAAAATTGTGTGGGAAAATTGAAAAAGTCTAATAAAATACAATTTTAACTAAAATATGAAATAATTATAAAGGGTTTTCCAATAACAGATCTGGACAATAATTATTTTCAACAAGATGGAGCTATGTGACACACTTTGATCTTTTACGGGAAAAGTTTCCGCACCGTGTTATCTCTCGAATAGGTCTTGTGATTTAACACCTTGTGACTTTTTTCTTTGGGGACACGTGAAAGAGAAGATCTACGCCAACAGCCCAGGGTCGATTCAATACCTCAAAGATGGAATTCGCGAGGCTATCGAGAATATAGGGCAGCCACTTTGCAATTCGGTTATGAAAAATTTCATGAAAAGGATATTGTCGTGTAAGCGTGGCCGTTGTGGTCATTTGCTTGATGTTATTTTTCCACTATTAACGGCACACCTTCCTCTTTATAATGAAATAAACATCCGATAATTTGTTTTAAAAATAGCATTTTTCTTTGAATATCAAAATAACACCTCTTATTGGCAAACCCTTTAGTTTATATCAAATTGAAGTGAAATTGAATTTTTACTTTAATTGAATATGAAATAAAACTGAAGCGAATGTAATCAAGTTGTCATTATATACTTGGAAGATACCCGCCAGACTCGTCTGCTAAATTTTTTGTCAACAATATCGGCCAGAAATCGAAAGAGCTGACGGATAACTGACATTCGTCTGGCAATTTTATTACCTGGGTGGTTTTTATTTCTTTGCGGTATTCAAAGAGCATAATTCTTTATAGCTTCAAGAAGGAATAGTTATAAGAGTTAACAAAACAGGCATATTTCCATTTATCTGATATCTGAGCATTTATAGAAATAAATGAAGAACAAGTTCTGTCTAATAGCGGTCGCCCCTCGGCATGCAATGGCAAACCTCCGAGTCTATTTCTACCATAAAAAAGCTTCTCATAAAAAATATCTCCCGTTCAGAGTCGGTTTAAAACTGTAGGTGCCTCCATTTGAGGAACAACATCAAGACACACACCACAAATAGCAAAAGGTTCTCGGCCCATCTCTAAAAAAGGGTGTAAGCACCAGTAATATGCATGTGTACATAGATATTATTTACGAGGGCGGGTCAATAAGTCCGTGACTTTTGGAATAAGACATAGACTTTTTGATAAATAAATCATTTTATTTTTCAACGTAGTCTCCTTTGAGTTCTATACACTTTGTCCAACGCTTCTCCAATTTTTTTATCCCTTCCAAAAAATATGATTTATCGAGGTCCTCAAAATAGGCCTTTGTTTGCGAGATCACATCATCATTGGAGTCAAATCTTTTTCCACCAAACCATTTCTTCAGGTTTGGGAACAAGAAGTAGTCACTCGGAGCCAAATCTGGAGAATAGGGCGGATGAGGGAGCAATTCATAGCGCAATTCATGAATTTTTGCCATGGCAACTGCACAAGTGTGCACCCTTGCATTGTCTTGGTGGAAAAGAACTTTTTTCTTGGCCAAATGAGGTCGGTTTTTTTCAAATCGTTATTGAATCGGTCCAATAAGTTGACATAATATTCCCCATTGATTGTTTTTACCTTTTGAAGGTAGTCACTGTGGATTATCCGGCGTGCATCCCAAAAAACAGTCGCCATAACTTTATTGGCTGACAAACCCACCTTGGCCTTCTTTGGCGCCGATTCACCCTTAGAAACCCACTGTTTCGACTGTTGTTTGGTCTCTGGTGTGTGGTGATGGATCCATGCTTCGTGCACGGTTACAAAACGACGCAAAAACTCCTTAAACAACGCCAAACCTTCCTGTGAAGTTGTTATACGATTGCGTTTGTGGTCGACTGTGAGCAAACGCGGCACCCATCTTGCGGAAAGCTTTCTCATGCCCAAGTGATTATTCAAAATTGAAACCACTGAACAACGCGAGATCCCTACGGCTTCCACAATCTCTTGCACTTTCAATCTTCGGTCGGACAACACCATATCGTGATTTTTTTCTATTGTTTCGGGTGTAGAGACCTCAACTGGGCGTCCAGGACGTTCGGCATCTTCAGTGCTTGTACGGCCACAACGAAATTCAGTAAACCACTTTTTTACCATTGAAATCGATGGTGCAGAGTCCCTTTATTATTTATCAAGCTTAACTTTGGTCTCGGTAATGTTTTTTTTCGCAAAAAATAATGCTTAATAAGCACAAGAAATTCAGTTTTTTTCCATTTTCTCCTCAAATTACTGGGTAGTCTGTAAAACACAAACTAACTGACGCAGCACGTTCAAATTTTGACAGGAGTCAACTGACAGAACCTCTTGACAGGAGCAGTATTTCTTTTTCAGTAAAGAGGTCAGAAATACAAAAAGTCACGGACTTATTGACTCGCCCTCGTATATAAATCCGACTTGGAATTCGTGTTCCTCTCAGCAAAATTATTCCAGTAAACGAATTTTGGATTCAGAAAATGCAACTGCTAAAGTTTGTGCTAAGGATACCAAGATTACGGGCTTTTTTCCAGGTTCTGGAATCCGGGATCCCGAAAGTTTAATTTCAGGATCCCGAAAATTTGTAAATATCCAGATGAAAGAACTAATAAAATGTTTATTACAAAAACCATGTTTAGCTTATTTTTGCACTAGGATGTATAAATTGATTTTAATAGGAAGCTGCCTCATTAATATTTACAAATGAATTAAATCATCCAATCGAAGTCAGAGGTTTAGGTAGCAAAAATGAGTCTCTTTCACAATTTAGAATATATTTTATTTTACAAGCTCTGCCTTAATTTTTAATTTTCAAATATAAATAAATAAAAACGGCGCACCCTAATACATACACACACATACGTGTTATGTAAAAATATGCGCATGCATATGTAGAGCATGGCCGGACGGACGTATGTATGTATGTGTGTGAGTGCAGCTGCAGCCGAACAAATTTTTTAATTGAATTGCTTGCAACATACAGCGTACCGCAGATGTACCCTGCACACAAGGCACGAGAGTGGACGCTGGCTGTGTGTCTGCTGGGCGTACGAGTACGCGCCTCAACAGCGACTACGAGAAGCGACATGTAGCATATTAACTTTTTAAGTATATTAATTGCCACCATTTGAACTTTTATTTAATTTACGAGCGACTGCAATAATCTTGGCCCGCCGCCGTTGTAGCCACTTGCATGCACTGCCTGTGCTCTCAACATATTCGTACTTACACCCTCCCCCCGCCTATTAACTGCTTATGCATGAGTTACTAAAAACGAATGCTCTTTATTTTACTGCCTGACGTTGCACGGCTGCACGGTGGGTGTGGTGCCGCTTGCATATTCGCTCGCTTTGCTCGACTTAAGTCAAAACTTAGTCGCACCGCGCCTCGCCTAGCTCGATCGGTCGGTCGGTTGGTTGGTTGGTTAACTCGTTAGCTAGCTGACTACCAGCAAACCACATGCAACTACTAAAAAAATAAAAAAATAGAGCATTGTGTTGCGGCAATTTGTGTGTGGCTGACCTTTTTTTGCACGCCTTTGTTTTTTTTTTTTTTTTTTTTGCCTTTCTTTTTTCTACACTCAGCACTGCCATCACTGCGGCTATAGTCGTTGCCATCCCGCGATGTTTTTGCTTTATTTTTAATTTTTTTTAATAAAAAATCAAATGAAGTGCAATGCACGGCCAATATGGCGCGTGTATCCAACATAGAGTACCGGATTAACGTTTGCTACAACTGCCAGCAACCAACCGGTATGTGTATGTGCATGTGCATAAGTGTAGAAGTGTAGTAGTGTGCGCCACTCGTTGCACAAACGATATGAATTGACATTGCTCGGGATGTGGCAAGCCAATGTTGCCGGTTGCTGCCTAACGATGCCTGGTTACCAGGTCACATATGCGACTAATAAATTGAGTTAAATTAAAAGGAAGCTGTCAGAAGAAAATACTAATGTGCGTTAATACATATATTTACAACAAACATACACACACACACATACTAGGTTTGCTCTTTTCAATATGCTGATATGCATTTGTATGTGTCGCGAACTGGGTGTTGCGAAGTGGGTGTTTGGAAGACTCTAAGCAATTTAACTAAAACTAAAATAATTTCACGAAATTTCAAAAGCTTATAAATGCATTTGTAGATTATAAATATATGTACGTGATTTTGAAAAGCATGAGCGAGTTTCCATTGTATGCTATGTATGTTAAGTATTGGATATGGGAATAAGTTTGCGCCCTCGTAAAAGAGGAGTCGCTGCTGATACAATTTTTGCGTTCGTTTCAGTCATATACTGATGCTTTGAAGGTGTATATGTGAGCTCTCGATCGCTGTATTTGACATTCGTTTACACCATAAAGATCCGTTTTTATCTGACGTCAAAAAAGTCTACGTTCGTGCCGAAAAAACAGCATTTCCCGTTGAAGTCATGCTTCATTATCACCTTTTAAGGAAAAGTGCCGCTAAAACGTGTCCTATATTGATCAGTATTTACGGTAATCACGCTACATCAAATACAACTTTCAAATAATGGTTTCGACGCTTCCAAAGTGGCAATTTCGACGTGATTTATAAATGTCGCGAAGGAGCCGAAAAAATTCGAAGATACTCAACTACAACAATTATTGCATGAAGACGCCTTCGAATGTCAAACCCTTGCTGATATGTCTAAAGAGTTGGATGTTAACGGATCAACCGTCGGTAAACAACCTAAAAATTGATCCCATAAAAGACGTAATTCAGAAATCTTGCTCGAAACCCACACACAAAAATTTCTAACACACTCGAACAAAGAGGTACAGGAAATACCGCACATGGAGCTAACGCAGAAATTAAGAATAAAGCGAGTCCCACCAACAACATTAGCAGATACAAAAACTGTTTTGACAAACTAGAACTAAGTATGATATATTACTGTTGCTAATATATTAAATGTAAGCTATGTGACTATTAATTAAATCATGTTATTTAAGTGCTGATTTCAAGTAACAATTAATCTCCCACCTAACCTATAAGAATTACTAAGTGTCCATCGACAGATGTAATAAACAGATTAGGATGTAAAAAAAATTGTTTTCACACCAATCACATTCGAAGAAGTTACGGAGATAAGTAATTTATTACCATATATCCCTTCAATACATCATTACTATTTTCGAAAACTTAATCAAAATCAGAAAAGTTAAAATATATTAATAGTAAGATCATAAATAACTTCGAGTGAATATTAAATGTTGGAAAAAATCATTTTTTTTTATTATTTTTGAAATTCGCTAATGAAAAGACTTTTAAATACTTCAAGAATAAAAGTATTTTAGTATTTATTGAAGTATTTAAAAAAAAATTCATTAAAAATTTGATTTGTTTCAATTGAGATCCTGTGGTTTATATTTTGTAAATGTAAGAATTTTTAGTTTTTGCTGACTTTGAAAGCGATGTAAGTACTTTTGTAGTGATTAAAAGTATAAATGTTTGTTAATCACATTAAAAAAAATATTACATTATAAATTTAAGTCAATGTCATGTTTTCAAAGTACAAAATTACTATATATAATAACATTCATATATCCATATTTTTCAAATTATTCGAGTGCAAAACCTTAAACGTCTCCATATAAATTAAAATTCACTTAAACTATTTTCAAAGAATGCGCCTCGTACAACACCGTGCGACAAGAACCGAAGAATTTCTAGGTTTTCAGTTATTGGAAATTCGCATTGTCAATTACAATACAAATACACGCATACTTTTTCGAATATTCTGTCATCTCGGCAGCTACAAATTTAAATTCAAAAACTTGAAACATTTCAACACTTTCATATTAAAATAGCTTTGGATGGCTTTAGGCGCGCCGCTACTTTCCCCAAATCTCCTGACATGTTTATGCCAATAAAATGGCACCAATAAGCACATGTTATTACTGTTATTGTATATAATCTTGTATGTATTTAGTTTTGCACTAACCTTTTTCACGCCGAACTTGAAAATAAATGTTGGTAATGATGCGCATATTTTTGGCAATTCTGTCAGATTATTCTCAGCCACAATGTCATGACAAACTTAAGTTGCCTCAAGGTATGCAATGTTTATTTAGGCAACATTTGCACACAACCCAAGGAGAGTACTTTCAGTCGGTTTTGCAGCTGGTGTAGTTCGTCGGCCAGTAAAGGGTATTTTTAACTCAGCTATGCTCTAAGAAGGGCGGCTGCGGTAACCGAATGGGTTGGTGCGTGACTACCATTCGGAATTCACAGAGAGAACGTAGCGAAACACCGGTGAAACACCAAAATTAAGAAAAAGATTTTTCTAATAGCGGTCGCCCCTCGGCAGGCAATGGCAAATCTCCGAGTGTATTTCTGCCATGAAAAAGCTCCTCAAATAGGAGTCGAATTGAAACTGTAGGTCCCTCCATTCGTGGAACAGCATCAAATAGGTTGGAGGAGCTCGGCCAAACACCCAAAAGGGGTATACGCGCCAATTATATATATATATATATATATATATGGCCTAAGAAATGTCAATTGTGAGTGTATGCAACAAAAATCGCGTTTATTTTTTAATTATTTTATTTATTTATTTCTTCAGGCGATCTTTATATAGCGAATGCTCGTCATTTTTCATATGCAAGAAATACCATCAGCAAACAAAATTGCCAAAATTCAACGCGGTTTTTGTTAGTTAATTGGAACTTGCACTAAATTATACCAAAATTGATTAGATTATAAAACTGCATTCTCGAAATGTTTCCAAAAATTCTGATTAAAAGTGTGAGCTTCTGATAAAAATTTGTTAATTTTCTTTTAACCCTTTCGACCCTAACGTTGCCTGTGAGCAACTTCGGCAGTTTAACAGCTTATGGAAAGCGTTCGTTTTGTTTTTGTCTGTTCGTTATAAATGATAACAGTACTTTTATGTATCTACTCAAAATATACTTGTAGCTCTCGCGGGTAGCAGAATTATAATTTTATAATTAATTTTCTATTTTTTTAAGAGCGAGAACGTGAAAAAAATCATTTTTTTTTGTTTTTCCAATAAACAGATAAAATAAAGATTTTTGTTTTGTAAATCTGCTACCATAGCGACATACCTCCTGATGAATAATCGATCGGTTTTTTTTTTCAGACGTACCTCAGCAGCCCAATCAGTCACGCCAGTGGCGTGTGTTACGTCAGGGGAAGCAATTTTTTTTATTATTGTCATTGAAAAAAAAAATTTGTTTTTGTTTTTGTAAATAAAGAATTGCTCTATGAACAAAAACGATTTGCAATTGATACCGATTATTTTTCTTCAATGAGCCGTAAGCCCTGGCAGCTAGTGCTCCTTTTATTGTAAAATAATAATTTATTGTTATTTTCCATACATTAAATAAAATAAATAAATTTTTCTTCAATTCTCAGCGCCTTGAATGTTCACGTCTCTAGACCAGAAAGGTGCCTTAAAGTGAAACACGTGTCAGTAAAAAAGCGCTACTACGACACTGCATTTTGAATGAACACCAAAAAAGGAGCAACGCATCGGATGCATGTAAAAATGTATGTGCGGTTCTTGGAAAAGATATTTTAAATATTCGTATATAGATATTGAAAAGTTGGTTGAGCAAATTTCGTTCCGGGGATCTGAGCCTCTAAGAAAGTGATCGAACTGGACCACCATCCAAGAACGTTTGTGATGTTGTGCGATCCATGTTGGAAACTATTCCACATTTAAAATGTCGGGAAATTGTGGATAGAGTTTGGCATTCATCATACAACTGTTGGAGATCACATTAAATCTGTCGGGTTTGAGTTAAATCCAAATGCTTGGTTTCCACATGAGTTAACGCAAAGAATCTGATCGTGTAAGAATATGTTCATCACATCTGATTAGGCACAAGATGGAGCCATTTTTGGACTAGCTAATTACTGGAAATAAAAGGTGGGTTCTTTACAAGAATATTAAGAGAAAAAGATCTTACTGCAAACCAGGAACATCACCAGCAACAGTTCCAAAACCAAGTATCCATCAACGAAAAACCACTGCCTTGTTTGTGGTGGAACAGAAAAGTCTAGTGTACTATGAGTTTCTGAAACAGGCAAAATCCACCAACGCGGATCTGTACTGCAATCAGCTGAATAAATTGAATGCAGCTATCAAAGAAAAAGAGTCAGCATTAGCGTCTGGAAAAGGAATAGTGTTCCACCACGACAATGCTCGACTGCTTACTGCAATGGTCCCACAACAAAATCTGAATGCGTTAGAATGGGAAGTTCTTAATCACCCACCGTATTCAGCTGGCATTGCACCATCTGATTATTGCCTTGAAAGTGTTTCTAATTCAGTTGCTGACTATGTTAACTCCAAGGACGAGAACTTCTACAAAACAGGAATTCACAGGTTACCTGAAAGATGGCAACAAGTTGTAACAAATAACGGAGCATATATAACTGATTAATATTAAACACATATTTTTATAAATGAATTCAAATATTTTCTTTAAAATACGACAGAACTTTCCCTCAAACCCAATAGTTCTCAATCTATCTAGTTAGAAGCAGTAATCCACTATGAAAAATAAGCAAATATTTGACTCCGTCGGCATTTACATTCGCTTAAGCCTTCTTTCATTAACGTTTCTAGCATTCTTATTTATATTATTAGAAGAATATTTGTGTAGCGTATACGTAGCATTTTGCAATTGGTTCAATTCTTGTTATTCTTTTTACATCAGATTTTAGATTAGATTACATTTGTGGGGGGTTGGACAAGTCCAAGCACTCAGTTCGTAGACCATTGTACTACACCCGGATAGATATCAATAGAAAGAATAGAGTAAAGATAAAAAGTGGATGATAAAACGGACAAATTAGTTTGAGGTCACTCTTCCACAAATCTCTTGGATTCATTGATGAATTTTAAGCGGTCCGGAAGTTCATACTCAACTTTATCCATACTCAGTATGTCGCAACCCGATATCCTAAGTCTGATTCTGGAAAATGTCGTCATTCTCAATACAGGATAGGCATATCGGGTTGTCTACGACCCCCACGGTAGCCATATGCTGACCTCAGGTCCTTTGTGATGAGTTTTAGGAGAAAGGTCGCTGTTTTCCTGTTTGGTTCTTTCACAAAGCACTTGGCTACTCTGCATGAGTTCAACTCAGACCAACGACCTCTGTAGGTAGACCTCATGAAGTCGTCAATCCATAGTTGAATCGATGCGGAATTGACACCTAGAAAGGGTCAGGGCCTAGTGGCATACTTTCAGAGCCTTCATTTGCCAATTTATCAGCTAACTCGTTCCCTGTAATACCACAATGTCCAGGCATTGAAATAAGACTAACTTTGTTGTGTTTTGCAACACTGTTCAGTTTTGTCTTACATTCACCGACTAACTTCGAAGAGCAGCGTGGGTTAGCAAGGGCTTTCAGAGCAGCTTGACTGTCACTACAAATTCCAATACTATTGCCCCGCCATTTTTTCTCAATTAGCCAGTACGCCACATTCAAGATGGCGTAGACTTCCGTAAGGAATACCGTGGACATCTGTCGTGTGGCATAGGAGTACTAGTGCCTTCGTCTAAGTCCCATCCAGATCCGCTTCCATCACTGGTTTTGGATCCGTCGGTGTAGAAAGTGTGCTGATAGCCCGTTAATAGGTTCTCTGGACTTAACCATTGATCTCTATCTGGGATCAAAACATCGCACTTTCTACCGAAGCTAACGACAGGCACCCGATTGTCCACTGGCATCGAGAACAGTGTGCACCGCTCCGACAACTGGTGGAAAACTGACAGAGGCCAGTGCTAACTTCATTTGCCCAGACTCCGTTTAACTTGAGCTTGTACGCCGCCTTCATTGCTTCCTTTCGAATTTGAAGATCTAGAGGTTGCAAATTCAGAATGACATTAAGGGCACCACCAGATGTCGTACTCATCAGATACCAGTTCATGCATTAGAATGTTTACTGAGTAGTTTGGTTTTCCACTGTAGGGTAATTTAAAGCCTCGAAGTTGTAGGGTGAATGTAAAGCAGAATTTAAAAATGTCAATATTTATTATAAATTTACTAGAATTGCATGTCTTTGGGGTTGTCCGAACATTTGAATTTGTTTTATTTCCTTTGTTTGCGCATATATTTATTTCCTTGAGTTTTATGTATGTATGTATCTATGTATGTGTTTCGAGTAACTTTCAAAGGAATTAGCATTTTTTTTTTAGCAGATTTGCATATTATTTGAAATGGGAGGAAGAGAGGCAACAGATTAGATTTTATAAAAGTGTTGTAACTAAAAATGGGCTGCTTGAACTCTTGAAACTCGAAACAATTTCTAATAGTTATGTAATAAAATGCAAATTTTCAAAAAAGGAAGGTAACTGTATAAGATTAAATTTACTTTACTATTTGAGAATTGAATGGAAATTTTTTTTTAGAAAATTGCAAACCATATATGTAAGTATGCCGTCGTAGCCGAATGGGTTGGTGCGTGACTACCATTTGGAATTCACAGAGAGAACGTCGGTTCGAATCTCGGTGAAAACACCAAAATTAAGAAAAACATTTTTCTAATAGCGGTCGCCCCTCGGCAGCAATGGCAGACCTCCGAGTGTATTTCTGACACAACATCAAGACGCGCACAAATAGGAGGAGGAGCTCGGCCAAACACCCAAAAAGGGTGTACGCGCCAATTATATTTATATATACCTACATATAAATGTAGTAAACTTTTCTGCCCAACAAACATTTGTACAATAAATATTTGTTTGGGGGGAAAATTCCATTATTTTCTCGGTAGATGAATGTAATGATGAATATCTCGTAAAATATCGATCAAACAACTTAAAGTTTATGCTCGTTGTCAAGGTAGTAGTACTATTTCATACTAAAAAATTCCTTTATTGTTTTTTGTTTTTTCTATTCAGTTGTGAGTAACAGAGAGTAAGCCATCTGACCGCCAGAAGATGCCTGACCTGATTGACTTTGGTATTATAAAGGGTATTGATCGCAAGATTGTAACAGCGTCCTCATCCCTGGAATTGTCCTCCGACCATTCTCCGTCTATTATAACCATGGAAGGTAGTACTTGCACCAGAACAGCGGGTAATCAGCTCCCCCATCCCAATCTCATAAACTGGCTTAAATATAAGAAATACATTAGCACTCATATAGAAACCAATGTTCCTTTAAAGAATGATATTGATATCGATAGGCAGATATATACATTGACTGAACTAATGCATGGAGCTACTAGGGCAGCAGTGGCCACAAATAGTAAAAGTCGTGTTAACTCTCAGCGAAACATTGATGAGACTATAGAAGATTTAGTTAAAAAGAAACGAGAGCTGAGAAGGTCTTGGCAACAATATCGTTCTCCAAAATACAAGAAACTATTGTATGAATACACAGTTAAGTTGCGTTGCGCCCTTAAAAAAGAAAAGGAGAGGCATCTTCATGATTTCCTTTCTAATCTTACTCCGACGGACCAAACAGATTACGCATTGTGGAAAGTCACAAAAAATATAAATCGGCCCATACAGTACGAATCACCAATTCGGCTAGGAAATGGTAATTGGGCACGTACGGATTCTGAAAAAGGGTGTGTATTTGCTGAACATCTGCAATCTGTCTTCACTCCCAATCAGTCTTCTGCAACTACTTGCTTACCACTAGACATATTGCAACCACCAAAAAAGCCAATAAAGTTAAAAAAAAATAACATAGTCTCAGTTATTAATCAACTCAAACCTAAAAAAGCACCAGGTTACGACAAAATCACCCCAAAAATGCTAAAAGAGCTTCCCAATATTGCCGTTCTTCATATCAGGCACATATTTAACGCCATCTCTCGTACTGCCTACTACCCAAAAGCTTGGAAATTATCTCAAATCATTATGATTGGTAAACCTGGGAAAGACTTAAGCCAAGCATCCTCATATCGGCCAATTAGTCTATTGTCCATACTTTCAAAGCTATTTGAAAAGTTGCTCTTGCAGAAAATAATGCCCTTTATTCAAGACAACAATATTATTCCTCAACACCAATTTGGATTTAGAGCAAAACATAGTACAACTGAGCAAGTTCATCGCATTGTGTCATTTATACGAAAGTCCTTTGAGAAAAATCAGTACTGCACTGCACTGTTCTTAGACGTAGCACAAGCATTCGATAAGGTATGGCACCGCGGCCTAATTCACAAAATTACTAGTTTACTGCCTACGAATGTACACCTCTTGCTGCAAAACTATATCACTAATAGAGAATTTGTTGTAAAGCAAAAAGATTTTTTCTCTCGGCATTGTAGAATAGACGCTGGAGTTCCACAAGGCAGCGTTCTGGGCCCTATTTTATATGTATTATACACATCAGATATGCCAACGACGAGCCAAACAATGACATCAACATTTGCCGATGATACTGCAATACTTTGCACTCACACAGACCCAAAAGTAGCAACGTCTATATTACAAAGGCATATACTTGAAACAGAAGTATGGCTTAAAAACTGGAGAATAAAGGTTTATGAAAGCAAGTGCGTGCATATTACTTTTACTCTAAGAAAAGAAACTTGCCCTGCAGTTACAATAAATGGTCAGAATATACCACAGCAAAACGAAATAAAATATCTTGGAAATCACTTAGATAGAAGACTCACATGGCGGAATCATATTGAAAAGAAAGTGTCGAATATCAAGCTTAAAATGAAAAGCCTATATTGGATGCTTAATTCGAAATCAGCATTACCTCTAGAGTACAAAGTGCTACTATATAAAGCCATGCTAAAACCAATATGGACATATGGTATAGAAATGTGGGGAACGGCTACGCCCTCAAATATCGAAAAACTTCAGAGAGTGCAATCTAAAGCCTTGCGGATAATCACGGGAGCGCCATGGTATATAAAGAACGTTAACATTCACAGAGATATTTGCATACCTCGTGTAGCCGATGAAATAGTACGGTTGAGCAAAAAATACCTAATTACAAAAGCTAGAAGACCATCCCAATAAACTAGCGCGAAATCTACTTTTAGATGAAGGTCACACAAGATTGAAAAAAAGAGACATCTTCAAGTCTGCAGTATCCTAATGATCTCATCTCACGCGAGAGTCCGTCCACAACTTCCTCCAACCACATCTATCACATTCGAAACGAAAACAAAAAAAACAACATCATTTTCACAATCGACATGAGAGACAACGGAAGCTCTAAGGGAGACTGGAAACTAGGCCTTTCCGGCTCCCAGCTACGAAGAATCGGAGACTGGAAACCCGTCCTTTTCAGCTCCCAACTACTTTAGATGAAGGTCACACAAGATTGAAAAAAAGAGACATCTTCAAGTCTGCAGTATCTTAATGATCTCATCTCACGCGAGGGTCCGTCCACAACTTCCTCCAACCACATCTATCACATTCGAAACAAAAACAAAAAAACAACATCATTTTCACAATGGACATGAGAGACAACGGAAGCTCTAAGAGAGACTGGAAACTAGGCCTTTCCGGCTCCCAGCTACGAAGAATCGGAGACTGGAAACCCGTCCTTTTCAGCTCCCAACTATTTTTAGATGAAGGTCACACAAGATTGAAAAAAGGGACATCTTCAAGTCTGCAGTATTTTAATGATCTCATCTCACGCGAGAGTCCGTCCACAACTTCCTCCAACCACATCTATCACATTCGAAACAAAAACAAAAAAACAACATCATTTTCACAATCGACATGAGAGACAACGGAAGCTCTAAGGGAGACTGGAAACTAGGCCTTTCCGGCTCCCAGCTACGAAGAATCGGAGACTGGAAACCCGTCCTTTTCAGCTCCCAACTATGAAGAATTGGAGATTCACAACCGATTTAATCATATATGTAAATATATGTTCATTTGAGCAAATAATTCGTTTCTAAGCACTGGCAAGGAAACATATTACTCTAGTATATAAGATTTGTAAACTTATTGTTAGTTTCTTATAAAAGAAAGATTCAATAAATAAAGAAAAATGGAAAAAAAAAAAAGAGAGTAAGTTCGGTAGATTTTGCAGTTTTTCTTTGATATTGGAAAAAATGCATGGCCGTTGAAATTCTGAACGGTTAATGGTCGATGCTAATTACGTGCGACTTTGGTTTCGTCGATTCTGTTCAGCCATTTTTGATGTTAAAGAATATATATCTATCATTCTTGTGTGACATTATTATTTTTTCTTTTGTTGTTGTTTTCGCGAACTGAAATGATACAAGTTATAGAATATATTTTTCAGGTACTCGTAAAAATGTATTATTTTCTAATAAATCGCTTTATAATTATTATTATTACAAAAGTATTATTATAAAAAGCTATAATAACTAACTATAACCAAACTTTGAGGTATTTTATTGCCATTTCTCATTATTTCACTTACCATTTTTCACTCACACCAAAAATGATCAAATGGCTGTGTTAGTAAACTATCATAAATAGGTTCTTGAATTAAAATATGTATATTTTTTTAACAAAAAAGAACAAGGCGCAATTTACAATTTTCACAGTTTCACCGGATTTGGGTTAGTTACTTACTTATTTGCAAACTTAGTTATCTGAAAATAGCTCAGTAGATACTTGTATATTTTGAGGACCTTTCGAAAATTGACTTTTCAGGTGACTTAACAAAATTGGAAAAGCGGTTGGAAATGTACATATATGGAACTATATCCTTTTAGTTGAAAGAACAATACAAATAAATTTCTAAAGTAATTTGTTTTCCTACCTTCTACTAGGTACATATTGAACAACTCTCGTGCATTGTGGAAATAGCCACCTTCGCTGACAACTAAAATTTCGATTTATCATCACCAGCCATTCGTTATCACCAGCGCTAATGGTGGCTAGTATGCAAAATGTAACTAGCGCAAAGACAACAAAACCAAACCAAATTGAAAACATGAACTAAACCACACTTTTGTAAAAAAACAACAACAACAAATCAAAAACAACTGCACTATGTGGTTGACAACGGAAAGAACAACAACGTAGTAAATCTAACAAAAAAATTACCATAAGTGGTTAGTATGAGGAGAGGTGACAATCTAACCACACCCACGCCAAATTTCAGCATTTTCACCAGACGCAGGCAAAGTTCAACATACGAATACTCGTATACAGAAACCATAAGAGCGACGGCGACGGCGACGCCGACGGTGATGGCGACAGTGCCATCAGCTTTGGGCGCAGCCGCATATTTGGGGTTTTATTACAGCTCGTGCACTCATAAACAAAGCCACTCACACATGCAGATTACTACAAAATCAAGCAGAAAATAGGGAATCTGAAATTCTGTCACTGCGCTCCGGCAGCAATTGGGCAACACACTTCTGAACGCAGACACGTTACTAGGGTACATTGTCCATTTGGCTTTATTGATGACTCAAATTCGTGGTCCTGAAGAGTGTTGCGTGTGTATTCTTGACTGACCACTCATACTGTGTTGCTAATTAATGTATGCAGCCCGCCGTGCGAGTTCTCAAGCGAACGTTCTAGGGAATTAGAAGTATGTATGTTTGTATAAATGTGTGCGTATATACATACATACATAGATAATACATTCGCTGCAGCGTAAGCCTTCATATAAATATGAAAGTGCTTTCATTGAAGTGAAGACTCAATTTACAGCACTGCATATGAGAAATTTACTTAACTTTTTTCAGCCTACACAACTAAACGTTTGCACAAATTCAAGTTTTTGAAGCTTGGAAATAGTGCTTCATATATGAGTAGATACTTATTTTAAAGTTTTACCAAATTTTTTTACAAAATCAACACTTTTCTTACAGTGAACACTGATTGCTTTGTTCAATTAAAAGCAAATAAATACTTAGCATTTATGAGGCCCTTTTTGTGGCACTTTGTTCCTCCCTGGAACCATTGGAAAATAATAATAAGTTCTAAGGAGAAACTGCTTATAAAATGATTTAATGCATATAAATGCAACTCATAAAGTTGAGTACATACAAGATTTTTTGCAAAAGCTATCGAATTGCTGCAAAATTAAGAAAACTAAAACAGTTTTCGAAAAACAACATTTTTTTTTTGTTTAAAACAGTTTGCTTAGAACTACGTATATCTCTTTGTGTGGCCGAGAAGCTTATCAAACGGCTTATGTAATTTATATTTTTGAAATTCTGTTCAGGATGACGGTCATTGATCATTCGATGTATTCAGTATCTGCGTAACGATTTGCCAAATGCAGTTTTCTAGGTGTGTAGTTTTCAAAGTGGATACGGGAGTAAGTTGATAGACAGTGCCATATTCGAGCAAAAAGTGCGTTATTAAAGTTGATTATTAGTGCAATTCAATTCGACTTTGCTTTTTGTGCATTTTAAATCTCAACCACGCGATTTTTGGGATATCAATATTATCAAATAAGGATATCAAAATGTCTCTATTAAGAAAAATTACGTTTTTTGATGTTTAAATAATTTCGTTCACCTACAATTCAACATTCAATTCGAACCACATTAATCCTGACAGCAGAGCTCATGGTGGCCCAGGCATTATACAGGGTTTGATTGAAAAGTAGTGAGCCTTCCTGCGCGGAGCGTCTGCCAAGTGATCAACCGAATCGGCTGGTGGGGGAAAATAATCGTTGGACCTTCCCCTTCCACTAGAAACCGGTCCCAGTTCGCTGGCACCAGCTGTGCAGTCAACATCGCTCCGCGCGTGAAAGCTGTTTGCAGTGGCGAAAATGCAGCTGAACATCTTTTCCGACTCTCGAGGCATCGTCCACAAGGAGTTTGTACCTCCAGGAAGCACTGTAAACGCGGCATTTTACAAAGAAGTGCTCCTTCGGCTGGAAAACCGCGTCGCCCGGGCTCGACCCGACCTCGTCAACAATTGGAGCCTTCATCACGGCAATGCGTCGGCGCACACCGATTTTCTCTGCACCTCTGCATTGGCCAAGATGGGGGTTCCGGTGCTTCCCCACCCTCCCTACAGCTCAAACCTGTCCCCTCCGGACTTCTTCTTGTTCCCGCGCCTGAAAAGAAAGCTGAAGGGGAGGCGTTTCGACTCCATCGAGGCGATCCAAAAAACTGTGACAGCCGAATTGAACGCGATTCCGGCGGATGAGTTTAAAAAATGTTTCCTGCAGTGGAAGGACCGCTACCAGCGGTGTATTGACACTCAAGGGTCCTATTTTGAAGAATATTAGTTGTATAAGCCAAAAGGTTTAATAAAACTGCCTAATAAAACTGCTTAAAATAAGGCCTATTACTTTTCAATCAAACCCTGTATTAAGGCAAACTAGCATACGTAATGAAGTGGAAGAATATAGAAATGCCATGCACAAGCAACGACACTTCACACCCCACCAAAGCACAGCAACGACCTAACTGCAACGACTGAAAAGTCCCTGGCCCAACACATAGATGGTACTAGTTTTATTGCATTCACCTCTTTTTTAGTTAATTCTAACCTTAAAAAGACAGCAGTTAAAATTTCAGGGTGTTCTATTCATTAGTTCCTGAGTTATTGTGCTAAGAGTGACGCCAGTTTTGTTATTTTCAGAACTTGATCCATTGTTTTGAAAATCGTGTTTCAATTTTACACTGCTTCTTGTTGGGGAAGAATACCGTTCAAGCAAAGGAATGGCTTAAAAAGTGTTATGGGGACTCGTCTCTATCAGAAACAACAATAAAACCAACGATGCGCTAGGCAGTGGACATACAGATGAGGCGGTAACACCAGGCGACATCAAAAAAATCCACAAAATCGCTTTGAATGATCGAAAAGTGAAGTTGCGTGAGTTAGTTGGCATCGTAAAGGTAGCAAGAAAAACGTGTTAGGTATTGACTTTATAGTGCATGAGAATTTGACTTTGAGAAAGATCTGTTCAAAGTGGGTGCCGCGTTTGCTCACTGTTGCTCACAAATCAATTAAAACCATGGCAAAACGAGAAGAATTAAACCTTTAATTGCTTCCACTTTCACCGTATTCGCCAAATATAGCTCCCAGTGACTACTGGATATTCGCAGGCCTGACAAAAAATGCTCGCCGCTCAATGAGGATTTTTCGACAAATTTTGTTCATAAATACTAGAGAAAGCAATTATATAAAAAAGTAATTTTTTTCAAAGACAAACATAGAATATTCGCCGGAAAATTTTCAAAAAATTTATATATACGTTTTTTGGGGTTGCTGTGACTGAATTTCTTATCCATTTGTTCTTTTAGGGTCAAATTCAAGGTCAGCTGAAGGTCAAACACGGAATATTCACCAAAAAAAAAAAAAATTATATTAATGTTTTTGGAGTTGCTAAATTCGAATTCATTATGAGTTTGTCCTTGCGGGGTCAAATTGAAGGTCAGTTGAAGATAAAACATAGATTATTCACTAGAAAAATTCAAAAAAAAAGTAATTTATATGCTTTTAGGATGGCTGAGTTTGAATTCATTTCACATATTGAGATCAAATTGTAGGTCGTGTCAAGGTCGGACACAGAATATACACCGGAAATATTAAACAAAGGTTGAGGTAGATGTTTCTGCGGTTGCTGAATCAGAATTCATTGCCGTTTGTCCCTGCAAGGTCAAACCTACCTCTCTATCCTCTGTATTCATCAGGCTTTGGGCCAAGGTAATCAAACGGCAGTCGCCGTAGCCGAATGGTTGGTGCGTGACTACCAATATGAAGTAAAAGTTTTATGTAATAGCGGTCACCTCTCGGCAGGCAATAACAAACCTGCGTGTGAATTTCTGCCATGAAAAAGCTCTTCATACAAAATATCTGCCATTCGGAGTCGGCTTGAAACTGTAGGTCCCTTCATTTGTAGAACAATATCAAGACGCACACCACAAATAGGAGGAGAAGCACGGCCTAACACCCAAAAAGAGCTTACGTGCCAAATCAATAGCCTTGACATCGGGGGAAACGCGATGTGCCTTATTGTTACTGGAAAATCCAGCTTTCCTTTTCAGGAGGGAAATTTATAAAACCTTTTCGTGGCTTTCTCTTTATGGGGTTTGGGATAGTCAGAATTTTCAAAAAATTTGATATTTTTTACATTTTCTTAAAGGATAGTATCTAAGAAATATTGTGTGAGAATTTGAAGTGAATCCGACAAACACTTTACGTGTTCTTCAACAATTAACGAAGAGCGCTCGGAAAATCCGGAGCGTTCACAAAACCTTCAATGCGTTTTTGTCAAAACTATGTTTTTTGAGCTGGCGATCACAGTAACTTAAAACCAGCTTGATAGATATCAATAGCGTTTATACTGCTTTTGGAAAACATAAAAAACTCGTGATTGATCGAAGGATTTTTTGTTTTTCAAAAATTTCGATTTTTTTTAACCATTAATTGTCGATTTTATCTCGAAAATCCGAAAAATATTTTCTCAGGCCACCACATTGTTAAACAAAAAAACAAAGGCTTCGATCAGGCACAGGAATATGTATTAATAAAACTAATTTCTCTTGCCCGATTGATTTTAAATGAATCTTCATGGACTTGTGATGACCACCTCAAGGGACTTCTGGGCTGCGAAGCGATAACTTTTACAATTCTTAATTTTTTTTTTGAACTTTTCCTAAAGTCAAGTCGAAACATAATCTATTAATGCCATGTTTTTATTTTTGTAAAATAAAACAATTGACTAGCAAAAAAAATTATTGAAAATCACCATTTTTTCGCGCCTCTGACTACTCCTAACCGCTTAAGTTGGTTTAGTTGGAGGTTAGTCACTGTTTTTTTTTTGTAGACTCTATCGATTTGAAAAGCCCTCCTTATGGCATAGGTTGATCTAAAGCTTTTTGAATGTATGTCACTGTAGTAGCTGCCCTTTCGCCAACGTTTTATTTTGATGCTTACACTGTTCCACAGGTTTTTCTTGATCTTCAGATGAACGTCACTAATACGGTCAACCTCGGTGTGGCCTGTCTACCAATTCGCTTCCTAAGTGCCTGTGCCTAATTTGCACAAATTTGATGCTATAAAAACCTTTTACTTTTGCTGGTGGAAATCAATGGAAAAGGTGAATATAAATGATTTCCATAAAATTCAACTTACCGATGTCAGTTTTGCGCTCTTTCGCACATTATTTGCACTTCTAAGTTATTTTTAACGTACTGTATTTTAGAAAAGCTTTTTACCTACTTATAATAACAATTACTGATTGAGTTTCTGTTGTAGACAATAAAAATTTCACCTTCCACTTCAAAGCAAATGAATGTCGCAGACTTGCGCCACAATCCTTTAAACCAATTATGATGTGAACCATAAAGTCTCACGAACAAAAGCAACAATAATGCCATTGTTTGAAAGTTCAATTCTAAAACGCTTCAATCCCTTTTGCCTTGCAAATAAACGCAATTGCAAAGTTTTACATTTCAGCAGTGAATACTATTCGATTGTATAGAATTCGCAGTTTTTCTTCGAACTTGTAAAATATGGGCCTTAATGAGAAAAGTTTAATTTAATTAAACTAATCCAAGTTTTGTGCAAATACTTCGGCCAAAGGTGGTGGACTCCTCTCATTTGACATTGCAATTGCAAATGGATTGAAATCGTCGACCACTGGCAGCTCAAGTTGCAAATTTTTTTTATCAATAAATAGGTGAAATAAATAAGGTAAAAAAGTGCTAACAGTTGAATGAAACTTTACTTTGATTTATATTCATTAATGATAATCAAAGTTTGGCACGAGGCTGTAATAAGCAATTTTAAAATTAGGGCACGAGCTTAGAAAAGGCTTCCGAATGAGGGCGGTCGTTGTTGAAATGGTTTAAAATAAGCTGTTAGTGAGGTAATAAGAAAATTTTATTTTTCAAAGATCCATCTACGACTTTGATCGAAAAGTTACCGGAATACATTAAGAAAATCCAAAATATCATATACATTTCTTTCTCAAAAGTGACATTAGCGTCGTCAAAGTACTTCCCATCACGTGCAACGCACTTATGTCAGCATTTGATCCAGTTCTCGAGACGTTTCTGGAACTCTATTTTCGGTGTAGACATCAAAGCCTTCTTCATCTTATATTTTTCCATTACTTCCTTCCGGCTGTTAAAATGACTTCCTAGGGGTTTTACAACTCGATCAAACCGAAAAAATAGCAGAGAGCCATATCATGTGAATTTGAGGGTGGCATACGCTTCATTCATGGCCGAAAATTCGCCCAAAATGATGGATCTATGCGACGGTGCGTTATCGTGGAACAAAACTCAAGAGTTGTTTTTCCTACAAATACTTTCTTTTCTGTCGAATTGTTTCACGTAAACGTCTCATGACGCCAAAATAATAGCCCTTATTAACTACTTCACCATCTGGCGAACTGTTGTGGTTCGCCCGTATATCAATGAGCAAACAACAACAAGATGGGACGGGAGATTCAAAATGAAACGATTAAAGAGCGAAACAAAAGAAAATTAAATCAGCTTGGGATATACTGAATGAATTCCAGTTCATTGAAGCATACTCCAATTTTGCACGACGTAAGGATTAAAAAGCGAGTTTCGGGTGTAGCTAAGCAACTTCTGGCACTTCTTTGAAGCCTCTAAGTCATAAAAAATCATTTGCCGTTTGGAATCGGCTCAAAACTGTAAGAAAAATATTCAACACACACCTCACATTGGAGGTGAAGCTCCCAAACACCCAAAAAATTATAAAACGACTTTCTGGTATAAGGATCCTTGAAGCCTTTTGTGTAGCGCTTTAGTAATGCTGCTCTCAGAAATGAGAGGTTAATGAGTGCAAAACTTGAATCAAATAAGAACGAGACTTGTAGAAAGATTGAAATTTATGACCTAATAATTCGAAGGGATATGATTGCGAGAGTTTGGGAAGGACATATAAAAACATGTTTTACTATATTTTTCTATCCGGAAAATCCACTCTGTTCGATTATTTAAGTAATTTTGCAATAAATAAACACCTAACTATAACTATCTTCCTATAAATTTTCAGATCATCTGCTGACACTAAGCGGTAAACTCAATCCTTTTAATACATATTACATCTAGAAGCGTATCCGCCATCGACTATTATCATCAACCAATCACTATGGCTTCATTGGCCAGATTTTCGGCTAAACGTGTGCCTTGCCTTGCAGTGGAGCTACTAGAACTTCGCAAAAAAACTGTTAGTTACCACAAGTACGTGTATTTTTTTTTTTTTAATTGCCAAAACTAACTAATTCGAACTACCGAAATCATGGTTGAAATACATGGAATCGGAATTGAATATCTCCAAAACATCGATTTATCGCATTTTAACTGATCATTTGGGCTTACGGAAGATCTGTTCACGTTTCATTCTGCACAAGTTAGCTGAGGACCAAAAACTGCTCAGAATTCATCGAAAGACTTCATTAAAGAGGCTAGAAAAGACAAGAACTTCATTTTCAACATTGTAACTGGTGATGAAACGTGGTGAAACTAAGCGTCAAAATTCCGAATGGAAGGCCCCAGACGAGCTACCACCCAGACAATCGCGTTTGGAGAAGTCAAAAATCAAGTTGATGCTCATTTTTTTTTACGATTCCAAAGAATTGTCTACAATTCCTTTCTACATATTTTTGTGTGTTGCACCCATGGTCAAAAGAATATGAACAAATGCATTAAGATCAGTGCTAGTCAGCCAACTCTTTGTTTTGCCTCTGGATATGCTTGATTTCATTTTTGAATGGCTTCACTTACCTACATATCGATTTGTTTCCGAAATTATAGTGAATGAAATATTGGGTGTAAGCAATTTCGAACAGAATTTTGATGCCTTGGCTTGGAGCAAAGTCGCATAATATTGTGTGTCGGATAGCCGCAAATGGCTCATCTTTCCTGCACTTTATTGCTGTCAAGTATTTTATTTGGAACGATTACTTCCTCCAGCTCAATATCGGATGCATCTTCCTCAGGCACCATCTCGATCGTCATCAGCGCCACCAAGTGGATCCACTATATAGTCGTTATATTCATCTGTACTGCCACGACGAATACCGGTATCCAAAGCCGAATAAAGTCGGTTGTAATTATAAACTTTTACGCTGCTACTCGATGTCGAGGATGTTGTTAATCCACAACAACAATTTTGAAAAATGTGTTCAAATGTTTACGGGTTAATTCTATTTTTTTGCCGAGATGAATTTTGAAAACCACTGTGAGCAATATTAATATAAGTCTCACATAAAAATATTCTAATTGAGTTACGGTAAAATATGTCAAGCTTGCCAATTAAAATGTCATAAGGTCTGTCTGACAACGCTAGAAGTGCCCAAGATCGGAAATATAAATAGCAGCCCATGTGTGTGATCCAAGACTCGGCACAGGTTGTCCAAGGAGTAGGCACACTTTGACGAAGAAAACGATTTCATCATTTGTGATACCAATGTGAAGAAAGACCGAGGAGAGGGCGGAGGGAGATGGGGGTGGGGTGGTTAGGAGGATGCTGATCAAGTTCATCAGATTTTTAATGTCAAGGCCTGGTAAGGAGAAGGTGATCAGATGATTCCACCTCATCCTCCATATATCCGATGCAAACTCGGGGTAATTCCAAGTCTCGCGTACACACCTTGCGGAGAGTGTCCTATGAGAACACCCACGATGTGCGAGAGCTCCGATTTTGTCAACCTAAGAAAATGATTCGAGCACCCTCGATCCGCACGTGGTCAGAAGGATTTTGCGACCTTAAAAGTTGGTGTACTTACCTAGCTCTCGCTGAGTTGGAGCGAAACCCATCCTTCCAGGAGCAGACCGCACGTGGTCAAGGGGATCCCAATACTTTCCCTTTACTTCACATGTGAGGCTCGGCATAATTATTCATTAGTTCAAATCTAACCAGCGCTTTCCAAAAAAAATTCGAAATTTCCTGTAAAAAGCTTGTTGGCTACACAATATTCAAGCCTACTGTATTAAGTAGTAATTAATTATTTTTATTATTTTTACTAAGTGTATGTACAAAAAGGTATTTCAACTGAATATGTATAGTTTAATTGCGATCTGCACTAATATTATTTGGTTTGGTATTTACAAGCAAAAAGCTCCATCCCACAAAACACTTATGTATATACGCTCGCATATATATGTATGCATATGACTATATAATAATTCTTTAACTGCATAATTTTTGCTCTCCAAACAAAACAGTAATATCGTTGAGGTAGACACCCACTAAGCTGCAAATATTGCCACGTATTCAAGTCATCTCACAATTTTCCCGGCGCGTAGAATTCGCTCCATATTTTCAGTTTGTCCATACCAGGTAAATCGATGAACTCAACACTCTCACCAATATTCAGGCATTTGATTTCACCCACATCACGTGTAATTGGTTCGAATATCAGATTCTCCAGCATATCACAATTGGGATCACTGTTTGCTGCGAAACTTGTCCAAATATCGACCATTGTGCGTGTCACTTCGTGCTCTTTGGAGCCATGAACCGGCCGATGTGAGAACATGGCATAGTAGAGATAACATAGATCATCACCATGGCAGGTGCCACGCACATCGCGGCCACACAAAATATTACGAACGGCATTGCCTTCACGTGAGTCATAGTCGAAGCGGTAGACGTAGGTAGGAGCGGTGCTGTGGCGCTGACGTGCGAGCAATGTACGATATATGGGTAGCCAGAAGTCGCGGTAGGAGTTCAGCTGTTGAAGATGAAAAGGGAGTGAGTTAATATATGTATTAAAATAATGTACAGAAAAGCGTATGGTATTTGAGAACAACTTCAGAGTAAAACTAATTTTGAAGAAAATTTAATGAAACTTCACGAATATTTTTTCTCAACATTTACTTATTATATTTGTATCTATAAAATTACTCAATAAAATTTCCAATAGCTGCAATAACCTCCTCGATACGGGTCCGGAAAGAATTGCATGCTCGAATCAAATGCATCTTATTCATATTGATCATAACGGTATTAATTGTAACCTTCAGAGAAGAAATGGTGTTATGAGCATGCTTATGGATTTCAGGCTCAACGCTTCTTCTTCTTAATTGGCGCGGTAACCGCTTACGCCGAGTTTAACAAAGCGCGGCAGTCGTTTATTTCCCGTCCTAACCGGCGCCAGTTGGGTCCACCAAGTCCTTCTCCACCAGATCTTTCCAACGTACAGGCGGCCTTCCTCTTCATCTGCTACGACTAACTGGTACCGCATCGAATACTTTCAGAGCTGGAGCGTTTATTTCCATTCGGACGATATGACCCAACCAACGTAGCCGCTGTATCTTTATTCGCTGAGCTATATCTATTTCGTCTTAAAGCTCATACAGCTCATCGTTCCATCACCTGAGATACTCGCCAACATCAACGTGCAAAGGTCCCAAAATCTTGCACAAAACATTTATCTCAAACACTTCAATACGTTAGGACGGGCATGATGAGAGCCTTAGAGTGTTAGAGTTTTTCGCCGAGAGAGGACATTACTACTTAGTCGCCTAAGTACCACTTGTTCGTAAGAGAGATTCTACGTTGGATTTGAAGGCTGACATTGTTATCGGTGTCAATGCTGGTTCCTAAATAAACGAAGTCCTTTACAACATCAAAACCAGAACTGTCAACAGTGACGTGGGTGCCGATACGCGAGTGCGCCGCCTGTTTGTTTGATGACAGGAGGAACTTCGTTTTTGCCCTCGTTCACTACCACACCCATTCGCTCAGGATCAGATACTCGGCCATAAGTTCGATATTCTCAGGCACATCAGGGTGCTTAACTTTGTTTAGAATGTTTTGTCTTGTTGTCATGTTTGCTGTCGTCTACGCATAATGCAGGACTTAACCGGAGACCTTCATGGACAACTCGACGGATAAGACCCTTAAAAACATTAAACTCACTCGCAAGGGCCCTCAGTGATTGCTTGCACTTGTTGAATAAATTCTGCAGATCGGACTTTCCTTGCTTTTTTGCGTTTTGCAACAGATTCTGCATCGACGCCTGATGCTTCCAACTAACGGCGAGCTTTATGAATGAATGAGCGAATAAGCGGACGTAATTAGGAAATTTGATTTCTATTCGGTGTGATTTGCACATATTGCGACAGTAACTGCATGTCTTTTTATTTCTTGAGTTAAGTTCTAGTCCTCCATGCCTTATCTGATAAAGAGAAAAATGAAAAATAATGGTTTCGGAAAGTTATAGCCACATATATGCATGCCCTCAAATACCGTACGCACGCTGTATATTATATATTTTGTTGTTGTTTTTTAACACTCCACTCACATCCAAAAACTGCATCATTGTCTTACGCGAGCACTCCTCATCACCGAAATAAATCTCCTTGAGCCTGAGGCCACATGTCTCAGCCTTTTGCACATCATCATGAATGTCCGCATCTGGTGGCAAGAGATTCTTACAATTCCGCACTTCATCGAGCGTTGCTGGACGTCGCGTAATCTCTACAAAAGCACGAATGATTATTAATTTCTTTATTGTAATTTGCACCTAAAATTTTACTCACCTGGATAAAATATTAAACCTTCGAAGCTGGTGCCTCCAATTATAATTGGTATATTATTGCTCCACGACTTTTTCATTAGCTCATATGGATGTTCATTCATTACACATTGTTCCGTCCAATATGGTTCTACAGTTGGCACAAAAGCAAATGGTATCCTGTGGTGTTTCTCCTCTTTTGTCAGCACCATTGCATTGCCACGCACTAAGTCGGGACCTTTTGTGTTTAGCAAAAATTCACACACCTCCTTATCTACGTCCGCTCCTTCATAGCCAAGTGCCTTGGCCAGCCGATAAGCCCATCGCCTGTTTGGTTGATTCGCCCAAGGACATAATGCGCTGCCAGACATCACAATTCCTTTGTGTATCAAGTCTTTTGACTGTTCGCTGAGTATACAAATGTGTGTGGAAGCACCACCGGCGCTCTCACCGAAAATAGTCACATTGTTGGTATCACCACCAAATGCTGCGATATTTTCCTTTACCCACCGCAATGCCAGTATTTGATCTTTTATGCCTGCGTTGCCCGGTATGTTTACATCGGGATCGTCTAATGACAGAAATCCAAAGGGGCCGAGGCGGTAGGCGATAGTCACAAGCACGATATCTTTGGACATCAGAAAGTCCGGGCTGTACATGTCACGTGAGGCTTCGCCAATCTGAAAGCCACCCCCATAAATCCAAACCATAACCGGACGAGGCTTGTCGGGATTTATCTGTGAAAAAGAAATAATAGTATGTTGGAAATAAAATAAAGCATTCGTTACATCTTTGTACAATAGAAGTGGTATTTGAATATGCATATAATGTTCTGATGATGTTCACTGGGAACTGATTGAATAAGGAAATGACAACAGTAAGGAAACGCTAATACACTCAATGGCCTTTATATATATACTAGCAAACCCGGCCCCCTTCGCTGGGCACACTAAAATAGAATAGATATGGTTTAGAACAGAAAATATATGGTTTTCATATTATTTATTTCTTTATTCTTTATTCAAGCGCTTTGGCATAAACAATATTTTTTGTTTTTCTATTTGTTTTTGAGTAAATATAAAATATAAATTGAAAATCAGGAAAAAAGAAGATTGTTTTTAAATTTCAAATCAACGCATATGAATAAACAATCGTCTTTTTTCCTGATCATCCATGAATTTTTCGTTTCAATTTATATGTTTTATTAAGCATTGGAGCTTTTTTAACCATTATCCATTTATATTTTTCAAAAAAAAAAAACGAAAAAAATTGTTTTTCCACGAACACATAATTTCATTCGGATTTCACATTAAATTCTCAAATTTCGTAAGAAATTATTCACTGTTCCAAAATCCACTCCAAAAAAATTCACAAACAATTTTTACATGTTGCACTTACGTTTTTTCCTTATGGCATCCAAATCAGAAAGAAATATTGACACATTGTAACTCACACTGTCAATTTGACAGTTCCGTTCCGCCCCAAGCGTTAAAAAACTAAGCGACATTATGGCTGGTTCAAAAGAACGCTGTACCCGTTGCCAGTGCTCCGAATTACAACCAAACTTTACGAAACCCATTTTCAATACTTACTTAACAATGTGTGTAAGTTTGGTTTAATTCGGTGGAAAGACACGGCGGGTCCACGTTTTGGCATATATTTCGAGACCCTAGTCATCAATAGGTATGAAAATTACCCCGTATTAAAGCACTTATCAACAGCTTTCATTTGATACCCATATTGTACATACACAACCAAAGGTTACCCGGGTCCTCGTTTTGACCTATATCTCGAGACCCTAGTCACGGAGCGGATGGAAATACTCTGAACTAAAGCATTCACCAACAGCTTCCACTTGATACCCATATTGTACATACACATCCAAAGGTTACCCGGGTCCACGTTTTGACCTATATCTCGAGACCCCAGTCACGGAGCGGCATGAAAAATACTCTGTACTAAAGCATTCACCAACAGCTTCAATTTGATATCCATATTGTACAAACACATTCTAGGGTCCACGTTTTAGTCTCTATCTCGAGACCCTAGTCACGGAGCGGCATGAAAAATACTCTGAACTAAAGCATTCACCAACAGCTTCTATTTGATACCCATATTGTACATACACGTCAGAAGGTTACCCGGGTCCACATTTTGACCTATATCTCGAGACCCCAGTCCCGGAGCGGCATGAAAAATACTCTGTACTAAAGCATTTACCAACAGCTTCCATTTGATACCCATATTGGACATACACATCCGAAGGTTACCCGGGTCCACGTTTTGACCTATATCTCGAGCCCTATCCACCAATAGGTATCCAAACTATACGGAAACCATCTTCAATACCTTCTTAACAATGTGTGTGAGTTTGGCTTAATTCGGTGCAGACACGGCCGGTTAGCGAACACACACAAAAAGTTGACTTTATTTTATATATAAGATTTTTTTCAGTTTGTGTCCGAAAAATCCAAATATCTTACGGAACCCTATTTTTTTCCAAAATAAAATGTAATCCATGTTACTCTTGGATAATGTAATGTATTTTGTGGACTATTGGTTGAGGGCATGAATATGCATCTTCTCCTTTATGCCGCCGATATTGCTCTCCTGTGGGATAACAATAAAGCCATGAAGCCATGCAATCCATGATTACTAACCTGGAGGGATACTGTGCTGAATAGAATATGGAAGTAAACCCAAATAAATCAGAGGTGACGATCTTTAGAAGAGGTGGACGACTTTCCCAGGCAGAAAAATGGTGGTACCAAGGTAAAGAAATTAAATTGGAGGCCAAATACAAATATCTTCGTGTCATTCTCACACCCAAAATGGCATTCGACAAGCACTTAGAAGCCAGAAATACTTCAGTAAAAGCTAGTGTTAATTGCACATGGAACAATTTCTTAGCTAAGCCATACATCTCATACAAAGCTAAATGGAAGCTGTTTCAAGTTGTGTGCAAATCAATACAAACATACGCTGCTCGATATAAGCTGTTCGATGAAGTAAATAAACTTCAAAGTTACTTCATTAAAAGAATCCTCAAACTACACGAGTTCACTCCGAACTATGCAATAACATTAGAAACTAATTTAGAAAATAGCCAGATTTATTTTTTAGAACTACAAATGAAGTATATCTGGAAAACCATTTATAAATACAATTACAACGACTCCCACGCAAACTATATAACACAAGGCATCTTAGGTACAAATGTGTTTTGGCTTAAGCATCTGAACGACATGGGAATGGAGCTCGGTCTAAAGTTTGACGAAGACATCACAGCTATAGACTGGCAAGATCGCTGTGTGTAACTTCTTACCGAAATGAAAATAAAAGATATCAACATGGCAAGACAAAAAGCACAGTCAAGCACGACGCGAATTTATAAATATTTAGACTACTCAAAAGGGGCATCATACATTAAAGAAGATATGAGACTAGCCGGCATTACAACAATTTTCAGAGCAAGATGTAGTTTACTAAAGCTAAATGCAACCACATATGGAAATACCCAGAAAATATGCACCCTCTGCAATTTAAACGAGGAAGAAGATATGCAGCACTTCTTAGGAAGATGTCCGGTACTGAAGGAGATCAGAACAAGATACCTAAACGCAGCGAAGCTAAATGAAGCAGAAGTAATAGATAACTTAATGGCCACAATTGAAAAGGACTAACTTGCTTTATATACTCAGCCTTAAGCTATAAAGAATTTCATATTGCAGAGCTTAATTTTCGTTAATTTTTGAGCTGTGAAAGAAATTTATTATTTCTTTCTTTATACATTCACTGTTAGTGCCACAAATTTATTATTCCTTTCTGTATTTATTTATATATTTAAATGAAGTATTGTATAAATTATTGAAATGTAAGATGCATTATTTATAAATAAATAAGGAATTATTACTACTATTGCACTTTAAAGAACTAACTATGTACCAAAATTTTCAACTTTCAAAAAATTTCAAAATTATTAGTTTTTTTTCTTATTATACTTGAATCTCCTTTCACAGTATAGGTAAATTGGATCCCAAGTAAATTAAGTTCTTTACTACTTTAAAAGAAAAATGTCTAGTAAAATTTAACAGTGACGAAATTTAACGCTATAAACATAAATTCAAGTATGAAATATAGTCAGACAAGGACTCAAACCAAACGAGAGATTTTCTACACAAACATATTTTTTTTTTCAAAAAGTTTTTCCAGTTTTTAAGCAATGTCCGTGCTTTTGAGTCATTGGGTTGTTCACAAAGTAATCTCGTTTTTTCGTGGATATATCGAGCTTCGAGGTTAAACCCAAGCCTTTCAGGTGGTCATAAACAGTTGAATTCGATAAATTTAACCACTCATCGATCTCACGTGTTGTTATTCGCCGGTTTGCAACAACTAATGCCTTTATCGCGTCTTTATCAACTTCAACCGGCCTTCCAGAACGTGGTGCATCTTCGACATGAAAATTGCCGGATCGAAATTTTGCAAACCAGTTCTGGCATTGGCGTATTGTCAGCACATCTTCTCCATACACATCGTATAATTTCTTTCTGGCTTGAACAGCATTTTTTCTTTTCTATAGTAAAAAAGTAACACATGACGAAAATGCTGCTTATTGCTCTCCATATTTAAAAGGGCACCGACCAAAAAATACTGCGTAAAATCAATTGAACTTATTGGCACACAAGCCTTGCTATATCAGCTGTGAAAACATATAATGACAATGCGATTTAAGTGTGAAGTTAGCTGTGAAAAAATACAAATTACTGAATTACTGTCGGGAAAAAACGAAATTACTTTCCGAACAACACAATATTTGCATGCTCATATATTTTGCCCAAAACAAGTTTATCAATTCCCAAATGCATCAGATACTCACATTCTTTGTAAAAACATTCAGGTACAAGCAATCCTCGGATCCTTTATATTTCCGAAATAAAACATAGGTCTGCAGTGGTTTCTCCGCGGGGCCAGTGCCATCTAGAATACCATTCCATGGTTCAGCTGGTTCCGGGGCACGAAAACGCAATTCCCCCACAGGAGGTTTGGCAAACGGGATGCGTTCAAAACTAAAATAAGAATCACCCCAAATGGTGAGACGTTTCACGCCCTTCACTTGGCCTTTGGTGGTCTTGACCACTTCGTATATGCTGGTTGTGTGTTTACTTTGCTGATACTTGAATTCGAGAACCCTGAAAATAAAATGGAAAATAAAATGGAAAATAAAATGAAAAATTAAATGAACATTAAATGCAAACGTTACTGAATTATTTATAGTGATTTTATGTAAAACTCAAATGAAACCAGTCACTTTCTGGTGATAAACACGCACATATTGTGTAAGCGATGACAAGCGAAACGTGATAATCGCAAATAATATGTGGCAATAAAAGCGCAAATAAGGAAAATAAAACATTAATTTATACAATACAATCGTTTTGTGATTTAGTTGCATCTACGACTATGTAGCGATGGCGATAGCAATTCGTAAAGCCATTTGAGCTATCAGCGATTTTTTAAATGGGCGCGCACATTTTTCTCCAAACTACGCCTTTTCAAATTTATTTTTAACCCATTTACTGTAAATTGTATATAAAAGTGTGTATTTGTTGTGCCGGCACTTCTCCATAAGTAGTCAGCTACTTGTCATGCCAAAGACTTAAGGCACAAACCTGAGCAAGTGCAGGGAGTTACTGATGACAAGTCATTAACGTGACAAAAGTGAAAAAAAAAACATCGTAAAATACTACCTAATAGTGAAGCTAGTCCCGGGATCCCCTCATACTAGGTATTTTTTAAGTATCGAAAATCTCGGTATGATTTATTAGTTTTTTTTTTCAATTTAAGTGTGGAGAAAATTATCACTTAAAAAATTAGAAAATTTCCCTATTGCTTTACTTCCCAAATATTTATTTTACTATTTTACATACATATTTTACATCTAGCGAAACATAAAAGTACGTTTTCTTTGACTCAGATTAATGCTTTTACCGAAAGAAAAAGTTCAACAAATAAGTGAAGGCTTTTCTATCTGATCGATGCTCTTAAACTTAAATGTAAGTACGATTTGAAAAATGTATTGATCTTGGAACTACATAGTTTCCGCAAAACCTATTTGCTTTTAACTAAAAAAATGTTTATGTTCCAGCACTATACGAATATTTTAAGCCTTCTAAATCTTAGCAAAATTAAAAGGTTTAAGGGGGTATTCTAGTCTAGAAATTTGAAAAAATTGAAATCGATAAGTATTCAAAAATATCTCCCTAAAAGGATTTTTGAAAATTCAAATTATTTTCGAAGTTACAACTATTTTAGTGACGCGACAGTTCGACTGGTTTGAGCGGACGGCTGTAGCAATAGGCAGGTAACGTAAAACTTTAAACGTGTTTTTCTCGGAACTACTTCTTTCGGTACGGTCAGCACAATTTCTAATCAATCGATTTGCTTGAAGTTTGTCATGAATATTCTTTAAATATGTCTCCATCGCATGACGCACGAAAAACTGGAAATTTCAATTTTTTAATATGTGTAAACAATTCGAGAAAGCTTAAAAATAAGGGAAAAATCGACCTCAATTTTTGGGTAGCCGCCATTTTATGAAAACAAATTTGTCCCCCTTTTTTTCTGCGTCATACGAGAATGACATTCATATTAATTAAGAATTTGTTATCTTTTTTTTCTGATGACCACAAGGGTAGAAATCGTGACTACGAGGACACTGCCGTTTTTTCCCCCCGTCCACTTCAAGGACGCATAATTCCATTAAAATTTATTTATTTTTTTAAATTAATTTTATGTGCTCTTAATATATAAATAAATAAATGATAAAAGAATGGATACTAAAAATATCAATAGCTTTTTTTTCATTGACAAAAAATGCTCAAAGTTCGGGCCTCTAGAACCCCCTTAAAGAAATTTGGCCAAATTTGAGGAAGTTATATCCCTGATGAACCCCAAAAGTTCGGGATGACATTAAAAATCAAAAGTATTACTAAAATTTTACCGACTTGGTGAGTTTTATAACACGGCATGAATCACGGAATTTCGGGATTGCATTAAAAATCAATAGACTTTTATGCCTTTCTCCGCATTTAAGAGTGTTGTAACACGGGATCGATCACGCATTTACAGGATTACATAAAAAAATAAAAGTCTTACCGAAATTTAAAAATATTGTAACCCGGGATGAATTCCGGAATTTCGGGATTTCATTAAAAATCAACTTACTATAACTTTCTCTGCGAGTTCTCTGCGAGTTCTCTGCGATTTATGTGATTACATTAAAAATCAAAAGTATTACTGAAATTTCAGCGAATTTAAGAATTTCATAAGTCGGGAAGAATCCGGAAATTTCAGGACTGCGATAAAAATCAAACGTCTTACTGAAATTTCACCAACACTAAGAACTTTACAGCCCGGAATAAGTCCCTGAGTTTCGGGATTTTACGGAATTTCGGAATTGGAATGAAAATAAAAAATCCCACTGAAATTTTACCGACTTTAAGAATTCTATAACACTGGATATAATACTGGATGAATCCCAGGATTGCATTAAAATCAACTTTCTATAACTTTCTCTGGGGATCAATCACGGTTTTATGGGATTATATTAAAAATAAAAAGTCTTAATGAAATTTTACCGACTTTAAGAATTTTACGACTCGGAATAAATCCCGGACTTACGGGATTACATAAAAACAATAAAAGTCTTACCGAAATTTTACCGAATTTAATAATATTGTAACCCGGGATGAATTCCGGAATTTCGAGATTTCATTAAAAATCAACTTACTATAACTTTCTCTGCGAATCAATCCCGGATTTATGTGATTACATTAAAAATCAAAGTATTACTGAAATTTCAGCGGATTTGCGAATATTATAAGCCAGGATGAATCCCGGAATTTCGGTACTACGTTAAAAATCAAATGTCTTACTGATATTTTACTGAATTTAAGAAAATTACAACCCGGGATAAGTCCCTGATTTTCGGGATTTTCTGGAATTTCGGAATTGCATTCAAAATAAAAAATCCTACTGAAATTTTACCAACTTAAAAAATTCTATATCACTGGATGAATCCCGGAATTGCATTAAAAATCAACTGTCTATAACTTTCTCTGAGGATCAATCACGGTTTTACGGGATTACATTAAAAAAAAGTATTAAGCAAAGTCTTACCGAAATTTTACCGACTTTAAGAATTTTATAACTCGGAATAAATCCTGGAATTTCGGGATGGCATTAAAAATCAAAGATTTATCAAAATTATACCGAGCGTTCAAGAGATTTTATGGGATTATATTATATTAAAAATAAAAAGTCTTAATGAAATTTTACCGACTTTAAGAATTTTACGACTCGGAATAAATCCCGGAACTACGGGGTTGCATTAAAAAAATCCCGAAATTTTGACATCGACAATCAACAAACCGCTACTAATATTGACTTTGTATCAAAGAGCTCTCTAGCTTTTATGCATGAGCAGGTAAGCAAGGTACTCGTATACTTAGTAAAAGTTAGCACAAAATTGCTTATTCGCCACTTGCCGTGCAAGGCAAATATTTTTATGCATTACAGGTTTTACTTTTGTTAATTATTTTATTGTTTTTATCATAAAACACTATTGTAGGTATTGCAAGTAGTAAAGCAGTTTTAAATTTGTATTCACGTAAACAACTAAATGGGGCACAATCAACTGCTTCAGCAGCTACTATGTACTATATATCTGCCAGAAAATTGTTGCAAACATATTTACATATACGTGACCTATTAACCCACTTCTATATGACTTGATTTATCACCAAAATTCATTGATATGTAGCGGAAATTATTTGTGCATTGTCTTATACAAGCAAACCGAAAATCTTAGCTTAACAGAAAAAATAGGTTTGTTGGCGAGTGCGGGGCCAGTTTTAAAAAAGGCATATTGTTGATTGTGACTGGGCTCAAAGTAGTGGGAAAGGGCTCAAGGTCTCAGATCGAATGACTGCTGTTGTTTTGGATGCTGTTATAGGACCGTTTGCCTTAAAAACTTCATCCCTGATGCATTCTCGAGCGACATTGTAAAGCTGTTTGCTTGCTTGTATGTAGCCTATTAACTCCGAGGCAGCTCAAAGAATTTATTTAATTAAAGTTTTATATGATTTCAGTCCCAACAGCGTTGACATTTGATCAGAATTTAATAGAAAGGCTGCAGAATTGTGGATAGCTTTTCTATAGGTTAGTCAACCAGCTCAACTATAGGTTAGTCAATGAGGCCTTTGACAGCAAATGATAATCAGCCCTATCATGCAATTCATCATAGACTGTTTTTCGTAGAAACTAAGAAATTGTAATCCAATAGCTCCGAACATACACAGGTACATTCGAAATTCGTAGAGTAGCACTCACCGAAGACACTCGTAACGTCAAACCTCAGAGTTTCGAACAATTTTTCTACTACGACGTTAGACTAATGGACAAAAATTAGAACGAGAAATGAAAAGAGGATTTAAAAAGCAACAAATAAAAAAGCTATAAAATGTAAATACCATATTATCTAAACTATAAATAAAAAGAGGTTGTCTGTAAAGTCGGTTTACTGAAGATAGTTTAACGTGATAACATCATAAGAAAATACTGATTGAATGGTTGCATTTTTCAAAAGTAAATTTTAATTTTATTTGTTTGATAGATATTTTGTATGGATATAGAGAATGAGTTAACATTAACATAACATAACATAACATAACATAACATAACATAACATAACATAACATAACATAACATAACATAACATAACATAACATAACATAACATAACATAACATAACATAACATAACATAACATAACATAACATAACATAACATAACATAACATAACATAACATAACATAACATAACATAACATAACATAACATAACATAACATAACATAACATAACATAACATAACATAACAAAACATAACATAACATAACATAACATAACATAACATAACATAACATAACATAACATAACATAACATAACATAACATAACATAACATAACATAACATAACATAACATAACATAACATAACATAACATAACATAACATAACATAACATAACATAACATAACATAACATAACATAACATAACATAACATAACATAACATAACATAACATAACATAACATAACATAACATAACATAACATAACATAACATAACATAACATAACATAACATAACATAACATAACATAATATAACATAACATAACATAACATAACATAACATAACATAACATAACATAACATAACATAACATAACATAACATAACATAACATAACATAACATAACATAACATAACATAACATAACATAACATAACATAACATAACATAACATAACATAACATAACATAACATAACATAACATAACATAACATAACATAACATAACATAACATAACATAACATAACATAACATAACATAACATAACATAACATAACATAACATAACATAACATAACATAACATAACATAACATAACATAACATAACATAACATAACATAACATAACATAACATAACATAACATAACATAACATAACATAACATAACATAACATAACATAACATAACATAACATAACATATCATAAAGCATTCACCAACAGCTTTCATTTGATACCCATATTGTACATACACGCCCGAAGGTTACCCGGGTCCACGTTTTGGCCTATATCTCGAGACCCTATCGACCAATAGGTATTCAAACTATACGGAAATCATCTTCAATACCTACTTAACAATGTGTGTAAGTTTGGTTTAATTCGGTTCAAAGACACGGCGGGTCCACGTTTTGGCATATATTTCGAGACCCTAGTCATCAATAGGTATGAAAATTACCCCGTATTAAATCACTTATCAACAGCTTTCATTTGATATCCATATTGTACAAACACATTCTAGGGTACACGTTTTGGACCCTATCTACCAATAGGTATTCAAACTATACGGAAATCATCTTCAATACCTACTTAACAATGTGTGTAAGTTTGGTTTAATTCGGTTCAAAGACACGGCGGGTCCACGTTTTGGCATATATTTCGAGACCCTAGTCATCAATAGGTATGAAAATTACCCCGTATTAAATCACTTATCAACAGCTTTCATTTGATATCCATATTGTACAAACACATTCGAGGGTCCACGTTTTGGTCTCTATCTCGAGACCCTAGTCACGGAGCGGATGGAAATACTCTGAACTAAAGCATTCACCAACAGCTTCCATTTGGTACCCATATTGTACATACACATCCGAAGGTTACCCGGGTCCACGTTTTGACCTATATCTCGAGCCCTATTCCCAAAATAAAATATAATACATGTTACTCGTGGATGATGTAGCTTTCGAATGGTGAAAGAATTTTTAAAATCGGTCTAGTAGTTTTGAGCCTATTCATTACAAACAAACAAAGTTTTCCTCTTTATAATATTAGTATAGACAACATATCTTATAAGGTATATGGTAAATATTAAAATAAATTTTTTCCTTCATATATAATAAAAAAGAGGTTGTCTGTAAAGTCGGTTTACTGACGATAGCTTAACGTGATAACGTCATAAGAAAATACTGATTGAATGGTTGCATTTTCAAAAGAAAATTTTAATTTTATTTGTTTGATAGATATTTTGTATGGATATAGAGAATGAGTTAACATTAACATAACATAATATAATTTAACATAACATAACATAACATAACATAACATAACATAACATAACATAACACAACATAACATAACATAACATAACATAACATAACATAACATAACATAACATAACATAACATAACATAACATAACATAACATAACATAACATAACATAACATAACATAACATAACATAACATAACATAACATAACATAACATAACATAACATAACATAACATAACATAACATAACATAACATAACATAACATAACATAACATAACATAACATAACATAACATAACATAACATAACATAACATAACATAACATAACATAACATAACATAACATAACATAACATAACATAACATAACATAACATAAAATAACATAACATAACATAACATAAAATAACATAACATAACATAACATAACATAACATAACATAACATAACATAACATAACATAACATAACATAACATAACATAACATAACATAACATAACATAACATAACATAACATAACATAACATAACATAACATAACATAACATAACATAACATAACATAACATAACATAACATAACATAACATAACATAACATAACATAACATAACATAACATAACATAACATAACATAACATAACATAACGTAACATAACATAACATAACATAACATAACATAACATAACATAACATAACATAACATAACATAACATAACATAACATAACATAACATAACATAACATAACATAACATAACATAACATAACATTACATTACATTACATTACATTACATAACATAACAAATTACCCCGTATTAAAGCACTTATCAACAGCTTTCATTTGATACCCATATTGTACATACACAACCAAAGGTTACCCGGGTCCACGTTTTGACCTATATCTCGAAACCCCAGTCACGGAGCGGCATGAAAAATACTCTGTACTAAAGCATTCACCAACAGCTTTCATTTGATACCCATATTGTACATACACGTCCGAAGGTTACCCGGGTCCACGTTTTCACCTATATCTTGAGACCCTATCTACCAATAGGTATTCAAACTATACGGAAATCATCTTCAATACCTACTTAACAATGTGTGTAAGTTTGGTTTAATTCGGTTCAAAGACACGGCGGGTCCACGTTTTGGCATATATTTCGAGACCCTAGTCATCAATAGGTATGAAAACTACCCCGTATTAAAGCACTTATCAACAGCTTTCATTTGATACCCATATTGTACATACACAACCAAAGGTTACCCGGGTCCACGTTTTGACCTATATCTCGAGACCCCAGTCACGGAGCGGCATGAAAAATACTCTGTACTAAAGCATTCACCAACAGCTTCAATTTGATATCCATATTGTACAAACACATTCGAGGGTCCACGTTTTGGTCTCTATCTCGAGACCCTAGTCACGGAGCAGCATGAAAAATACTCTGGACTAAAGCATTCACCAACAGCTTCCATTTGATACCCATATTGTACATACACATCCGAAGGTTACCCGGGTCCACGTTTTGACCTATATCTCGAGCCCTATTTCCAAAATAAAATATAATCCATGTTACTCGTGGATGATGTAGCTTTCGAATGGTGAAAGAACTTTTAAAATCGGTCCAGTAGTTTTGAGCCTATTCATTACAAACAAACAAAGTTTTCCTCTTTATAATATTAGTATAGACAACATATCTTATAAGGTATATGGTAAATATTACCATACATTTTTTCCTTCATATATAATACAAAAATTAATAATTATAACATTAAAACAACAGGTATTATTAACAAACTTGGTTTTATTTTAAATTCTTCAAGTGAATCAAATTAATAATAATCAATAAGAAGGCATATGCAAATACAAATACGTGAATTTATATATGTACATTTGCGCATATACATACATACATATATACGCTCACTTAAGTAGGAGAGAGCAAGATATCGAACGTTGCCGTTCGTTTGCTTTGTTTGCTTTGTCGTTCTTTCCGCCCTTTCGCTTGCAGTTCATTCAATGCAATGAGCAAGGTAATGGCAATGAGCAAGGTAACACTAATATGAGCAAGGTAACGGCAATGAGCAAGGTAACTACATATGAACAGTAATGAGCAAGGTAACTACATATGAACAGTAATGAGCAAGGTAACGACACATTTTTTCGTGCGTGCAGCCTGTTAAATCGAATTATAAGACGTTATCACGTCAAAAATTAATAATTATAACTTTAAAACAACAGGTATTATTAACAAACTTGGTTTTATTTTAAATTCTTCAAGTGAATCAAATTAATAATAATCAATAAGAAGGCATATGCAAATACAAATACGTGAATTTATATATGTGCATATGCGCATATACATACATATATACGCTCACTTAAGTAGGAGAGAGCAAGATGTCGAACGTTGCCGTTCGTTTGCTTTGTCATGCAATGCAATGAGCAAGGTAACGACAAATGAGCAAGGTAACACTAATGAGCAAGGTAACACTAATGAGCAAGGTAACACTAAAGAGCAAGGTAACACTAATGAGCAAGGTAACACTAATGAGCAAGGTAACACTAAAGAGCAAGGTAACACTAAAGAGCAAGGTAACTACATATGAGCAAGGTAACACTAAAGAGCAAGGTAACTACATATGAGCAAGGTAACACTAAAGAGCAAGGTAACACTAATGAGCAAGGTAACACTAAAGAGCAAGGTAACACTAATGAGCAAGGTAACGACACATTTTTTCGTGCGTGCAGCCTGTTAAATCGAATTATAAGACGTTATCACGTCAAAAGAAATCTGTGAAGTATATGTACTTCTAAGCGACTTCCACAGGTGTAAAGTAGTAACAACACGGCAGCAGTATGCCACTTTGTTGGAGCTAATGAAGGAGAAATCAATCATGTCATTGATACTGCAGTAGCTCTTCCGGTTGTAGTAGAGGTGTTTTTCTTTAGTGGGTGAAATAATCATTATGAGCGTGCCATCCACACACAAAATGATGCCAGGAAATCCATATTTTTGATGGAAATCCCTCATGATTTTCCGTTTTTCATTGGCACTGATGTGGAGATTTGCCCACGGAGGACACAATCGTGTTTCTAGTGACGCCAATACGTCTTTTAGTACACAGGTAAATGTCGACTGCCGCATTGACACGTCGAAATCTTTGCTAATTCAGTGTTGATAGCCTCCTTCCGCAAGAAACCGTAAAACAGAGGATAGTCGGAGAACTGGAGTTATGAACGACGACCTCGGTGTGCTTACGCTGTCTTCAATAAAACTCAAAACGTACGCAAATGCAGCTTTATTTAAGCGGTAATTTTTGATAAACCTATTTTAAACCGTATTTAAGTAAACTGTTTCTTTAACAAAAAGGCAAGCATTTACATTGGTTCGTGCATATCGAGAGGGTTGCTTGCATCTCTCAATATTTTTTGCTCAATTCTGAGTCTCCGTTTGCTTGTCTCACTTTTCTTCTCCAATAACACAACCGCACATGTCAACGAATAGATTTTAATTTGAAAATTCAGCTAACTTGTTAAAAAACTTAAACATTATTTGCTAAATTGTCTTGTTTACGTTGAAGTGACCTGTTCTCGAAATATCAAAATTCGACATTTGAGTTTTTCAGCACTTTTTTCGTGTTCACATGAAACCCACGATAACAATTTTTTTGTATTCGTAGCAGACATTTGTGTTCGAAGGTTTTCTACGACGGATTCTATGATAGAGCTGAATGTTTCCCCAATAAGCACTAAAAAAATAGTCAAATAGTAGTATGTTTTGTAGTTTGAAGCTGTTCGGTTGTTCAAATTTTACTTACAGTAAATTTCGAATTCTTCCATATGGTTTCACGCGAAAAAAAAGATACATATGCAGACGATTTGTTTGCCGTTGATTGCGATGAAAGAGGGTTAGATATTGATAATATTGATAGTGATATTGACGATAGTGATAGTTCTATACGACCTAGCGATGATGAAAGCGAAATTGTTTATGAAGAAGAACTTATACCTCAATGGACTGAAGTCGACATTCCACCTACTATGGAACCGTTTTCGGATCGAACGGGGTTACATATTTTACCACAGAACGGCGTTGAAGGATCTCTTGATGTGTTTCATGATGATAATTTCTACGAAATGATGGTAACAGAAACTAACCGATATCACCATCAAAACGTCGAAAAATGCCTTAAAGAGAAGAAAGCGATAAAATGGACGGATCTCACTATTAGTGAAATCAGGAACTTTTTAGGATTACTAATTCTCATGGGCCACCGTAGCCGAATGGGTTGGTGCGTGACTACCATTCGGAATTCACAGAGAGAACGTCGGTTCGAATCTCGGTGAAACACCAAAATGGCTCTCTGTTACTTCTACCTATTCGGTAAATTGCATTTGGCCATGACAGGAAAACGTTTGGCGTCCGTAGAGGCCATCTAAAAGGCTCGTACCGACATCCTGAAGGACATTCCCGTGAATGGCCTGAAACACTCTTTCGAAAAACTTTTATCTCGCGAAAAACAGTGTATGGATGCCGCAGGGGACTATATTTAATAAATAAACTCTGAGTTATCGAAACAGAGCTCCTGTCCTTTCTATTTTAGCTCAGTTTTTTTTTTTTTTTTTTTGACTTCACCTCTTATGTCCCAGTTCTTTAGTGAACCACTGTATGCCCTACTATATGTCTAGAGTGCCCCGAAATAGTACTCATTATCTCAAATATAATTCAACAATGAATAGTCACTAAGTTTTGATTCTTTTTATTGCTATGTTTTTTACAGTATTTTTTCTTTGTTGCTTTTTTGTTTTAAATTATTCCATGCACGATTTCTGCACATATACATATGTCGATATAAATTATTTCAGCTATTCCCAGTACAATGTTCACATACTATAATTACCCTGACTTTGCAAAATTAAAACTTGTTCGCACGCCTACCGTTTAATCTAAACCTATTAGCAATCCAAAGTTCACAAGCTTCGATAAGAAATTCTCAATTGAATCTCATCAATTATGACAGTTCCCAGCAAACATTCACAATCAGAGGCATGCAACCATAGCCAAAAGTATTTAGACAAAGCTGAAATCGTCACAATGTTTACTAGATACCTTTGTTTGTTGTTGTTAAACAAGTTTATTAAAACATTTTATTGTTGTTAAAATCTTTCACGTATGCAAAGGTAAATAGTGCGAATTCAAAGAAAACAACGATAAATTTCACAATAAAGCAAGCGCTTGAATTTATGATCTCAGTTGTCAAAAATAAGTAGACAACATTATAAAAGTTATTTGTTTGTGAAATTAAGCGATATTTTAAGATGTTGTATTAATATTTTGTAAGAATATTTATTAGTATTCCATTTCATTGTTTCTGGGAACGATTACTCCTTCCAGCCTGGAAAAAATGGAATCAATCAATTTGTGTAGAAATGGAATTGTCAGCCTCCTCTGAATTTCCTTAATTTCTTCGATTGTGACATGTATTTTTCTCTTCTTATTGATTGTCCTTATTTGTTTGATAAAAGACCAAACATTTTCAATAATGTTTAGATCTGGACTTTGAGGTGGCCAAAGTAGAACAATTTAATTTACTTCACTCTAAAATTTTGTCGGTAGCCAACCCATGGGGCATTTTGTAAAATCATGGTTTAAAATCCTGTCGTTGTTTGAAAAAAGGTTGCTGGCTGATGAGAAGGCATGATTATTAAGAATGTATTCGGCTGGGTTTAGGATACCGTCAATGGGCGCAAATTCTCCATACTCGTAGAAGAACACGCACCGCCAAAACATAACTGAACTGCCTCCGAATCTGTTAAGACGTGACACTGCCCTACCACGTAGGTTTTGTGACAAATACATTAGTTTTCTTGTACCCTGAAACTGAAATGACACAGAAATGAGGACTAATCTGTCCACAACTTATTATGCCAGAACTTAATTGGTTTTTTATGAACTCCTTAGCAAAGGCAAGGCGGTTGGATTTGTTCGCTGGACTTATATCGACCACCTTACGTACAACAAAACCTTTGATTTTTGTGCTTTTTAATCTACCCCGTACTGTTGCTTCACTTACTGCTTTTCTAATCAATCTTACAGAGTTTTCTGCGAGGAAACAACATTTTTAACAACAAAAAACCAATGCAAATTGTGACAATTTCAGTTTTGTATAAGGGCTTTTAACTATGGGTGTAAATGCGTCATAATAAGCTCGTTTGAAAATATGCAGTGAAGGTGCTTCGCTTCTTTAAAAATGCGAGTCAAAATATGAGTCATATTTGGCTATTATTGGTTTCGTAAACGACTGATTTCTGATCAAGACTTTTTTCAGTCCAATAAGTCTGAATCCGAATCCTTTATGAATTTTAATGAGAAATGCCATACAATATTTAGTCTTCTTAAAAATACCTTTACTGCCTCGCGTCTTGCGTTTATTTCACATCAAAATTCTGCCTTGCAAATTCTGAGAACCGTACGGATAATGAGAAGAACTGCGCACCTCAGAAGGTTAAGTACTACAACTTACAGCCTTATTGACAAACTAATTTGTATCTTATTCAATTTTAGTAATGAAATTATGAAAATTTTATGAACAATATAAATTCAACTTCCAAACTTTACACAAATTAAACAAAAAAAAAAAAAAAATCAACTAATTTTCAGTCAAGGATGCCGTTTTCTAGCGACGGTAATCGAAGTTTTGTCGGTGAAAGATGGACCGCAGACAATAAATACCGGTTTTGGCTGCTCTAATACTAAAAAATAATTATTTATTGAAAAAAGTCTTGCTTTCCTAATTCAAATATCAAGACAATAAATGTAACTTCGAACACATTAGTGGACACTAGCATTTCAACCTGCCTTTCTTGTTCTTCTCTTTAAAAATTCTATTATTTGTTATTCATAATAGATATTAACAGTCATTTTTCAGCAATGTTGCCTTCGAAAATTTCTATAATCCGTTTGAACTAATGAGAATTAAGCCTAGTTGTCAGTCCGCAGTAGTTATACTTAAATCCTGAGATAGTTCCGAATTAAGTCGTTAATCCCGTTTAACGCCACTGTCTGTCTGAGCTATTATAGTCCATTGATGTTTTGTATTATAAAGTTCAAATTTGGAATGTTCCAAAAATCGCGTTTTTTTCTTTTTTTTTTGCTAAAGTCTTGTGCATTTTATCCATATAACGAATACTCGATATTTTTTCATTGAAAACATATCATACATACATCATATTTTTTCTCAAACTAAATTTGTATAAATACAAAAATACGAAAAAATATTATTGTGTAAAATTTAGCAAGAACCGTCACGCCGACAATGATGATGATGAATTTAGGATTTCTCCTCGAAAGTTAAGGAAAACGCATGCGATTTATTTTTAGATAGATTATTATTAAGTCATAAAAATAAAATGCACTTTTAAATTGCATTGAAGAAGAAACTCCTTTTTCAACAAGATTTCAGAATATATGAATAAGAAATTCATTCTGATTTGGTAAAATTAAAAAATTAAGTTAAGAGTATTAACGAATATGAAATTTCAAATCAATTCAAAGTAACTGTATGAGCTACAAATTGATACTTGAGATCTGTTGATGAATTTCTGGGTGTCCCGTTTAAATGGCGTGGAGGCACCGACAATATTCATTTTATTTTCTGAAAGCACTTGTTTGGAATAACTATATCTGGAATCAAATTGAAAAAAAACTAATGAAAAATAGAAAAAAGCAGTTTTGCTACTAGCCCACAAACTGAACAAAAAGTCTGTTTTTTCACTGTGCATTTATATGAGTTACTTACATCCGGATAAGTGTCACTTTGAACGGAAAATCTTACATATTCACGAACTCTCTAAGCCAGATGTAAGCTTCAGCATAATTTGCGAGTTTGCGATTTGGAAATGCTTAAGCACTCAATTATTTAGCTGACGTCGCTTCAAAAACGATATTCACTTATACTCCGGGAGCCAGGGGTCAAAGGCAGACGCCATCCAATGGATGACGAAACCAATCGTCAGCGTATCCAGTAGCGGTGGGTACGTGCGTGGAATGCTGCGAAACGTGTCGAAAAAAAATTTTTAACAACTTATTTAATACCGGCTGAAATTTTTTTTTGTGTATTGTTGACATTTAGTAGAATAAAAAAAATAGTCAGCTGCGTTGTAGAGGGGGAAAATGCGTCAGCTGAACAGGCGAACTTGTAAAATAAATTAAAAAGTAAAACTACTTATGCCGATTGAAATTTTTTTTACATAATTTTCGACACATATGAAAATATAATATAATATAATAATGATGGTCAGCTGCGTTTATAGCGGTGGGAATACCGTCAGCCGAAGCGAGAATGTATCATTGCGTTCAGCTGACGTATTTTCCCCCTCTACGGCGCAGCTGACTATTTTTTTTATTCTACTAAATGTCAACAATACATGAAACAAATTTCAGCCGGTATAAAATTAGTTGGTAGAAATTTTGTTTCGACACGTTTCGTACTCTCCCACAATCACACCCACCGCGGGTGCGCCAGCTGACGTTCACTTTCGTTATTCATGAAAGCTAGATCACAAGTAGTATAGTCAAGAATTTAACGGTATAAAAACGCTGTCCAAAATCGACCCCTGGCTCCCGGACTATTAGCTTCAATTCTGGCATCAATTGGATCATGCAGGTATTCGTATGTAAGCCAATTTATTTGCTATAAAATTTATGAGCCTAATCGTAAGCCGTGAAAAGTGAACTTTTTCAATTTCACATTTTATTGCTATTTGGCAATTTTGTAATTTATGGGGTGCGAGATATTTGGGCTGTTTGTAAACAGTTTTCCTAATTAAATTTTTTTCAAGTTATTTTTTATCACATTTTTTTATGGATCTTTAACTCGAGATTTACCGAACATAGATCAAAATTGTGTAGAATTGTAGGGAACGAATTAAAATTTTAGATGGATTAGGCACATATTGCGCATGCCGAAAGAGCGAAATCCTAGGAAAGCTTTTATTCTAATACCCACAGGAGGAAGAAAAAGACAGCGCCCACGAAAGAAATGGTTTGATGACGTCGAATCAGATCTTATGGATAAGAACGTACACAAATGGAGATATATGGATAGAATAAAATGAAGAAAAATTGTTGATGAAGCTATAGTCCAGTAGGGACTGTGAAACGAAGAAGAATTAAAGTTTAACAATATCTTTTTTTAAAATGGCGGAACTTATTTTTATAACAAATTTTCAAATAATATTTTTTCGTTGCGGTTGTTTTACCCGAAGTGAATAAACAAAATTTATAAAGCAATTTTTTTAAGCCTGCAGGTGTTTTAAGAAATACTTAAAGTAAAAGTGTGTTTGGATTTTCTCAAGAAATTAATTTTTTGAATTTTGGATTATATGGCTCTTGTAGAAGTGCACGCAGGCTACTCAAACCTTTTTACAAAATACTCTCGGCACGCGAACAACTGACTTTGAAATGATAATTTGTTGTTTTAGTGTATAAATTCAAATGAAATAAATGTTTTTTCATTTTACGTTACTACTCGTTTCGACACCATCTAGAAATTTTGCCACTTTATTTTATTTCTTGATGTGATACTTCCAGTAGACTTAGTCGAAATGTCCTTAACTAAAGCAGAAATTACGCGGTTTCAAAAATACCAAATCATTTTATTAAAAACTGTTACAAAATCTGAAATAATGAAGATAATCTAACGTGAAATGTAGAAGAAGCACAGATTTAATTGACCATTTAATTAAACCAATTTTGTTTTCGAATAATTTTTTAACTAAATGAAAATAAAATATGATTTTTAGTGACGGAAATCTTTATTTTCATCTTTACACGCTGCATTGCTTGTCTGCTTGTACTATATACTGCAGCTGTCTAGTTCACGATACCAAGAGGTCATTTGCAAAATTTAACAATCTTCTGATAGGGTGATTAGTTTTGTGCCACCTTGTATTTGTTTGGGTCTATTTAAAGTCATATGCGTACAATTTCGATACTACTGTTCGTTGTTGTTGTTGTATCAGCTTATTAAACCCTGTCAGTGCAATGCAGATTACCGGTTGTCTTCGTCTAACTCCTCTAATGGTAGACCGACGAAACTTACTGTTTCGACAGGTTATATCCAGAGGGAGAGGAGTGCTAGATGTGTGGATTTGATGGGGCATGGGTAAAGGTGGTTAGTAACGTGCGGGGTGAATTCACATGCTGGACATATGTTTACTATGTCAGGGCCAATTCTGGATAAGTAGGAGTTTAACCTGCTCAGAACCTGTACACGGAACGTAATTGTGCGAAGGTTACTCGGGTCTCTATAGGCAGCTGGAGCTCTTCAGTTCCTATAAGTGGTGGTTGGACTTCGATTACGGCATTCGAGGGTCGGGAGCTTATGAAGGTGGTAAGTTTCTCCCGATGAATGCGGTTAATTGTCTGTCTAAACACTATCCAGTCCAGTCGATTTGTTTTGTCCTGGATCTCGTCAGAGTACTTGAAGAGGTGTTTCCTGAAGTGCCTGGAAGGCGGCTCTGATTCAAGCGGGTGTTTACATGGGGGCAACCTGCGGTAGCACCCTAGTAGAAACTATTTGCCGAGCAGGTTGTTGTGCTCCTTCAGAGGTAGCACCTGTGCCTCATTATATAGGTGTTGTAGACAGGGCCGTAGAGAGCATATCCGGGCCCCGGGGGAAAATTTCGGGCCCCGGGGGAAAATTGAAAATGCGGGCTCTTTCCAATAATGTCTAATTCATATAAATACGTATAATCTCGAGTCCGGGCCCCTCTGAGAACTCCGGGCCCGGGGGAGAAAGGACCCGATCCCCCCCCCCTTCTCGTCGGGCCTGGTTGTAGAGGATTGTGTATGACTAATTCTAGGCGCAGCGTAATTTAGAACCGACAGGTCAATTCCTTTGAATGGTCCCGGGGATATTTCTTTGTCTTTGCCCCAAGTACTACCGGCTAGCTATTTGCCTTGTTGCGGTTTTGGACTTTAGTGGCAATTGCGGTTGTGTGCGCAGAAAACGAGAGGAAACTATCAAAGGTTACTCCCAAAATGTTGGGGTTTTTCCAGTCGGTATTGGTGTGTCAGCGACCGCCGTAGCCGAATGGGCTGGTGCGCGAATACCATTCGGAATTCACAGAGAGAACGTCGGTTCGAATCTCGGTGAAACACCAAAACTAAGAAAAAAACATTTTTCTAATAGCGGTCGCCCCGCAGGAAATGGCAAACCTCCGAGTGTATTTCTGCCATGAAAAAGCTCCTCATAAAAAAATATCTGCCATTCGGAGTCGGCTTGAAACTGTAGGTCCTTCCGACCAATCAAATAATTTACGGACCACCTCTTCAGCCCTGCCGGGAGTGTCGACTGCATAATGTCATCTAGTAGCGTAGAGTGGCTGACTATGTCGAATGTCTTTTTCGCTATTGTTCGTCTCTACACCTCATAAAAACACTTTTTAAGAATAAATAATGCTTTGTGGTTTTATAGATATGTGCATGTTTGTATGTAGGAATGACTGGCGCTTACCTTGTTTGAGCTGCAAAAAATTATATAATAAAACGGCGACAGATAAATTGCATATCTTTCAAATAAATTACCTTAAATATCTAAATCCAAATAATGAAATGTTAAGGCAATAAACAACTCTATTGCTTTACTGGCCGTTTTTTGTTTTCTGTATGAAAGTTTATATATTTAATGCATGCCAGTAAGTGGCTTATTTAATTACTTAATCGCTAGTTACATATATTGTAACAGTCATAGTTTTAATTAAAAATTCTGTACAAGCACAGCAGGTATTCACATGATTCGCTTTGAAAAATGAAGTAAATTTCACTTGACAGCCAATTTGCATTCCTAGCGCACTTGGCATGACTAATTAAATTCGGTTTATCTGGGTACCAGTTCATTGTAGTATTGAAAAGAAAAAGAAGTAGATTTAGTTGAAAACCATATTGCTAACAAACTCGCAAGCCCTGGATCCTTATAAAGTAGGTTCTGCTGTTTTGGCGAAACGAAGAAAGAAAAGCTCACAAGGATGCTCACTGGGACCAAATTTGAAGTACTTCAATGTCCTACAATGCTTGTATAAATGAAAACCTTGTAAGGATTACATGAATGATTGTTTTAGAACAACATTAGGATTTTCACGACAATTCTGATGAGCCATTTCAGGACCTGACTATTTATTCAATGTAAAATACAATTTATTTCATGTAAAATACGCAAAACAAAGAACGAAACTGCAATGCTCATATTGAAGCATTACAATGATGAACAAACACAATTTTTGTAGCGTAAAACAAAAAAAAAAAAAAAACACAAAACAAAAAATGTTCGCATTTTGAGTATGAAAAAGCGCAAAATTTACTGCCAAGAGCAAATAATCGGCAACACTGTACAACTAGGCTAGGGTGACGTCGCGCACTCTCTGATGAGCGCAATCTTGTTTCTATGATTCTTGCATGTATCTATGGTGGTAAAAAAACATGATTTTAACCGAGCGCAAAGAGATAGCGTAAAAATAACAAGTTTACTCTTTTACTCTGTGAAAAGGGGAAGGCGAAGTAGTTGTGGCTGTGACCAGGGTAGACTCAGACATATATATATATATATATAATATATATAATTAGCGCGTTCATCCTTTTTGGGTGCTTGGCCGAGCTCCTCCTCCTCACAAATATAAAAATCCCAAAAAAAGCAAATTACGAAAGAAATTTCCACGTTATTTACATCAAAGAAAAATCATAAAAAAGTAATTTGACTAAACTTTGTTAAATTTTTAAATTTTTTGCAATTTAAATTCAGTTTTTTGTCTTTAATTTATTTGTCAGTACTAAACCTAGGAAACTTACGATTACATTGCGATACTTAATGAAACTTGGTAGTGCATGACCGGTGTGAGCGAGGAATGTAAATAAATTTTTTTATGAATTTGGCTGATAGTTTAATGTTAATAAAGTTTTTACTATTCATAATCATCATTCATAGCATTACATTTCGTTGTGAGCTTTAGCTTCCTCCACAATTCTTCTTCTTGCATCTCGATCCGTAGCCAGACTACGATAGTTGGTCACCGCTATGCTTCTGAGGTCGTCCTCAACGTCGTCTAACCACCATTTCTGCGGCCGTCCTCTTCATTTTTCAACAAGCATGCGCGCATCTAGAACTTTGCGAGGTATTCTTTCATCTTGCATTCTGCAAACGAGCCCTAGCTATCGGATGCGCTGCGATTTGGCAAACCGAACAACGTTTTCGCTTGGTATGAATTCCTTTACCTCGCTGTTATATCTGATGCGACATACCCCATGTTCTTTTCGTGCTGGACCTAGTATTCTTCTTTCCAGATTTTTTAATTGCATTCGCTTTCAATGTTCACGTTTCGCATCCGTACGTTCCCACTGATCGAATCCGTGTTTTATATATTTTGATTTTAGTTTTCCTACTCAAGAGCTGGCTTTTTAATAGTTTAACGTGGGCAAAATATTATCTGAATACGGTCTTAGATAGCAATCGTCTGTTCTACTGAGAAGCATTCCGAGGTATTTAATTTCATCCAAGCTTTCAAATTCGTAATCGTCAATTCGAAGATCTGGCACTTTTCTTAACGTGTTAAGCCTTGCGAGGTACTTCGTTTTGTTTTCGTTGATCTTTCAACCGTAAAATTTTGCTTTTGATCGGTGTACTTGAAATACTTCTCTGAGAACATTTATATTTCTGGCAACCAGGTTATCAGCACAGCCACATATTTGCGAACCATTGTTGAATATAGTGCCTGATGGATCAACCTTCTCAATTATATGGTCCATGATCAGATTACGCATGAGCGTAAACAGCGCATCTCTCTGCAATTATTCCTAATTCAACTTTGAATCGGGTGCTTTGCCTTGTATAAGCCCTTTCGAATAGATCTCAGCGAGGCTTGGACTTACTAGCAAAGCTAATTTTTTCGGTATAAATTGCATGCGTAGGGCGTACTCAATTCTGCCTCTTTCAATGCCATCGAATGCTTTCAGAAAATCAAAAGAGAGAGGTTGATAAAGGTAGGTTGATTTTATACTCATTAAACTTTTCAAATATTTGGCAAACTACAAAGCTTTGGTCGGTCGTCGACTTTCCATTCCTAAAACAACATTGGCACTCACCTAATATTTGTTCGGATAGAACGTTCGTGAATATTTTATACGCTGTACTCGAAATTCCGCGTTAATTGTTGCAGTCACATGTGTCACCTTTTTTTGTAGATTGGTACAATTATGCTAGTCTGCCATTCTTTGGGTATACTCTCAGATTCACATTTATGTTTTGTAAGTCATAACAAGGCGTTCTGCAGTTCCGTTGATCTATTTTTGATGAGCTCGACAGTTATGCTATCTTCCCCACCATTTTTTCTTTGCCATTTTTTAGCTTTTTTATCGCAAGGCTAATTTCATCAATTGTGTGTGGTTCGATCAAAATTTGTGCCGATTGAAGTGCGTTAGATTGAGTGCTATTGCTATTAATGTCATCGTTTTTTGACGTGATAACGTCTTATAATTCGATTTAACAGGCTCCACGCACGAAAAAATGTGTCGTTACCTGGCTCATTAGTGTTACCTTGCTCATTAGTGTTACCTTGCTCATTTGTCGTTACCTTGCTCATTCCCGTTACCTTGCTCATTTGTCGTTACCTTGCTTATTGTCGTTACCTTGATGAACTGCAAGCGAAAGCGCGGAACGAACGACAAAGCAAACGAAAGGCAACGTTCAACATCTTGCTCTCTCCTATTTAAGTGAGCGTATATATGTATGTATATGCGCAAATGTACATATATAAATTCACGTATTTGTATTTGCATATGCCATCTTCCTGTGTGCATGGTAATGAACCATTTCTCTGTTGAGAATAGGACGATGATAGAAGAAGTAGGAAATGAAAGGGAGTGTTTCGAGTGTAATGTGTCTTGAAAAAGGCAAATCGATGATGTGGCCTCTTAGTGTTGTTGACTTATTAACGTCTGATGCACAATCGAAATTGAAGATATCTTTCATGAATTTGATAAATGTTTCGTCATTTTTCACGTTTGTGTAAATGTAACTTGACCTATTCCATTGCAATTCCATTTACCTCCTCCTCTATATCCATGCAAAATATCTATCAAACAAATAAAATTAAAATTTTGTTTTGAAAATTGCAACCATTCCATCAATATTTTCTTATGACGTTATCACGTTAAACTATCGTCAGTAAACCGACTTTACAGACAACCTCTTTTTTTTTAATATTCAAATTTCCTGTCGAAGCACAACGTTGAGGAGAGGGTGAGAAAGGCCAGTAATGCGTTGTACGATAGCCTTGGTAGTTCTACGCAATAAAAAATTTAGAAAATTGTTGCCCAGAATAAGCAGTAGTGAATAAAAATGCTTTAAAATTTTCTGGCATTCAAGCGTTTTTTTTTTGACGTGATAACATCTTATAATTCGATTTAGCCGGCTGCACGCACGAAAAAATGTGTCGTTACCTTGCTCATTTGTCGTTACCTTGCTCATTTGTCGTTACCTTGCACATTAGTGTTACCTTGCTCATTAGTGTTACCTTGCTCATTTGTCGTTACCTTGCTCATTTGTCGTTACCTTGCTCATTGCCGTTACCTTGAATGAACTGCTAGCGAAAGCGCGGAATGAACAAAGCAAACGAACGGCAACGTTCGACATCTTGCTCTCTCCTACTTAAGTGAGCGTATATATGTATGTATATGCGCAAATGTACATATATAAATTCACGTATTTGTATTTGCATATGCCTTCTTCCTGTGTGCATGGTAATGAACCAATTCTCTGTTGAGAATAAACGATGATAGGAAAAATAGGAAAAGTGTTTCAAGTGTAATGTGTCTTGAGAAAGTCAAATCGATGATGATGCCTCTAAGTGTTGTTGACTTATTAACGTCTGATGCACAATCGAAATTGAAGATATCTTTCATGAATTTGATAAATGTTTCGTCATTTTTCACGTTTGTGTAAATGTAACTTGACCTATTCCATTGCAATTCCATTTACCTCCTCCTCTATATCCATACAAAATATCTATCAAACAAATAAAATTAAAATTTTGCTTTGAAAATTGCAACCATTCCATCAATATTTTCTTAAACTATCGTCTTTTCTTCTTTCTTAAACTATCGTCAGTAAACCGACTTTACAGACAACCTCTTTTTTTATATTTAGAAAGTCTTGAAAGTCGTTTTTCCATCTTGTGAGAACTTTTCCTTCTTCTAAAATCAAATTATCCTGCGCATCCTAACATTTGCTTAGTCTAGGTATGATTTATGATCTTTGGTGTTTTATTTTAGAGTAAAATATTCTCGCGTTACTAGGGCCACTTATCTCTATTTGCTGTATTTGTCTTTTAATTGACTCTCTTTTCTTCTTTTGGTTAAGCTTTTTTGCTATATTTCTTTCTTGGTGGTATTCCATCTTGTGTTTGTGGTCTTGTGCTACGTGACATTATCCCTACCCTAGCAATGTTTATGTGCGATTGCTTCTCCACATTCCTCATCATGTTTAATATTATTATTACATACATATGTAAGTTTTGTTTTCAGCTCGATATTGTGACCTATCGGCGCGATAACCGCCTAACCGATTTTAGCTGGGCTGCTGGGACTGCTCAACGTCATTTTGCACAGTCGTATTAGTTTTACGAGGATACCAAATTCAGACATCGCGGCATATAGGTAACTAATTTTCGTACTGTTGTATGCGGATTTCAACAACGAAAAGATGGTGCATGTCCATTCTTCTTTCATGCGTTTTTTCCAAGACTAGAGGTATTGCGCATATCTGGTCTAGAATTTTCCAAGTTTAAAGCCGCATTGATTTCACTGAATTGGTTAATGGCGAACATCAGTCTCGATAGAACCATAAAATTAGTAATCATTATTAATTTCATCAAGTTCATAAAAATCGACGACATTTGATTGCAACAAGATGGCGCAATTTGCCATACAGCGCGCTGAACAATCGATTTATTGCAATATTCAAGTCACCATTGATGCCATACGGACAAATTTATTGGAATCATGTAACTAGTAGCCACGGCGGGCATATGCCGAATATCAAATTCAAAAAACAAAATGCCATTAAATTTTCTATGAAAATATAACAAAAAAAAAAAAAATCAGCCCAAAAATTGTCTGGTTTGTGTGATCATTTACAGTTCTCAAGCTCTTCAAAAGAACACTGGTGGCGCCAGCGCAACAACCATTTTGTGAACTAAATGTAAACATTTCCATGAGACTTTAAACAAACAAGCAAAGCAACAGCAAAGAAGGAGGTCACTTTCACAATCAAAAGACAAAATCGCTAAATCAGCTGTTCTGTTGCCACGATCTTGAATTAATTCGCCCCGATGTTGATAATACAAACGTCAAGGTTCAAAGTAGACGGCATCTTTGTTATTAGTGAGTTTAGCAGAATCAGCTGTTTTGAATGAAATAAGCAAGCCGCTGCGTGAAAAGTTACTCGTGTGTGAATCAATCAGAGAATATTTTAAATTTTAATTTCTTTAATTTTAATTAAACAAAATAAAAAAATGAGGTGACGTGTGTTAGATTGTGAAAACACAAATGATAATGAAACCTCCAAATGCAGTTGGCTTTCTTTGGCTTCTATTGACTTTGACTTATTCTTCCTCTTCTTTTCGCTTGTCCTATTTGTGCGCTGACGTCTCGTCTCAGGGATAGCGAAATCTTGTATTCTATTAGTTTTGACTTACACGACAAAAATTTGGGAATTTTCCTTATAGCGCCTTTATGAAGGTAACCTTTTTTAGAATGAACGTTTTTACCAGCTTTTTTATACTGCTTTTGGCTTGGCATAAGTAAGTATAAAATACCTTTATCAATACCCACATCCACTATTATGCTAGTTAATCAATATGGCAACGTTGCTCACCTGTTGAATCACAAAACGCGGTAAAAAGCAATAAGAAATCTTATTGATAAACGTAAAGTATTTCACAAGCAAAGTACAAAAAACAGTGTCAATGTACGACAGGTGGGCCCTATAAATATATGCATACATATACGCATACGCGTACATACATATGTAGATGTAGAAACTTGCCTGCGTTTATTTACTAGGCAATAAGAAATTAATGACAGCGAAACGGCATCGAACAAATTGTACATATATTTGAATATAAAATATTTACAAATATCTGCATTTGCATGCTCATTAGGGTGAACCAATCTCCGTACTTTTAAACGGAATTAAAAAATATATATTTATTTTTTAGGAGTTTTGACAAAATATTTCAAGAAATACTAAGATTAATGAGAGATTTATGCGGCCGCCGTAGCTGAATGGCTGTAACTCTCATTTTAAAATTTAGAGAAAACGTAGGTTCTAATCTCTGTGAAAGCCCAAAATTAAGAAAACAGTTTTTCTAATAGTGGTCGCCCCTCGGCAGGCAATGGCAAACCTCCGAGTGTATTTTTGCCATGAAAAAAATCCTCATGAAAATATCTGTCGTTCGGAGTCGGCTTGAAATTGTAGGTTCGTCCATTTGCGGACCAATATCAAGGCTCCCTCCACACAAAAAAATAGTGTCCGCGCGAATTTAATATACATATATACGCAGAAATCTTATTAATTTACCTCCGTTCATGAAAATTGTTTAACATTACTATCATCTAAGATTATTTTATGAAGCAAATATTTTTAAAAACTTTATTTCTTTTCAAATAAACCTCGATTTTTGGAGGTATTTTCAAATCGAGCTGAGCTGAATCATGTAAATCTTAATAATTTTCTAAAATATTTTGGCCGAAGTCTTATAATACTTAGTCGTGCCATAAATTCTGTGACAAATTTTACAATGCATACGGCGAGAACAAATCAATAATAACTCAGAACCTAAAAAAAACTTAATATTTCTAGAATATTTGTTTCCAGCACGACCATTCGTTTCTCCCAAATGTCTGAAATGACATACAGAAAAATAAGTGGCCGTCTTTGCAAGATTCGGAACAGTGCAACCATAAATTGCCGTTCGAGAAAGAACTCTCAGAAATCCCTTTAGAAAGCAGAAAATCATACCTAGCGAAATGAATGTATCGACCAGATATATTTCAAGACTAATTAGAGATGACCTCTACATGCAAGTTTTTCGGCGCTCAACCGGTCATCGTTTAACAACGCGCTTGAAGAAAATTAGACTCGACAGATGCCAGCAGCTACTTCGGTGGCACGCTGTCAACGATGATGAAAATATTCTTTTCACAGATGAAAAAAACGTTCACTGTTGAAGAAGTTTTTATGAAGCAAAAGGACAAAATCTATGCTAAAACTTCTAAAGACCCCAAAAATGTTGTTCCAAGGATTTAGCGTGGCCACCATCCAGCCTCCATAACGGTTTGGTAGGGGTGTCTGATAAAGGCGTTACATTTCTTCATTTCTGCAAAAAAGCTGTTCAGACCGAGGCAAGCGGTGTACCAAGAGGATGTCTTAGAAGGCGTGGTGAAGTAGTTGAGGAGTACTCTCTTCAATGGAGAGCGTTGGATCTTCCAGCAAAATTCCGCTCCTGCCCATAAGGCAAGAACGACCCAGCAGAGGCTGAAAAACAATATTCCTGGGTTCATAGCCGCAGAAGAATAGTCGAAGGGAAGTCCAGATCGGACTTACTGTATATAGGTTAAGAAAAACAACATAATTCATTTTCAAAAGCTTTTTCAAAAACTAGTAATAAAACTTCATGAAATTTCCAAAAAATGCTATACAATTTTTTAGGATTTTCTTGGGTATGCAATTTTGTAGTTCACAACAAAGTCTCCGAATTTAGGAGTTAAGAAAATTTTCGCGACCGCCTTGAATTTTTTATTTTTCATAGAAAAAAATAATACTTCAATGCATTTGTTTAGTAATAAATTTTAAAGCACTAAAATTAATATATCTCCCTGATTAATTTTGACAAGGCTTGAATTAGCCTCAACCAAGAAAACTGAATTTAGGGTACATAATCTCTATTCCTATGATTAAGTGTAACTTTTGAGTATTTTAATTCAATGTTTTGCATTCATTACAACCCGGCCGCTGTATATTGAAATGAATTGTTGCGACTGCCTTTCGATAGTGCACGGATTCGTAACCCATTACGGGCTGTACTAGAAATTTGTTTTCTAATATCGGTGGCAACACGGCAGGCAATTGCAAACCTCTGAGTGCATTTCTGTCACGAAAAATCACTCCACAAAACAACATCTGCCATTCGGCGGCGGAGTAAAATGTTTCTCCGTTTGCAGAACAACAGCAGGACACACCACAAATTGGAGTAGCACCACGGAAGAGCAGATCGATATCATTCAAATAGTTTATATGAGATATGATTAAAAAAGAGTTGGTTTCTTGCTGTTTTATAAAAAAAACTGATATTTGTAATGTAATTGAAAGTAGTAAAAACATAAAATTTTTGTGCCTCGACTTTTCAATTATATAGGAGTAAATTTTCATATAAATTAGGTTTCTTGTTTGGTTAAGATGCGTATTCTTGAATTCTATGACGTTGGCACGTGGCAAGAATTATTTAAAAGACGACTAAAATATTAGAATATGGGTGTCAAATGAAAGGTGAAACTTTAATGCAGTGATATATTTTTGGAACAGAGCTGCCATCTGTTTTTTTTTTTCGTATAACATTTTTGTTCATATAATAAATCAATAATTTAATATATTGCAACTCCAAACGTTTTTGTGAAATAGTGATGCCACCTAATTTTTTTTTGTATAACCTATTTACTCGAATAGCAAAATTTACCATTTAATATGTTTTAACAGCAATTTTTTGGCGCACAGTGATGCCACCTAATTTTTTTTTTGTATAACCTATTTACTCAAATAGCAAAATTTACCATTTAATATGTTTTAACAGCAATTTTTTGGCGGACAGTGATGCCACCTAATTTTTTTCGTATAAAATATTTACTCAAATAATAAATTGATAATTTATATGTTATAACACCAAATTTTTTGACAAACAGTGATGCCATCTAATTTTTTTGTATAAAAAATTTACTCAAATAATAAATTGACCATTTAATATGTTTTAACAGCAATTTGTTGGCGAACAGTGATGCCACCTTTTTTTTGTATAAAATATTTACTCAATTAATAAATTAATAATTTAATATGTTATAACACCAAATTTTTTGGCGAACAGTGATGCCACCTGATTTTTTTTATATAAAATATTTCCGCGAATAATAATATGAATCATAGGAGCCAATATTTCGTTCCCAATATTTTCAAAATTTGAAAAATCTTCATTGCCTAGCTCCTGCTTTCTGCTGAGAGCCAAAGTTATGTATTTTTATTAGAAAGCCAATGTATTTTTTTTTAAGTTAAGAATGTGAAAGAGTTCATTTGTTAATAAGGAAATTTAGGCTTAATAAAATTTTCACAACATAATATTTTTGTATCAGTAGCATTATTTGTCATAATTTGCTGGAATGACAGAAAAATTGGCAAAGGAGCTGCAGGTTGGTAGTATTGAAAGTGAAAGTAGATGAATGAAAACTTAAATGCCATTTGAAAAAATGTGAATTCTGTCAACTCATCCTTTTATTTTTGCTTTGTTACTTTTCCAACAACCTGTACTAAATTGTGCCAAATGTCACTCAGATAATTCGTTTAGCCGCTCATCGCTCAATCCATGGCAGTAACATAATTGGAAAAAATCGCTCCCTCACTTACTACCTTTCATATTAAAAACTCTACAATTGCCGTTAAATGAAAACAATTTAAGTTAAATTGATAATTCTGCGTGAAATTTATCTTTATTTAGGCGACGCTATCTGTGATATGTTATCAAGTAATTTAAGATAAGAGCGTCACTTCTGGATTTATGAGTTCATATAGAAATGTGCAGTGAACCAAGGTAAATAGCACTTGTAGATGCAATGCAATTTGAAGGCTAAAAGTATGGCTGACATATGAAAACTTTCAAGTTTAAGGTTTGAACAAAAACTAACACTATACGACTCAGATTTTCGCTTTCACGAGGAACATATGTACATCGGTGCACAAGTTCGTAGTCCCACTAACAAAATTGTGCAAATAAAGTTAGGAATTTGCTAACTCATTTCACGCATACCATATTTTCCAGAGGTGCACTGAAGAAATCACGATAACGATACGAGTTTGCCCAGTAAAGATATTTTGGTAAAGTGAAATCAAAACCAATATTTGAATATACTTTTTAATACAATTTCATTCAAATTATATTCACTTGGCACGTTTTCGAAAAAAATGTTTTATGTAGATTGATTCGTATTTTTTCATAACAACTGATTTTGCCAGAAAACTCACAAAAAAGTAGAGTATGGGTCTCCTAACGGATGTACCTTTCTTAGGCAGACTCCTTCCATAACCGGGCACCTTTTCCAGCACCGCAAAAATATTGAGTGATTTCCTAAATGTTTCTCTTTTAAGCGGACGACCGTCTAATAATAGGACGCCTGATATTTCAGTTCTCGCTAAAGATATTTTAGTTCTCTCATAAGCGCACAGCTTGCAAACTCTGCCTTGTAAAGGGTTTTCTATTAAGAGGTGTTATTTTGATAAAATATCAATGGTTTCGTTGCTTGTGTGGCACGTAGCGCCGTCTTGTTGAAAATAAACATTGACCAGATCAATACCATCCAATTCCGGTCATGAAAAATCGTCGCCGATAGCGTAATCCATTCACCGTAACTGTTGCTCTAGCTTCATTTTCGAAAAAGTAAGGTCCAATGACTCCGCCGGACCATAAACCTCACCAAACAGTCACACGCTGTGGAATGAGAGGCTTTTCAACAAAAACTCTTGGTTCTTGGAACTGAGCCCCAGATCCGGCAATTTTGCTTGTTAACGAAGCCACCGAGGTGGAAATGGGCCTCATTACTCAAGATGATTTTTCAATGGAATTGCGGATCATTTTCATGCATTTCAACGACCCAATCAGCAAAGACACGACATAGTTGATGATCGGCCGGCTTGAGTTCTTGTGTTAACTGGACTTTATAAGCCTTAAGACTCTAATTTTTATGCAAAATACAGTGTAATGACGTTTGTGGAATGCCTAATTCCAAATAACGACGAGGAATGGACAAACCTGGATTTTCTTCAACGCTTTCGGCTACAACAACAATATTTTCGGCTGTTCTTGAACGACGTGCACGGGTTTTAGTCTTCATATCACTAACTTCTGCCAACAGCTCGAATTTTTTCACCAATTTCTGTATTGCGGTCCGACAAGGTGCTTCACGATGACCCAAAAATGTTCGAGTTTTACGATCCGTCTCTGCCAATTTTCACCACTTTTATAGTGAATTTTATCAATTTCAATGCGTTGTTTAAGTGTGCAGCGTTCCATTTTTATTAATGGCGTAGTTTCTACTTGTCAAATATCAAAAAATTACAGTTTCAAAAATGTCATTTATAGAAATAGCGGGCTATTCAAAATAACACTTGTTATTGGAAAACTCTTTAGTTGTTAAAATCAATAATTTTGTTAGATACTGTTTATTTCATTCATAAATCCCACGCCTTAAGTACACAAACAGTGACATATTGTTCAGGGAAAGCTGATTTTGAGAAAACATACTTCCCTAAGGACGATAGGATGGTTATACGGCAGATGATGAGCTTTTACTATCGGCAGTTGCTCAGTTTACCAATATTTATAATCTAGCTCAGAAACAAATTCAAGTTGACGACGAAACTGTCTTAATTTAGGTAATCAAGCCTTCACAAAATTATGAAGAAGTAAAAAATATCAACTTTCGCTGGCAAACGCTTCTGATGATGAACTGAAAAACGAGATTGACAACCAGTCGACTTCTTATAAAGAGACTTATTTAGCAACGAGAAAACTAAACGCTCTTCCTTTATGTCACAAATATGAGAGTGACTTCAAAGGCCTTGAATTGCGCACTGATCTGCAAATACACCTCCAAGATTTTGGAATGCAAGAAAAAACTCGCGAACCTAAATTTCGGACTTTTTTAAATTAATTTGTATTACTTACAATTCGGATTCATTAAAGGTAGTGGCATTAGTCCAACAACAGCAATGTTTTGTACATTTGATTGTCAAAGCAAAGTTTTGGCAAAGTAGAAAACAACGAATGAATTCGCCTTGTTTCATTCTAGGCTGACAGTCACATGGACACGGCGAAAGTAAATCGGCTGCGCTATCGATACCACCCAAGAATGATAGAATACAAGATTGCGTCTTCCGAATTCGCCGTGTCGTAAGAGCCCATAAATAAACAAGCAAAAGTAAGGGGAATTTCTTGTTTCTGAAGAAGAAGAGTAGGCGAAAGCAATGGAAACAACCAAACGGATGAAATTATACGCTTACACGCATACTTTCTTGCCGAGCAGTCTTCTGCATAAAAACGTAAACAAACTACATTTGGAGGCTTTATATTAATTTGTGTTTTCGCACAGAACTTAGTCTGTTAACAAACGGTTCTTCTTTTTCATTAGTTTAATTAGTTTAAATCTCACAAATCACAATACTACCAAACCATTCACTGAATTTTCACAAACATGTAATTTCTCCTACTTTTGCTTGTTTTGCTCATTTGTTTTGTGTTGCGAAGGAAGCTGCCGTCAGATTTGCCAAAGTAACTGTTTTTTAATGGCGCAACCTTAGGTACTCAATTCGCCTGGGGTACCACCTTTAATAAAGTCGTCTGCATATCAAAATCTATGCATAACAAAATCTCCTTAACCAGTCATAGCCGACCTGAAAAAGCTACGAGTTAGGAGCTGGAGATCCATTGCTATGAACCGCGCAGATTGGAAGAGGATTGCGGAGGATGCTCAAGCTCACCCTCAACTGTAATCGGTACTTGATGATGATGATGATGAATTTTGTGAACAGTTAAGAAGTTGTTGAGATATTTTTTTTTAAATATAGGGTTAAAGCTATAGTTTTTAAAAAGAGTAAAATTAAATTTTTTCAAATTCAAATTTTGACCTTAAATAAAGGGTTTTTTAATAAGGGCAGGTAGATGTTGAAATGGAATAAAATGCCGTTTGCTGTGTGGCACGCAGCGCCGTCCTGCTGGAACCACATGTCGTCTAGGTCCATATGGTTCAATATGGACCATAAGAAATTGGAAGGGCCACCACGTCTATGGAAAAATGGGCGCAATGCGCGCAACGCTTGCGTTAATGAACACTCATTCTGATAATAAAGTTTTATCATTTGAACGTGCTGTTCAATCGTGTAACTTGCCATGATGATTTGGCATAAACAACTGAATAATAAACATAAGATTTGACAGATGTCACTAAAACAAAATGGCTGCCACAGGGCGCCAAAATCGACCCGCGCCAATTGAAAACCCCTTTATTTGCCCCCATTTTATATTTCGCATTTTTACCGCATTTCACAGTTGCAATCAGCATAAAAAGTTCTCACTCAGTTTTGATTTTTTCTATATCATAATGGGTCCCCACAAATATCAGATGACGAAGTTACTGAAGAAGTTTCCCGACTGAATAACTGTAAAAGTCCTGGATATGACTGTATTGATAGTAGAGTTTTGAAGGCTTTACCACAAAATGCAATAAAGTTACTCACACAAATATATAATGGTATCTTGAATGTAAATCACTACCCCACACAGTAGAAGTGTGCTGTCGTAGTAATGGTCCCAAAACCAAACAAACCTGAAAATAACGTCAAGTTCTACCGCCCCATTAGTTTGCTTGTAACATTCTCGAAGATATTCGAAAGAATATTTTTGAAAAGAATGTTACCTGCAATTGAGGATCAAAATATCATTCCTGAACATCAGTTTGGGTTTAGAGTTGGGCATGGCACACCAGAACAATGCCACAGAATTGTGAATGTTATTACAGATGCGATTGAAAGAAAAGAATACTGTTCTGCAACCTTTCTTGACGTACAACAAGCATTCGACAGAGTTTGGCATACGGGACTGCTCTTTAAAATTAAAAAACTTTTACCAGCACATTTTTACTTAGTGCTTAAATCCTATCTAAGCGACAGGCACATTTATGTAAAGCACCAAGATGCGTCATCTGAAATATATAGTATCAACGCAGGTGTGCCTCAGGGTAGCGTTTTAGGGCCAGTCTTGTATACGATATTTACTTACGACATGCCGACAAGAGAAAAGGTAGAAGTGGCGACTTTTGCTGATGATACAGCTTTCATCGCATCTAGTGAGTCCCCTGCAGAGGCCTCCTCCCTGCTACAAAATCACTTACACACTTTGGAAACTTGGCTCAATAAATGGAAAATTAATATTAATCATGAAAAGTCTATTCATGTTACATTTACACTAAGAAGAGAACAATGTCCTCCAGTGTATTTAAATGGTCATCAAATTCCTACTAGCGACACAGTCAAGTACTTGGGAATGCATCTTGATCGACGCCTTACATAGAAAAAGCATATTAAAGCTAAGCATCAACAGCTTAAAAATAAAACCAAGAGAATGTACTGGCTACTTGGTGGCAAATCTCAACTTAGTCTAGAAAACAAGGTTAGATTGTATAAAGCTATATTGAAGCCTATATGGACCTACGGTATACAGCTTTGGGGAACTGCTAGTAAGTCCAATGTGGAGATTTTGCAACGCTACCAGTCAAAGACCTTGCGAACAATTGTTAATGCACCTTGGCACCATGTAAACACAAATGCTATTTGCTTGTTGGACACAACCAATGAAATTAGACGATTAAAGCGCAATCATGTCTTAGACTTGCCATTCCTTTAAATTTGTCAATTTAATAATAATAATAATAAAAAACGCAAAAAAAAAAAAAAAAAAAAAAGAGCTAAGTATGAAATTTGTAAAAGGCTTCAATAAATTTTAAAATTCTAATATAAGTTATGCATAAAGTAAGTTATACAATTTTCGAGTAAAAAAAAAATTAAATCTAATAACATAAAATATGCATAAGAATTGTAAAAAGAAAAAAAAATTCTATAGTTTTGTATGTAGTTTTGCACCAGTGTAAATACTATGCTGTCATTAGGTAATAAGATCTCTTTTGCTGAATATCTGTATTCTAAGATAGATTGCAAATAAAGTATTTCCATTAAAAAAAAAAAAAAAAAAAAAAATAATGGGTCCTATTCTTTACTGGTACCTTCGTATCAAGTATTTATGTGGGGAAGACTATGATGAAAAGTTTTTCTTTTACCGATTATTGCGTACCTTGGTTGAACTTTCAGAGATTATAGGCACACCCTCGTATCTAATGTGTTCAGAAAGTGACTTAGCCAGTTCAATTAAAAATTTCCATGAGAAGTTTACTCAAACTTGTATTTGTTTTTGTAATATTCTTAAGTTAACCTCCATAAATACTTAATTTATTCTCAATATATATCCACGAGAGCGGCATAAGCCGGTGTGCCTAGCTTTATTTGCCTTTTCTTTTTTTGGTTTGTTTGTTTCTTAAATTACCCACTTTTTGATTAAACCCAGAACCGGTTACTGAAGAAAGAGCAAATAATCGACCACCCTAGCGCACATAACTACAAGTATGTATATATGTATGTGTGTATGAACATATGTGCATATTTCACCTACAATGCCGCTCACAAGTGCTGTTCAAACCTTTATGGAAAGTTTAAATGCACAAGAAACTCAAAAACCACGAAAAAGAAAATCAAAAGCATCCAAAAAAATTAAGCAAACAAAATAACAAAAACAAAACTTTGTGGCAAATTATTACAAAATCTAAACATTGTAATTTGCCACCTGCTGTGAGTGTCCACTATTGTATTGCTGTTGGTGGAATAATTGTTGTCGGTGTCGGTCATTGTGCAAATTTTTTAGCGAAGAGCGGATGTGCACATATCCAAACAAACTTACAAATGTAGATATGCGAGTAGGTACCCAAATTTTCGTTGCTGTGCTAGCTCTTGCTCTGTTGTTTTTTTGTTTTTGGTGTTTTTGTGTGTGTTGTATGAGTATGTAAGTGCATGCGTGTTTATTGTATGTAAATAAAAACGAATATGTACATATTATATATTTGTTGCAATTGGCGTTGTACTCACTTAAAGGTCAACTTTACTATATGCATAATTGAGAGCGACTCCATGTTGGGTAAAATCTTTATTCACTCCACGCACTCAACCACAAGAAAAATTGCAATTAATTTTGTTTAATGATTTCTTAAGAGAACTGTTTGGCGTTTTTCAAATTGTAATTATTAAACTTTGTTTATATGTTGCTTAATTTATTTCTCGATTATTATTTACAATATTTGAGTCAATATCGGCTGCTTTTATCACGAAATTTTATTTTGGAATTTTTAGATTTTAAATTTTTTTATTTTTAATAATTTTTCAGATTTTATATTCTTTTTAGTATTTCAGTTTTTTATATTTTTATGTATTTACTTTTTAATCCTTTCCTTTAGTATTTTTTCATTTTTGATTTGCCATAGAAGCAAGCGGAAAATAAACACTCGTGAAACCACCAAAACAGGCACAGAGAGAAAAAAAAAACAAAAAAAAAAAAATAACAAGACGCTGATTCCCGTTATTACAAAATCCACAAAGTTACCAAAATGAGTACAAAAGCCAACTTATTGTGTAAAAAGTTGGAAAGTGTGCCAGCGCGTCACGATCAGATGGCAATTAGCTAGCAAACTGGTTGCTTATTTTATATTGTTGTAGTCTTATTACGCTAACACCAGCGGCTGAATGTTGTGTTCACGTATTTGTCTTTCGTTTCTTTTTACTCAAATGATTTGTTGGCAAAAGTGTTTGAAGCAAACAATAGAAACGCAGGGCAACGCAACTTAATCAAAGGCTGTAATAAAATGGCTAAAACACCAAATAGCACTTGATCTCAAAATCTCTTTCGCACAACGTAAACGGAGTATCAGCCAACACGGTGAGCTGTTGGATTGTAACTGAAACTAAGCATTCATTACAGCGGTGAGTGAAGGCCGTGAAATGCCCCAAGATGCATTTATTCGCCCACCCCACTCAGTGTTGGAGCAGTGGCCCACTGAGGCATTTGCCCAAAGCGATCGAGCAAAGTGTGCCATAGGTATGTATGTAAGTGAAAAATAGTTCTCTGCATTGTGCTCGCGTAGTGTAACACAAGTTGAGCGCTGAACTGCCTCAATTGTTCGTGGTTATTGACTTTACTATACCTGTACACTCAATCATGCATGCGCTCTGCTCTCGCGATATCTTTAACTCTTTCGTTTTGCCGCTCTGGCCGTGCACATCTTAGCATTCGCGTATTTCAAATGTTCCTCGTATTTTCTAAACTCTCTTTTGCAATCTCTTTACCGGCTTGTGTTTGATATAACCGGCTGCTTTGTATTAGTCGGCCATCTGTTTTGTTGTGGCTTGTGGATTATGTTATGTTAGCTTCTGCTACTTATTTGTCTACGCGATTTGTATCAGGTGGCAACGTATTTTATGTGGATCTTCTCCAAAAGCTTTTTTGACTTAAGCTGAGGTCACAGTCAGTTATTAATTGTAAGTCTATTTCATCTTGTCAGGGTATTAGGAAAAGTGTGTAATGACTTGCATGCCTCGTTCAACCTGATTATTTTTCGGTCCCATAGAGAGAGATAGTAAATTAAACAGGCTTTTTCTTTTGATTCCAAACATTTATTCCTAATTAATATTTCACAAGCCAATTTACAAATAGAGCCAAATAGCCTGGCAACATGGCATTAATATTTTATTAATTTGCGCTCAACTGAACATTTTTTCTATTATATATTTGAGTAGCTGTGAAAATATAGAAGTTTCAGTGGTTTAAATTTTTTTGCAAGAATCGTTCGAAAATTATTTATAACAAAAAACTGTAAAAACAAAAACACGATCGTTCTTTAGTAAAGAATGTAATTGTGAATATTCTTGATAAAATTTCAAAAAAATTGGTCAGGCTTGGAGTTCGAGTTATGAGTCCGTGATTTAAAAAAATTAGTTTCAACAAATGAGCGTTCAAAGTTTTTGGTACGGAAATCATAGAAGATAACCCGATAAGGGATCGCCTATACGCCACGATGTCTGAGTTCAGTATTCACGCAAAACTGATTCGACTTTGCAAAATGACATTGAGGAGCACGTCCTGCTCTGTCCAGCTCCATGCATTTGCTACTAACATTGACATCATAAGGAACTGCAAGCGAGATGTTACCGTAGAGAGTCAACTAGAGTGGGTCGGGCGGTTGACGAGGGCAATACGAAGTAGGAAAGGGGCAAGTATCCACTAGAAAAGACACAAGGTGTTTTGGATCCAGCATTTCAGCGGACAACTATTCGTTTGAAATTGTGAAGGAATTTATGTATCTTTGCACCGCTATTACAACAACAAACAATGTAGCCTGTAGATAAACCGACAAATCACGCTGGTGTCACTATGGCCTCAATAATCAAATGTGTAGCAGAGACCTCTCTCGCCCGACAAAACTAACACTCTACAAAAAGCTCAACTTGCCCGTGCTACTCTATGGCGCTGAGGCATGGGTTGTGTCGCAAACTGATGCAGCAGCTTTTGGTGTACTCGAGAAGAAGATACTTCGGAAAATATTCGGTCCTCTTCGTGTTGGCGATAACTATATACTACCGTCGAATGAACCACGAGCTTAATGAGCTCTACGACGTTGTGAACATAGTGAAGCGCATCAATATTCAGCGCTTGCGCTGGCTGAGCTCCGTCGAGCGTATGGATGCAGAAGCTCCAGCAAAGAAAGTGGTCGGATGGTAAGTTAGATAGTAATGACATAGGGGGGGAACATCCATCCGATGGAAGGACCATGTCGAGGGAACCCTATTATCGCTTGGAGAAGACGCTCGCAAAGCAGAGACGCCTGGCGACATTTGTTACAGTCGGTATTAATCCGGTAACGGGTTGCAATACTAGTTCAGGCCATATATGCAGGAGCGGCTCCTTTTCCAAATGATAAATCAGCCGGATGCCATAAATTGCTTCCAAAGATGGTCCTTTTTGGGGAACTCACAATGTATTGTTCCAATCTGCCACGATTTCTTTCTTTTAGACCTCTAGTTGCCATACATCGCGCGCAATTCTCAGTTCATACTGCAATTTGCCAGTAAAACCGCTACTTAATCTTCTCTAGCGTTTTAGTGATACCCAGATGGCCTCCACTTGGCCCATTGTGGAATTTCTCTAACACAGATGTAATTCTGGATATAGGAACTATAATCAGATTACGCGAATGGATTCCGTCTTCGATTTTCCATGCCCGATGTAGATCTCCATCAATGACTTTAAGGCTATTCCACTGTACCGAATATGCCTTAGTCACAGGACTTTCTTTCGCCATTTCAGTTTTGGATGATCTCTTTCCAGCGGCTTTCGCTTTTGTAATCTTTTTCAGGTCAGCATTATTCAATTGACTTTTCGTTATAGCATTTGGTTCACACTCATAATCGGCTTCCAAGTGCATTGATCTGGTATTAACTATACGCTCTGTTCTCTCCACCTCAGGACAATCCTTACACTTGATATCACCAGGTCGCCGAGGTAGGGAATCAGCCTGTTGTTTCCCTTTACGATGCTCAAGGTTTTTCTCCCGCGTGTGTTGCTTCCTTCCGCCTGAGCTCTTCTGTGGACTACGTGGTATTCTACAACTGCTTGCAATATGTCCAGCCTTAGCTTTGTCTTAGATGTCTTTCTCTTAGCAAGGACCTATGGATCTACACGGCCTATTATCACCTATGCATCAGTGGTCTGGATGAATAAGCTCTCTCTAGTGGGAGTCAAGAGGACCTTATCGAGACTGCAACGCTCTGTGGCCATCTGTTGCACCTGAGCTTTTCCGACTATTTCAGGCCCGGCATTAGATTCTCTGATTGGTTTACCACCACTTGATGCTTTTATCAAAGGAGAGGCCTTGAAGGCCATCTGCCAGCTGAAATACAATGGGAACTGGTGCGGCCCCTGTCCGGCATTGGAACACAGAGAAGGCATGGACGTCGATCCAACGATTCGCTCCATTCCCCTTGACTTCATGCCATCAAGAGTCGTACTTGAAAAGAGATACAGTGTAGTACTACCAGAGGCTCAGTTGTGGGTAGACTCAGAAAATGAGCCCGGCAAACACTGTTTTCGCATTTTTACGGATGGCTCCAGGATCGAGCATGGCTCCGGCTCTGGGGTCTACGTGGAATCCAGCGGGACAAAACTGCACTTTGCTCTTGGAATACATGCATCTGTGTTTTAAGCGGAGGTGTATGCAGTTCAAGAACCGATGAACTTTTTTGTGGAAAAGCGATGGAGAGGCAGATCTATATGTGTTTGCAGCGACAGCCAAGCTGCGCTTATGGTCTTAGACAGCCCTCCAACCACATCAGGGGTAGTCAAGTCCCGTAACTCTAGGCTGAACTATGTCGGTAGACATAATAGCCTGATGCCGGGATACGTGAGTATCGCGGGTAACGAGACCTCTGACTCTTTAGATAAGATGGGATCTGAGGCCAAATTCTTTAGCTCAGAACCCGTTTTGCCACTCCCTCCTGCTGTCATCACAGCCATAGTTAGCAAATGGGTAACTAACACCCACAAGCGAGCTTGGCAGGTTGATAGGGGCTGCAAATGGACTAAACTGATGTTACTTGTCATGTCCGATCGACTGTCGCAAACCCTTCTGTCATTAAGCGGAGGGGAGTGCAGACCGCTGGTTGGACTGAAGACGGGCCACTTTCTGTGGGCAAAGCACATGGAAAGGTTGGGCATCTCAGACAGTGTACTCTGCCCAGCTTGTGAAGAGGAGGATGAGACGGCGGACCATTTCCTGTGCCTCTGTCCCGCCTTCACTCGAATCAGGTTTGAGGTCTTTGGCACTGATGTGCTAAGAAGCGACCATCTTGGCTCCTTGGAACCACAAGATCTACTCAAATTTCTTCGGAAATCAGGTAGATTTAAAGAAAATTAAAAGGGAGTCCAAGTGTAGTACAATGGACTTAATTAATGGCTGAGTGCTGCACTTGCTAGTTGTCTTGACAAAAAAAAAACTTTTGCAATATTACTGCAGATTATCAGCCTGGAAAGTGATCATTTTTCTTGTACGCCTGTGCCTGCAATAATAACATCACGACATATTGCAAAGTTTTGGCTATTTATTTTTTATCTTAATTTTTATACTCCTACAAAAACCACATAACTTAAAGTCTCACACATAGCTAAAAACAATTCAAAATTTTCAATTTTTTTAGCAGTAGACTGACATAAGTATTTAATGTTTTTCTTGCGATTTGATGGTGACCTGTTTTTTACACTCAAACCAATAAATTACAAAAACAATATTAGTGCCAACTAGAAAATAAGGAAATATTGTTTTTGTAAGTTTTTGTAATGCCGCCAACACATTATATGGATGCGCGTTGAAAGAAGCGAAACGTCTAACTGCTGGATACACAAAAACAAAATAAACAAAGTGGCGCAACTGTAAGTAAATATAAAATGTAACCGATTTGGGGTGTGGGTTATGCAGGTCGGGTGCATGGAAATAGAACTTTTTAGTTCCCCTACTCTAATTGTTAAAGGGACATTCAACTCATCGCTTCTCTTCTCGCTATATCTCCGCTCTGCTCAGTTGACACAATATTTGTATGTATGTGAAAGCAACAACAAAGTTATCGAGCAAGATTCGCTACTAGCTAATATGATTATACCCAAGAATGATCGAAAGAAGATTGCGCCCATCAGAGAGTGCGTGACGTCACGATTGCAGTATTGACAACCATTTGCTCTTCGCAATAAATTTAGTGCTTTTTTATACTCAAAATACGAAAATTTTTGAAGTTTCGTGTTTGTTCCTTTTTTTTTATTAATGCTACCGAAACTTAGAGTTAAAAAAAAAGTATTAATATACAAAAGAAGGTTTAAAAAAGCCACTTTGAGAAGATTTTAGTGCTAATAAAAATAAGTTGGTTCTTATAAAATTTGATATTTTGAAAGTGTGAATTTAATTTTTTGCCCTTTTAAGGTTATGCAAGAGTATCAAATGTCCCTCTCTCAACTCTACTTAAGATTGAAAACCTTTTTACACATTTTAAAAGGCGTTTGTAGTTACTGAATGCAAATTAAAACCATAGAAATTTCTTCCGGTCATCAATCCTTAGTGGGGCATAGGGCATCAAGAGGTGTATTCATGTAAAAAATAAGCCACAAAATACCTGAAAATACTAAAGAAACCATACTGACATTTTTACAAAAAGAGTACCTTATCTAGTTACATAACCTCAAATATAGCAAATAAGTCGTTCCCTTAACAAATGAATCTCGCTTAACAAAAAAACTCATAAATTAAATTGTGCATAGGCATAACACATTTATTTAAAAAAAAAACGCACATTCTAAAGACAATTTGTCACGCATACAAAGTTCTTTAAGTGATTCAATAAAAATTTGGTGTTTTATTTTCTTTGAATGGGCATTTTAGTGCGTTTTTATATCCAAAGCTAGGCAACACCGCAGTAGCGAGAGAGAGACTTGACTACCGAAAGCAAAAGAACACCAACAACACCTGCAATTGCGGCAATGACACCAGATGTTAAAAAAAAGTAAAGCTAAATAAAACTGAGTGAATTATTTTTAATAATTATTAAAAAATGTATATTTTACAAAATTAAAAACATTACATTTTAATTAGAACAGGCTACAAAAATTTCATGAAGAAAGAACTAAAACTCCGAGACTAAAAACAAAAAAAATGCTAAATCAAGTTACGAAAATAGTAATCTGGCCATACTGGAGCTAAAATCAGGTAACTCGTTGTCAAATTCGCTGATAGCAAAATAACGGGATCACGATAGGCGCCATCTCATTATTAGTTCCATCATGGATTATACCTCATTAAATTTCTTAAACTCACTATTTTCAATGCTGCCCAAGACCTTTCAACAGTTTTATTGGACCGACTTCATATAGGGCGACTTTTGTTGCTTCATCAGTGGGAATTCTCGTTTGGTGTTGGCCGTCGTGTTCAAACATCTTCCAATTGTTGTTTTTAGTGTAAAGTTAACAACAACTATGCGAAGAATGAGAACACAAACGATGTTGACAGAGCACGAGCATCATATGTAACGAATTGAAAGAAGAAATGTTTTCCTGTATGAGCGCGAGCTTACTAATACTCGTTAAGAGCTTCTAAATAAGTATAATTTTTGGCCGCTCTTTTCCAGCGCTACCAACATGAATATGTATATTTATTTACACCATTTGCTTCATCTATTCGTAACTTGGCGACACGAAGAGGCCTAAAAAAAATGTTTTATCTCATACAACTTTACTTTCAAAATAAGCTTGTAGGTGCGCCACCCTGTGTTTTGTATCTATAAGCAGTCATTGAACCTTAATAACATTACATTAGTAAGGTTTTCCAAATTTAATTTTTAATGCTTTGCTTTTGCACTAACAATAAAGCAATAATTGCAGTGATATATTTTTAAAAAGTGCGCGATTATATCAAAATTAGTGGTAATAATAAGCGTTAAAACAAAGAATTATGTGTGAAAAGCAACCAACTAAAAATTCTCTACTCAACTAAAGTTAACAAAATATGTAGAACTATAAATAATTGTGCAGATATTTTCAGTTTAATTTTTTCGATCCTGATTAGCGCATACTACAATAAAAAACAAACCTAATTAATTTCACTTAGTTCACCAGTTATTATCGAAATCAACCGAGTGTAAATTTTCAAATGTTCAATAATTGATGCAGTAAACTTATTTCGAGCTTTGAATTTTCAATCAGTTAATTATTTTTCCATTACATTCATAAGCACATAATTCTGCATGAAAATAGCTGTACTTTTTTTATTGAGCACTAATTTTTTAATTATATGTATTTATTTGCCTGTAACTGATAATTTACTGGGAGAATGTCATAACTCAAATGGTTAAGTAATGAGAAAACTGTTTACAGATGTTTATATATCCCGTTCCGTTCCCGGGATGCTTACTTTTGAATACCAATCCAACTGCTCTCCGTGATATTGAGATCTGGAAAAATTGGTGGGCACTCAAGAAAGGGGGTACAATTTTCGGCAACCAACTCAAAGTGCGATAAGATGAAAGACAGACCGGAAATATGTAAGTAAATCAGCAGTACGCCATAAATGCAGAGGCACTGAAGTAGTGCAAAAGCTATACGAAATACCACACAAAAGAGAGAGCAAATAAAAATATGAATAGATAAACCTGACGAATCCTAGTAGCTTCACTTGCCGCCAAGAGCGGCCTCCTGCTTGTAGCGCTTCTGTGTCGACTAGTCGCCTTCAAGTGTTCGATGGTCTGCCGCATCTGCGACTTTTTAGTGGGTTTCAGTCTAGATCTGCTTTAGAGATGTCTCCATTAGGCGAAAACCTGTATGTATGGCCAATCCATTTCCACTTCCGCTGCCGAAGTTCTAGGTGAACAGCAGTTTGTTTTGTCACAGCCCACATACTGTGGTTGGAGACAGTGGTAGGCCAAAAAATGTACATTATCCCACGAAGGCTGCGGCTGATAGAAACTTGTAGGACATTTATGTCGCTCATAGGCGTATTCCAAGTCTCGCATCCATATCAGACAACTGACTTAACATTCAACTGGAATATATTTTTAGTTTCGTGCGTCTCCAGAATTTGTTCAACATACCAACCACTGCACGGCCTTTCAATTTTTGATTAGGTGTATCAGCTGCCGAGCCGCCGTCTTTATTGGCGACACTTCCCATATAACAAAATTATTCTACTTCTCAGCATATTTGTACAAGTGGAGCTCCTGTGGTATAGGCTACATCTTTATTTTGGCGATGTGAAATTTAGACCTGCTAAAAGCTTGTCCCATTATTAGATATTAGATCCAGTACCAGGTTAAACAAGCGCACCCTGGAGACAACACACATCCTTGCCTTACTCCTGTGCGCACTTGGGTACCGCTGCTGCTGAACATGTTTTCAGGTCTCACTCGATAGCTGGCGCTAGTATCTTGCGACAGAATTTAGCTTCTTCTTACATTCTTGAACAATCTTCCAGGTTTGCTTCGCGTTCCCCAGGGCCATCAATACAGCCTGACTGTCACTGAAAACTCCAATTTGTTTCCCGCTCCATCTTCTCTGTTTCCCCCCCATATCATAGTGCTACTTATTACTATCATTTAAGTACCATCCGGTCCAGATCATATTTCATTCTTGGACCCATCGGTAAATAAAATATCCGTCAAACCTTTCTGAATGCATTCTTGATCGCTCCGTTGCTTACGCATTGGAAATCTGACATCAAATTTCTTTCCGAATGAAACAATGGGTATCAGGTCGTCTTTAGATGCCAAAAACAGTGGAAACCCAAAGTTCCGTCTTCTTGCCAGAAACCATATCTATGGAGTCTACACATTGCTTTTATTGCCTCCTGTTGTATCATCAGATACAAGGGGAGCAAATCAAGCCTAGCATTTAGAGTATCGCCGGAGGTTGTACTCATGGCACCCGTGATGCATAAACATACACTTCTTTGCAGCCTGTACAGTTCCCGGAGTGTGGACTTAACCATGCTCCGTCGCCACCAGTCCACAGAGTTGTAAGTGATGATTGGTCTGCATATCCATGGGACCACAGCAGGTTTCAGACCCCAGGTTTTACCAAAGGCTTTGCGGCCATGCTGAAAAATGCTTAATCTGCGATACACCTTCAGTGAAACGTGTGTTTCCCAAATCAGCTTCTTATCCAAGATTACTCTTGAATATTTAACTTTATCGGAAAGACCAGGTGGCACACCTTTTAGTGGTGGAAGACTTAGTTCATCCAATTTCCGTTTTTTTCTTAAACAAGACTAGGGAGGTTTTGTTCGGATTGACTTAACACTCTTCATCAAACCATTTTTGAAGTGAAACTTCTTAGGCGCCGATGGACTAGCGAGAATGGAGAGTAAATGTTCAAGGCCATGCAACGTTTTGGGCATTTTTGTTCCGCGAGAGGGAAAAAAGGTATAACGTAGAGGAAAAGGAGAGATAGAGCTATACCTTATATTATATATATCTTAGATACACTTTAGGCTATTTTTCATGAGTTTTTCCTTGTGGTTGGTAATTTCTAGTGAGTAATAACACTGCCTACTTTTTGGCGCTTGTGTGTTGGTGCAAATAGGAAGAAGGGAATGTCGGAAATACATTTTTGGTGCCTACTTTTTGGCGTTACATTTCCTTGGTGCCTACTGTTTGGGGCGTGCCTTGGTGCCCAATTTTTTGCCGTTCTTTTTTGGCGCTTATTTCCGTTTCCTGGCTATGGCTTGTGCGTACTATACCTGTAAAGTGCTATCCATTCCGGCATCGGATTTATTGGTATTGCTCTGCGGTAATTTGTGCCGTTACTGCGGTCCTGGAATCGCTGCGTTTGTGCGGGGGCTAAACGCTCGCAGTAGCGCGCGTTGTTGTCACGGTTTGTGTCCGGCGTTTACCCACACCGGTCGACTTGTCTCCTTTTTTTGTAAATTTTGTCTATTTGTATTCTCTGCAAATGTTGTGAATTTATTTAGCTATATATTCTTTCTTTCTCTCTCTATCTCATTCTCTCTCGGGTCTGTCTCTCTTTCTTTGTCTGCCATGAAAGTTTCACTTCTTTCGCTATACGCACTTTTTTTTTTGGATTGCTTCGGCAAATAACTAAGAACTGCCTTGTTGGTGGATATGCTCTTTTCTACCATATTCCAGTATTCTAAAGCATGATTTGGATTGAGCTCACTTTCATTTGAGCATTAAACGCAGTCAGAAGGCTAGTTTTAATTTCTTAAAATATTTTTGTACGCAACAACCGCCAAGCATTGCCTTAATCTAATTTTGATCAAATAATTTTTGTTTCTCATATCAGTTAGTACGAGTTTCGTCTGAAAAGTCCAAGCAAAGTTAGAAAGATGGTTCAAGTGACGTGTACTGAGGTTATGTTTAGTTAGTAGCCTCTCTTGTAAGAACAAACACCAAGCTTCAGTCCGATCGGTCTATTCCTTTGTGTTCGGTATTCATTTGAATCGAGGAAATCGAGTGATTTGCCTCTTCCATCACCACAATTGTGGTCGCTCAATTAATGGAATTGGGATTCCAATTCGTTTCACATCCCCCCTATTATGCAGACTTGGCTCCCTCGAATCTCTCGGACTATTTGTTCCCCAACTTGAAGAAATGACTGGCGGAAAAAAATATTTTCTTCACACGGGGAAGTGATTGCAGAAATGAGTGAATTCTTTATTCGGTATTTGTATAATCCTAAAAGGAGACTATGTCGAGAAATAAAAAAATGTTTACCCCTAACAATTAAGTGGTTTTCATTTTCGCACTGACTTTTCAAGCGGCTCTCGTATACTTATGGTATAATTATGAGTAATGAAAGAAAATTAGAATAATTTGCCCCATCAAATTCAAAAACTTTAATTTTTAGTTAAGACACTCTTACAGGAACATTGATTTCGCTGCAAATATTGAATTCGTTAGTTAGATAGTTTACCAAAATATTCTGCATTTGATACTTAGCTGTTTTATTCATAACAACTGTTATTACGAGCCATGCAGGAAACTAGTTTGGCAAGCTGTCATTGGCTGACGTAACGTTAGCTGCTTTGTGCGATTATTTTTCAATTAAAAAATCTTGGCTATTTCAGTGACAGTTCACGTTCAAGGCTGAGTGCGTCGATGTACATACATATGTATATACATACGTACATTCATACATACGTACATACATACATACATTCATACAAATATACTTACCTTCTGCTCAAATATGAACGAGACGTTATCAATAAAACGGTCCGCGGATGACATATGGCTAAAATAATTTTTTTGTTTTTTGGTAGGACTGTTATAAGCTTACATGGCAAATTTCAGCGTGATATGTCACATAGTTGGTTTTCTGTGCTACTGTAAACAAGTCAAGCTCGAGTGTGTTCTTCGAATTTAACGATGGAAATTCAAGTTGAACAAAGAATTTGTTTGAAACTTTGTTATTCCAACAAAATTTCGGCTTCAGACGCCTTAAAACCTATGGGGACTCTGCTCTATCGCGTGCACGTGTTTTCCAGTGGTACAAATCGTTCAAAGAGGGCCGTACATCGGTTGAAAACTTGCCTCATGAACGTCGTCCAGCAACATCAGTAAACGACGAAAACATCGGAAAAGTAAAGGAAATTGTGCTTGAAATTCGCACAAATCGCAAAATCGGTTAACACTGAATATTATTTAGACGTTTTAAAGCGTTTGCGCGAGAACATTCGTCTTAAAAGGAAGGAATTGTGGGACAACAAGTCATGGTTCTTGCATCACGACAATGCACCAGCTCACACATTACGTCTTGTTCGCGATTATTTGAACAAAAATAATGTTAATATCGTTCCGCAAGCACCCTATTCGCCTGATATGGCTCCATGTGACTTTTTCCTGTTTCCCAAGCTCAAGTTGCCGCTCCGTGGAAAACATTTTGAGACAATTGAAGTCATAAAAGAGAATAAGAGAATTCGAAGAACACACTCGTGCTTGGCTTGTTTACAGTAGCACAGAAAACAAACTATGTGACATATCACGCTGAAATTTGCCATGTAAGCTTATAACAATCCTACCAAAAAACAAAAAATTTATTTTTGCCATATGTCATCCGCGGACCGTTTTATTGATAGCGTCTTGTTCATATTTCAGCAGAAGGTACATACCTACATGTGACGTACGTAAGTGGGTATTAAATGGTATTAGATTAGTGAAGACATACGAGTATTTGCATTTACAGCAATTCTACACAAACTTGTTGTGCTATGGGATAATGCTAACTTATATATTATATTCATTTCCAATGTTTTAATAACAATATTAAATATGAGTATATGTATAAATGTAACTCTATATGACGCGTGACGCAGTTCCTTTCATACAAAGTACGAGAATGTACTTTTATATGGAAGGTGTAGTCTAGTTCGACAAATTTCGTTAAAAAACGCCTTTTTTTATCATACGCCAAAGTCAATAATCTCGTTCCATTCCCTCAAATCTTTCCATGTACAAAATTAATCTTCCAATTTTGTTTCCGAATAACTTTTTTACTAAATGAAAAAATTGTTTTGAAAATTTTTTAGTTTAACCCTTGCACGCCCCATTGCTTGCCTGTTTGTATACTGCAGCTGCCTATTTCACAAGTGTCAAATATGATTGACATACGATGCCATTTGAAAAATTATTAACCTTCCAATGGGGTGATTTGGAAGCTCAGTTTAATTTTAACGGAATTGGTATCGTTTTTTGCAAACCTGACGAGGGTTGTTGATACAAGAATGATATAAAAACGATTGCGCCGATCAGAGAGTGCATCACACTAGTCTAATTGTGCAGTTTTGCCCACCCTTTGCTCTTCGCAATAAATTTAGTGCTTTTGATACACAAAACGCGAAATTTCTCCAATTTGGTGCTTGTGTCTTTTTTTGATTTGGAGCTATCAAAACTGAAGTTAAAAAAATTATATAATTTAAAACAAAAGTCTAGAAAGGGTTCCACCTTACAGGAGTTTACCAGAAGAGAGCTGCAATACGGCGACGACAGGGCGTTGATTGCAGCTTGACTATAGGAAAAAATATTAATGCTTCCCTCCCAAAAGCGATCCCTAAGCATCTTGCACGCGAAGACCTCTGCTTAAAAAACGCGACTCGTTCCCGGCAGTTTAAATGAGACCGAAATATTGGCTAATTTAGAGAACACCCCCGCCCCCACTCCAGATTCTATCTAGGATCTATCACTGAAAAAAGAGGTATCTATATCCGTGCCGACTCACTCCTCTTTCCAATCTTGCCTGCTCGGAAAGATAGCCCTAGCACAACCCTCAAAACCCAGTTTGCGGATGGAGAGATCACTACGAAGTACAGAGCAGAAAGGGGAGATCTGCTTCAAGATGCTACTATGTCCTATAGGAAGTTGCCTCCAGAGGGCCATCTCCATCAACCTAATAGCGCTCTGAGCAGCAATGTAAATGGTTTTCCAATAAGAGGTGTTAATCCCGTAAGAGATCAATGGTTCCGTTGCTTGTGTGGCCGGTAGCGACGACTCCGCCGGACCAATGACTCCGCCGGACCATAAACTGAACCAAATAGTCACACGTTGTGGATATAGAGGCTTTTCAACAATAACTCTTGGATTTTCTGAACCCCAGATCCGACAATTTTGCTTGTTGACGAAGCCACCAAAGTTGAAATGGGCCTCATTACTCAAGATGATTTTTCCAATGGAATTGCGGATCATTTTCATGCATTTCAACGACCCAATCAGCAAAGACACGACATAGTTGATGATCGGCCGGCTTGAGTTCTTGCGTTAACTGGACTTTATAAGTCATAAGACATGAATCTTTATGCAAAATACGGTGTAATAACGTTTGTTGAATGCTTAGTTCTACAGAGCGGCGAGAAATGGACAAACCTGGGTTTTCTTCAACGCTTTCGGCTACAACAGCAATATTTATGGCTGTTCTTGAGAGACGTGCACGGGTTTTAGTCTTCATATCACTAACTTCTGCCAAGAGCTCGAATTTTTTCACCCATTTCTGTATTGCGGTCCGACAAGGTGCTTCACGATGACCCAAAAATGTTCGAGTTTTACGATCCGTCTCTGCCAAATTCTCACCATTTTTATAAAGAATTTTAATAATTTCAATGCGTTGTTTAAGCGGGTATCGTTCCACTTTTATTAATGACTTAGTTTCCACTTGTCAAATATCAGAAAATGACAGCTTCAAAAGTGACATCTACCGAAATAACGTGCTATTCAAAATAACACCTCTTATTGGAAAACCCTTTACTTAACTTGCAGATATACGGGAAGTAAGTGCAGAATGACGTTGAAGGCAGAAGGGGGATATGTTCTAGAAGCACCAGTAATGCCGACACATGCAGCTCCCTGCACTCTGCACATTTGCTCATTTTTTCTTCTATATGAATGTTTTTTTGGAATAAATTTGTACTGTATGTTATGTTTAAAATGAGCATTTTCAAATTATTTTTATGATATTTTTTTTTTTGTATTTATTTTTTTCGCTTTTTGTACTTTATGAGTATACCTTTTGTGTTGAAATCATATTTATAATGAGAAAATAATTTTTTTTTTTAAGTTACAATGTTTTTGCTTAACGCATTTACATGTTTCCTAGGCGCCTCGTTTTTTGGTCGCTTTCTATCACATAACTATTAGTTAATAATAAAATAAGCAAATTTACTTAAATCTATTTATTTAATAAATTTATTTTAATTATAAAATTAAAATAAAAAAATAGTTTAGTTAAATCTACAAATGAGCCGCTCAATGCACACATCGATTAACTCCACTTTTTGAAAAATCTTAAATTTAAGTGTCGAAGCCCTTGGTAAAGTCATAACTTTTTATATTTATAATAACTTTCCTGAATAATAAATATTATCAAATTTTTAGCAAATTTTTTTGGCAACTGAATAATAAGTAATTTATTTCAGAAGCCATTTCGATTAACTCCATACTCTTATATGAATCGTTTCAGTGGCGCCGTATCTGTTCCGGCCGTGCATCGATCCTTATTTATTTATAAACAGCCGAAAGTGCTCTCTCCCTTTCAATAATATTCGTAACAAAATCAGATCGGTAAACAGATAAAAAGAAGCACAATGCAAGCGGTAGCGGCAGTGATCTCTCACGCTGAATGTTACTGTGTACTTCTTAGTAGTTTCAACATTACTCCCAGATGTTTTTTGAAGAAATAAATATTATACCGTTATAACCAGGATGAGTGAGACTAATAATGTGAGTGAGGAAAGCAGTGATGATTCTTCAATACGATTTATCAACAGAAATTCTGGGTTAAGAAGACGTTTATCGTTTTCCTCGGATTCATCGGATTGCAATAGTACAAACCCAACAAACACATTGATTGGACACAAATGGACACGAAATTTACAAAAGCATAACAGGATAAAAGGATTTTTTGTCAGCAAAACCATTAGAACAGTCTATCATTAACAGAAAAGTAACCGTCACAGGGATTCCAGTAAATTGGCTTAAAATACGCTGGACAAAGTTGGAAAGGTCCAAACCCTTATCTCATACAATTCAAATGTGACTATAATGAAGATACAGAATTTCAAGCCATTAATATAAGAAAATCTTTAGTGGTTTATACCGCAAAGTTGGAAAAATATAGATCCTAAAGGTATAACTGTGACAAAAGAAAAATGGAAAGACATGATGGACCTGCTAAAATTCATTCCTCCTGTTAAACACAATTTTTTTTTTTTTTTTTTTTTGTGTCGGGACAACTAGCAAGTGCAGCACTCAGACATTAATTGAGTCCATTGTACTACACTTGGATTCCCTTTTAATTTTCTTTAAATCTACCCGATCTCCGAAGAAATCTGAGAAGATCTTGTGGTGCCAAGGAGCCAAGATGGTCGCTTCTTAACACATCAGTGCCAAAGACCTCAAACCTGATTCGGGCGAAGGCGGGGCAGACACACAGGAAGTGGTCCGCCGTCTCATCCTCCTCTTCACAAGCTGGGCAGAGTACACTGTCTGAGATGCCCAACCTTTCCATGTGCTTCGCCCACAGAAAGTGGCCCGTCATCAGACCAACCAGCCGTCTGCACTCCCCTCTGCTTAATGACAGAAGGGTTTGCGACAGTCGATCGGACATGACAGGTAACATCAGTTTAGTCCATCTGCAGCCTCTCTCAGCCTGCCAAGCTCGCTTGTGGGTAGTAGTTACCCATTTGCTAACTGTGGCCGTGATGGCCGCAGAGGGGAGTGGCAAAGCGGGCTCTGAGCCAAAGAAGTTGGCTTCAGAGCCCATCTTAGCTAAGGAGTCAGAGGTCTCGTTACCCGCGATACCCACGTGTCCCGAGACCCATGTTAGCATCAGGCTATTATGTCTACCGACATAGTTCAGCCTGGATTTACAGGACTTCACTACCCCTGATGTGGTTTGAGGGCTGTCTAAGGCCATCAGCGCACTAAGAGCAAAGTGCAGTTTTGTCCCGCTGGATTCCATGTAGACCCCATGCTCGGTCCTGGAGCCATCCGTAAAAATGCGAAAACAGTGTTTGCCGGGCTCATTTTCTGAGTCTCCCCACAACTGAGTACGACTCTTGATGGCATTGAGTCAAGGGGCATGGAGAGAATCTTTGGATCGATGTCCATGCCTTCTCTGTGTTCCAATGCCGGACAAGGGCCGTACCAGTTCCCACTGTGTTTCAGTCTGCAGATGGCCTTCAAGGCCTCTCCTCGGATGAAAGCATCAAGTGGTGGTAAACCAATCAGAGCATCTAGTGCCGGGCCTGAAGTAGTCGGAAAAGCTCCGGTGCAACAGATGGCCGCAGTGCGTTGTAGTCTCGATAAGGTCCTCCTGACTCCCACTAGGGATAGTCTGCTCATCCAGACCACTGATGCATAGGTGATGATGGGTCTTATCATAGCCGTTAAACACAATTACTAGAACTTGTCAACAAATGTCGAAATGACGAGTCCTTGCATACAGCTGATGAAGAAGACATTATTTATAATATTGCTGAATCATCCCAAACAATAATGCCGCTAACATAAAGCTGCTATAAATTAATTACGAAAATTATTTTAATGTAACCGAATTTCCAACATTAATTTTTATGGAAAAGCTGTGATAAAAATGTATAATAACTAAGTTTTTCTGCAATAAAAACTTAAAAATGAAAATGCTAAATTAACCTTTATTACTTTTTTCAGTTGCCAAATCGATTAATTCCATCAGTCACATAAAAACTGTAACATTACTGACGATTGTTTGTTGGCTCTTCTTTCTTATTAATTTTATATACCGTTAGATGAAAGCTATATCTGCAATTATGCATTCCACATTATATATTTGAATTCATATTATTAGAGGAATTTTTAAAAACAATATATATTATATTATCATACATCATCGCATTTCTCGATGTGTGCACTGAGCGGCTCAAATAATAAAAATATATTAAATAACACATTTTTTATTAATAAATTAAATAACTGAATTTTATATTTAGTAAAATAAATTAGTATTTGCTCCTTAAAGGTAAAAAGACTACCAAAACTTTGTGAAAATGTATCGTTAAGAGCTATTTTTGAAGTTTTTGAGAATTCTTTTTTTTTTGTTTGGGGTCTATTTTTGCGTATCTATTATATAATGCTTTAAGGGGGAGGGGGTAAGGGATAAACGCTAAAAAAAACACTTTTTTCATGAATTTATTGTAGCGAAACGGTTCAAGTCAGTTTATTAAAAGTTGTTGCATATTATAAAGTAACATTTCAAGAATATTTGATAAAATTTTCATGTAAAAATATTGCAAAATGAGCGAATGAGAGCACATTTACGTAGACGTCTTTTCAAAAATACATTTTTCAGTAGTCAGCATATCTCAGCGTAGAATCATCTGAAATCAAAAAAATCGAATAATTTAGTTAAAGTATGAGCTAAATTTTCCCCCAACGTTTATTTTGACGATTTATTTTCATTTTCAGCCATTTGGTAGTCGTTTGAAGTAAAAAGGGATTTTTGACGAAAAAATGCCGCCATTTTGTAGGTGTAAAACCACCTTAATATAAAAAAAAACGTTGGGGGGAGGTTTTTTATATGTAAAATATGTGTGCAAAATTTCAAAAGGATCGGTTGAGTAGTTTTCAAATGCCAATGACTACGCACTTTAAAAAAAAAAGGTTCGAGAAAACCGCGTTTAAAGTTTTAAGTTATGAAAACGTCAAGAAAATACTTTTGTCTCTCTACTCACACGGAGTCGTCGATTCCAGCACCATGGAGTATGTTTCCACTAGCTTTGTCATTGTCTTCAGCATCGTTTTTAGCAAGCTATCCTGCCCTCCTTAGACTGTTGGTGGCATTTTTGGTCAGATCTTTCGATGCGAGTTTGGTCCACTCTTCTCGCATATTCGTGAGCGATTGGCTCTATAACTTAAAAAGTTTTGCTCGGATTGACTTAAAATTTTAACACGGTATTTTTGAAATGTTTTACTACAATAACATGCAAAAAAAAATCGATTTTTATCCCTATACATACTATAAAATCAAAACGATCGTATTTTATTTTCTTAAAAAAAAATTCCTAAAAAATATCTTGAAAATATAAGTATTTGACCAGACTACTACCATAAGGGGAGAAAAAAACGTAAGAATAAAATATCTTAAATGATTTAAGGGGATATTCTGGTATGGAAATTGGAAAAAGTCGATTTTTTTTTTGCATATTTTCAAAGTTTAGACCTTCAAAAATATGCCCTTCAACGGATTTTTCAGAATTTGAATTATTTTCGGAGGTAAAGCGGATTTTGTGACGTGGCGTCTAAGCCGGCCGAGTGCAGCGAATCGCATAATGAACGGCAGATGTTACCGGACGACTTGAGGACTCGTTCTTTCCAGAAAATCTTTTGTATCCCACACAAACTTTATTTATTCTATATATATATATATATATACTTTATACTTCTATAATATATACCTGGAAATATACTCGTATATATATCCAGAGTGAGTGAGTAGTACATATTATGATATACATAAGTTATTCTATTGGAATTGTTGCTCAAACTTCAAACGCGATTTTCTCAAAACTGCTTTTTTTGAGATGGTCGTCATGATATCTCAAGTTCTACTTGACCAATCGCTTTGAAGTTTGATAAGAATTTTGTATTATACATCTGTCTATCGCGCCTGCCTCGGATTTTGAAAAATTTAAGTTTGAAGTATTTTTAAAAAATTTAAAAAGGTAAAAAACAGAGGGTCAAAAATTTTTTTTTTTGAAGTTGACGCCATTTTGTGAATTTGTTTTCTTTGATTTGGCGTAATCCGATAGCGATATCTTAACTAATGAAGATTTTTTTAAATTTGTTTGTTTTAGATCATTACAAGGGTTGAAATCATGTCAACCATGGAGCACCGTTTTTTATGTAGTCCCCACTCCGCCGGCCTGTAATTGTACGATTTTTTAATTTTTTTTTTATACTTTTCCAATATTAATAAAAACCATAAAAAATGGATAGTAAACATGTTTTTCATTTTTTTATCTTAGTTTTAAAAATACCTAAAATTAAGGCGTCTAGACCAGAATACCTCTTTAATTCAGCATTTTATTCAAAAATTTAATCGTTTTTAAGGGCGCGTAAAAGGAAGTAGATATGTGGGACCAAACTAATATTAAGCTAAATCTGATGAAAAAAATATAAAATAATATTTATGTTGTATATCTTACAGCTTGTATGTCTTCCGTTATTCATTGTAACTGATACTAGTCGTTGTGGCATCGAATTTACGAGTGAGTGAAGGGCACTATGAACGATTTTTGCCCATCCCTATTGAATAGATTTTTGCAATAGGCTAAAAAATTTTTGTCCGCATTTATAAATTTTCTTTTTAAGAATACTCCAGACGTTCTCCATTGGATTTAGACCTGGACTACCTGCGGGCTACTTCAGCACTAGAACATTTTTCGACGCAAAAAACTTCTTTGTTCGCTTAGCGCTGTGGATTGGAGCATTGCCCTGTTGATACGGTCAAGAGTCACGGTGAAATACTTCTGCTATATTCAATAAATTAATATTCAAGACTTCTGCGTAATTGTCTGCGTTCATCTTATGCGAAATAAAACAAATAGGTAAAAGCACTCCAGGTCATAAGAGAGCCATCGTGAAAGTTTCGGGAGTTACGCGTTTGCCGTAGCTCGCAAATATTATATATCTTCAAAACTTCTCACAGCTATCAGGCACATCGAGATGACATTTTTTTTTAATGGTAAAAATGATGGATTGCCATTCATCAACCTAGAACTTATGATTAGCGCTATGTTTCGTGGTTTGATACTTTAAATTCGACTCTTCACTCAAAATTTGCTTTATTCTACTCTTCGTAATTTGGTTAGGGCTAATGTTTTTATTGACAACCAACCGTCTCCGTATTCCTCTCTTATACCTGCCGTCAATCATAGCCTTTGGGCCAGTTCTTTTAAATTTTTCCATATCCATCAGGATTCTTCAAAAAGTTGTGGATAGTATTTTTATTTCGATTCACTTTTAGCGCAACTTTGCGAACTAAAGATGCCGGATTCACTATTAGTTAGAATGCTAACGCACTTCGCGGTAGATAGCTGCGCTCCTCTTGGCACAGTGTCCTAAAAAGTTATTTTTCCCGCATTAAAATTATTTATTTCGTAATGGAAACTTCTCAACTTACTTTAAGACATCTTTTAAATTTTGGAATGTGTATAAAAATATATCATAATTGCGACAACAAGAAATAAAATCTTAACGAAAGCACTTGGCCCTTATATTATTTCCTTCAAGAAACTCAATTTTCTTCTTCTCCTTTACCAACTACAGAGATATACAGGGCCGTCGAGGTAAATCCGGAAAACATTTCGAAAGCTCTGGAGCAGTAGCGTTAAGTCTAAAACCGTTGATAAAGGGACATATTTTTAGTGTATTGTTTTCTGACTGACATTGGAGTGCCGGAGTAAGTGCTAGTGAAACGATGAGTCGAGAGCAGGACAGAAGAGCTGCGATACTAGAGTCACTTCGCGACGGAAAAAGCCCTAAAGAGATAATTGAGTGGTTTGGCTACAAAAAAACGCAACCCTGGATGGACCGCGTGGCTGCTGGAAGAGAATATGTGTTTCAGCAGGACTCCGCACCTCCTCACAAGGCAAAGAAGACTCAGGCTTGGCTCCAGAACAACCTACCCTACCACTGGTCACCAGATTTTTGGCCACCTTCAAGACCAGACTGCAATCCTCTTGATTATTATGGGTGGGGCACAGTTGAAGCAAAAGTAACGCGAAGCCTCATAACACTAAGGACGCTCTGAAGACAACCATCGAGGAAGTGATGACCACAATGGACAAAGAGGAGGTAGCTCGCGCATGTGGGCGCTTCAGGTCCCGGCTGGAGCAGGTAATTGCACGAGATGGAGGTTACATTGAATAATTTTCAACTATGATATGTGTACTCATATTATACAAAGTTAAGTGCAAATAAAATTATTTTTGAGTAAATATCCAATAGTTTTTTTTTTAAGTTCAACATTCCGGATTTACCTCGACGGCCCTGTATATACATTAAAGTTTACATATATATGTACATTGATTCATAAATTCATTTTCATTACATTCCTGTACAATATAATGCATAAATCTCATTCAATTGTTGTGATTGATTTTCTGCTGAGGTAGATATCCAACTTTCTGACCATCATTTTGGTGGTCTTCCTGGTCGTCTTCTTCCTTTTGGTATTCCATCTCGAGCTATTTTTATCAACCGATTGCTAGGGGCTCGTGTCACATGTTCGTTCCATGCTCGTGTTCGGGCACTTATAAATTTTACAATGTCGGTCACCCCTGTCTGTGTTCTTATCACCTCGTTTCTTTTATGTTCTAGTGGCCGTAAGGGCATGCGCATCAATTGTTTCGTTTTCATGTTTTCTGCACGAGCTTCTGCTCCATAAGTCAATATCGGCTTTACAATTGTTTTGTAGATTCGTGTTTTTTTTCCATGTTCAGAACTCAATTTTCAATTCAAGAAACTATTATGTTACCATTTTATAAGAAAAATTATGAAGTTAGTTTGTCCCATAAAGCTATTTCGCTTAGTATACAAGTGGACTACCGTATAAACTTCGACCTGTGAATTATTTTTGATGCTTATCTTCACTTTAGCAAAAGCCATTACTACAGTAGAATGACCCGATAACAGCATAACAATTTGTTTTCAATTAAGTAGATATTGAAAAAAAAGATGAACACAAATTTAGTCACATTCCTTCGAGCCGGATTTGAACCAGCGACCTATGGATTTCTACATAGCATTTACCTTTCTACAGTCCACCGCTCTACCAACTGAGCTATCGAAGGTTATGTTAAACCTGCTCGAATCTGGTTTATGCGACGTGCTACACTAGTGAATAAGTATGTACAAGTGTGTGCGTAGGTATGCATATATAGGATAAGTGTATTTTATGTACTATAGTATATATATATACCTTTTTCTGCTTTCATATGGCTTTTGCTTTTATGTGCATGCATATGTATGTATGCTTGCTCACATTTTCTTGTAGCTGCATTTCTTATCGGCGGCAAAAACGTGATTTTATTAAATTCGTAATTTTTTCGGTAGCTATCAAAATGTATACATACATACATATATGAAGGCAACCAAATATATTTTCGCCTATCAAACTCGCTATCATATTGGCAAACTAGAAAATTTGAAATAAGCAGAAACTGAATCGACTAATTGCATTCAAATTACAGTGGAATCCGTTTATAATGACATCGAAGGGAATCGACAAACACGTCATAATAAGCGGACGTCATACAAAGCATTTTATGAAAAAAAAAACATTTTTGCGTAAATATGTATGTATTTTAATAAAAAAACATAGTATGTAACTAATGAAAACAAAATTGCACGTTTATTAAATACATACACATTATACACATACAAGTGCAATTTTTAATGAATATAATTTGTAATTTTTGTCTGCTTTTGGTTTTGCATTTTATTGTAAAAATAGTCTCTAATACTATTGTGTCTAGAAGACATCGCCATCGTCAAATTATCATAACACTATTGCTGTTAACAAATCGGGATAATAATTCTGCAGCTTTTAATGCCTCTTCTGCGGTAGATAATGGTTCTTCCTCGACTTCCTCTTCGCCGTCACTTTCAAGTTGTTCCTTAGCATTAATGTTCTGTACGATATTGTCATCGGTGGGTTCTTCGGATGTGAGGAGAGCGCTATCTATGTATGTCAACATAATCTTTCCACATTGCTGGTGCTGCTAAAGAATCTGAATTCAGATTTCGGGACCACAAAGATAGATGGACATCATCTTCTTCATCAAATTCATGTTCTAATATCTGATTAGGTAAACCGTCGTGTCTTTCTATGAATCCTGCATGTCTGAAAGAGTTATGAATGGTACTTTGTGATGTTTTATTCCAGCCATAATTAACCATCAGAATTGCATCTAGCATCGTTTTTTTTTGTAGAAAGGTTGTTGTCATTAGCAGCAAGACTATTAATCATTTTGAGCACAAGGTGTTTTCTTAAACTCGTTTTGAGTGCTTGTATTATTCCCTGATCCATTGGCTGTAGTACTGATTTTGTATTCGGCGGAAGAAAAGCAAGTGTTATAGGCTTTAAATCAGTAACATTTGGATGCGCCGGGCAATTATCAACCAACAATAAAATCTTTTTCTTCTTCTTCACCAGATCGCGTTCCTAATCTCGAATTTTTCAAAAAGTTCTGATGTCATCAAAGCTTTACGATTGTTAGCATAATCGACAGGTAATGATTTGACCCCTTTAAACCATCTGGGTTTTTGTGACTTTCCAATAATGAGCTGCTATCATGACAGTTATTCTATCTTTCGATAGTTTGCCTCCACTACAATTCTCACCTTTCAATTTTAATGTTTTGTCCGGCATTAACTGGACTGTTTTAGTCCAGTTTCATCAGCATTAAATATCTCATCAGAGAAAACTCTCCTCGTAAATTCGGCCACACAGTTGTTAACCAGTTTGTTGTTGAACTTTTATCAGCAGACAAAGATTCGCCGACATTTTTTCCCGCCACAATATTATGTGGAACTTTAAAACGACTGATCCAGCTTGCAGAACAATTGAAGTCGAGAATACCAAAACGCGCGGCAAAAACGTTTGCCTTTTCTTGTAGCATAGCGCCGCTGATGGGTATTATTTTGTTTCTCATGGTTCTAAAGCACTGGCTTAATGCTTCAACAACATTTTCTTCTCGCGCTTTTTGAAGCCTTTTCGGTTTCAAAACATTTGAATTGAACAATTGCTTAATGCGGTCTCCAACCAAAACTATCCAATTGGTTCTACACAGCCATTGTAAGGCCAATACTAACATATGCGGCACTAGTCTGGTGGCCCGCAATAGAAAAGAAATACAGCCAAAACCAAGCTGAACAAGAGACAAAGAAAAGCGTGTATCTCTTACCACAGGAGTGCTTAGCACCAGTCTTACTAAAGCGTTCAGTGTACTAACACATCTATTACCATTAGACTTACATATAAAAACAATCGCTACTCGCAACGCGATGAGACTCAGAGATATAGGAAGCTGGACAACAAGGTCACAGCAAAACAGCCCTCGCTGCTCAAAAACCAGATCAGGCTACACAGTCCCCGACCTTAGCTTCAAGAAAGACTTTACGGTACGTTTTCCACCGAGAGCCGAATGGAGCAAAGGGAAGGTGATTGGAAGATACGATATTGAAATCTACACTGATGGTTCTAAGATGAACTGTGGTGTTGCAGCTGACCTCTGTTCGGAGCCGCTCAATATATTCAAATCAGTCCGACTTCCTGACTATATCAGCGTGTTCCAGGCACAACTACTAGCAATCAGAGAAGCATGCAAATCGCTAAAATACCTACTACAAAGAAATTGGTGTAAGAGTAGCTATTTTTTCAGACAGTCAAGCAGCTATTGAGTCCTTAGAGTCCAACTCCATTTCAACCAAGTTAGGTTTACAGTGCAGAAAGGAACCAGAGCGGCTTGGCCACTGGCTTCAAATTACTCTGATATGGGTTCCCGGTCATATGAACATAGAGGGTAATGAGATGGCAGATGAGCTAGCAAGAAAGGGTTCGCCACTAGACATAACAGAGACGGTGGAGGTTGCTACCCCTTTTAATACAATAAAAATATCCATTGCTTCGCACTACTATGACTTAGCCGAAAGAAGGTGAAAGCAAATAAATACGTGTAGTACTACAAGAAAAACCTGGCCATCGTACAATATCCAGAGGACGAATTATCTGTTAGGATGCTCTCGGCCAAACATTTCACGTATAACTGCAACCCTTACAGGTCACCGGAAAGTAGGGAATCACGCAGCCAGACTTAACCTCCCATCTGCAGAAGCTGTGAAGCGGAAGGGGTGAGAGAAAGTCTCTTCCACTATCTATGCCAACGTCCATGTCTAGCTAGGGCAAGACTTCGCTCTTTCGACAAGCCCTTCTTACAGCAAATTAATGAAATCTTAGACGAAATGGAACTGACTTAAAAGTCGCTCATTACAAATATTTCAGCAGAAATACTCAACCACTACAACAACAAGCATCGGGAGCGATAGGCCATCATTGCGAAGGATTTAGAAGTAATATAATTTATTTGAGTGATGAAGTTGAGTTTGTAGTTAAAATATACCCCCTGGTTTTTAATTCACTAATTTCTTTAGTGGCGAGTTTGAAATTAGTGAAAAAGTACAGTGACATTAACTAATATTGAAGAAAAAACGATTACGCACACAACAACTGTATAAGTGATTCAACTCACGCTGGAGACAAGATGAATCATCTGGACATTTAATTTCGTAATAAATTTTCAGACCATCTACGTATAGAAGAAAATTTCATAATGCAAAACAGGGAGAAATGTCTTAAATGAAGATGATAAATAGTAGCGGAACTAGGACACTACCCTGAGGTACACCAGACGAAGCAACAACTCGTCCATAAACTAAGCTGTTAACAATCTTACTCTTAACACGTGGGTGAATAAAATTCGTTCTTTATGCATGCTGTTCTGGGCCCTCCCGAAGTAGTACAGAAAGTAGTTCCGGAAAGAAAGTTTTCCCAAAAGAGGAAGAGGAGGGATTGTTTTAGTGGTCACACAACTCGACGCAGTAGACGATGGTCTCTGTTAGTGCGAAGGCATTCTGGACCCTATCTTGGTAATGGTAATGGTTGTACGGGGTAGGCCAAGGCCTTTATGCACTGCGACCAGATTGATCTATTGTGCGCCCCTAATTACCTAATCGTAATGATTTAGTATACCGAGGAATCGAACCAGCTCCTCAGGAGGGAGCAATTGTAGGTTTTCCTCCTCTAGTAGATACGAGCCCAGGGTTTTGTGTCTCCTGTGGCCTAGTGCCTCACAGTTGGTGTTCCATAGACTCCTGTTCATCACAGCAGAGCCTGTATAATCTTGTACTAGATAATCCTATTGTTTTAAAGTGATTATTACAGACAAAATGACCTCCACAGAGTAATCTGAGTCCCTTTTTATCTAGGGTGAGAGCAGGTTTTGCTATGTTGGCATTGAAGTTCAAAAACTTTTTGGAGTGATTAAGGCCGCTTTTGCCGTTCCAGTGTTCACTGATTTTAGTTTAGACCCATGTTTTGGGTTCCTGTTTTATATTATTGTTTAAGCCGAAAAATAGGTCCAATAAATAGCCCTTCTGCCCCTTTGTTGGCATAAAAATCTGCCTTCTCGTTTCCTTCGTGTCGCTCATGTCATGGTACCCAAATCAGGGAGACCTGATTATGAGTGGCCAGTTTGATGAGTGCATTGTTACATTTTATTAGGACTTTTGACTTGAATATGAAGCTATCCAAGGCCTTGAGAACCGATTGGCTGTTCGAATTTATTTTAGTTTTTACTTTCTCGAATACTCTTTTGGATAGGATTTCCACTGTTTCTATTATGGGGAAGAGCTCCGCGTGGAAAATTGTGGTATCTGTACTTAGTGTTAGGGATTTGTGTGCTCTAGACCCTAATATTTCTGCTCTTACTCTTTGGAGCGTTTTGGAACCATCAACATTTATCCATGTTGGGTTAGTGTTCCACTCTTCGTAGTATCCGATAGTATAGTTCCGCATGGTTATTCGCCTGGGTTATGCATACTGCATGTTGAACCCTGTTCAAGATATTGAGGTGTCCAGTAAGATCTCCTGGTTTAAGTTTTTCTTTCATATGAAGAGAGAGTGCCTGCATATGCCAGCTTCCTCTAGTAAAGCTAAAGGCAGCGGTGGTAAATTTAAAAGCACTCACATGCCAACAGTTGGGGTAGTTCCCACTATCTTACTCAAAAAAAAAAACCAAAAAAAAAATCCCATCCACTTACCATCTTCGCCTTTGTACGAGGCGTGTTAAAAAAGTATCAGGGATGTTTTTTTTGTTTAATTTTTTATTTACTCATTAATATCTATCTTGTCCCTTCAAAGAAATCTTCATGAGATATTATGCACTTCTGCCAACGTTTTTTCCAATCTTTGAAGCACTTCAAAAAATCATTTTTTTTTAATCTTGTTGAGCTCCTCCGGCATCGATCGTCTTTATCTCACAAATCCGGGCGTTTCTGGCGGATTGCTTCTCGCAAATTGAGCATAACTTATAGACCGTTTTACCCTGTGGCAAGAACTCATAACGCACAACGCCCCTGCAAGGGTAACGGTAAGCGAAACTTTTACATTCGACCGAACTTGGCGCGCTTTTTTCGGCCTTGGTTTGTGCGGCAGCTTCCGTTGAGATGATTGAGCTTTGGTTTCCACGTCATAAACATAAACGCACGATTTGTCATCAGTTATGACCCTCTGGAGCAAATTTGGGTCGTCGTGAAGAGAGTCCACTATCTCATTAGCAATGTTCATGTGATGCTGCTTTTGGTCGAAATTGAGCAGTTTTGGTACGAATTTTGCGGCGATTCGTCTCATGGCCAAATCATTAAAAAAAATCGAATGGCATGAGCCAATGCATATGTCTAGGTCCTCAGCAACTTCTCTAACGGTGATTCGACGATTGGTCAATACCATTTTCTTCACTTCATCAAATTTTTCATCTGTTGTTGAAGTGCTGGGGCATCCGGCACGCTTTTCGTCGTTCACATCTTCTCGGCCTTCTGAGCACATTTTGTACCACCGATAAACGTTGTTTTGGTCCAAAGTAGCTTCTCCGTATGACACAGTCAGCAGTCGGAATGCATTCGCGCACTTAATTTCGTTTTTCACACAAAATTTGATACAGGTTCTTTGATCTATCTTTTTGAATAGGTAAAAATCGAAGACGAGCCGAAACACGTGCAAGCAAAGCAGCTGTCAACAATTAGCTGAACATTCAAAATGGCCGAACTCGTCGGCATGAGGGAGAGACATGAGTACCAACATATCGCCACCGAAAAATCGAAATTCGAATATAAATAAACTGCGAAAATTCAAAATGCTCTATACTTTTTGAACACATCTCGTATTATTCTAAGCTAAAAACCCCAAAGTAAAAAATCAATAAGTTTTTTATGAAATTATTATTTTTTTATTATTCTGTTATTCATTTTCAAACAATTATTTTATATGACTTCAAATACATATATATTAAAATATTTAACAATTATAGCGTCACATTATCCGGAGACAGTAAAAAATATTTTAAAAATATTCCGAAATACACAAATTTTTCGGTGCGCTTACTTAGAGAACTCATCTGTGCGGTTATGATCAAGTTTTCATTGCCTTATCTACGTATTGCAGCACGTTGTTATGTTGCTAAATTTAATTTAAAAGTAAATATACAGACATACATATATTTTATGAGGGAAGTTTCTTGCGCACTATATATCTTTATATTTTGTATACTACATACGAATATATTCTGTTGCAATAGTTAGTTGTTGCGTTTAAGGTTTGTACGATTTTACATTGAGTACACTTTTGAAAAGTGCTCACCTAAAAGTAGACTACGTGAACAGCCAAGCATTCACTGCATAGTTTTGTACTGGCAATACTAATTTTAGTTTTGGTCTATTTTAGGCGCTTATAAATTTAACTGCTCATGATATTTGAGATTTGTTTATTTTGGTTTTTTGCACATATTACGTGGCTTTCTAGGTACGTACAACAATTACAAAAACTAACTTTACTTCAAACTCTCTCTATTTCATTTCTAAGCTTTCGGCTCACTTGGCTTGCATGCAGACTTGTTGCGTTTTTTTTTTTTTTTTTTATTACTTTACTTGATGAGAAATCACATTCTGTTAAATTTTATGTCACATTATTTAGAAAAAAGGTACTTCTGTTACAGGATGCATATTTATTATTTAGCTGTCTAGTTTTACTAAAATAGTTTTTCTTATATGTATATATGTATGTACCTGGGTACTATTTTTATAATTCTTTTTGTTTTTTTTTTGTTTGTTTTGAAGAAAATCGTAATTTCAAATTTGTCTTTTGGTTCCATAATTTCCAGAATTTGAAAATTTAGTAAACCTAGATGTCGAAACTAACTACATGAATCACAATAAAATTATAGCTGAGGCATTCTTCGTCAACCGGACACCCCCATCTGCCCAGAACATGTACTTTAATTTGTCATGTGGCACTTTTTAAATATTCAAGATGGACGACGAATATTGACAAATATGTTGGAAAACACCAAAAAAAATGAAGTAGTTTGTTAAGAAAAGTAGAGAGAGAGATTCTGGTGCAACGTTCGACTGTTTCATTAACAGCACTAGTTCTTGATGTATTTCACATGTCAAACGGTACAGAAATAATTTGAACAAATTATAGAAAAGTCTAAACGAATAACCACATGACAAATTAAAGTACATGACATAAGCTTTTATTTCGGCATAGGGAAACATTTTTTTATAAAAACTGTTCTGGGCAGATGGGGGTGTCCGGTTGGCGAAGAATGCCCCAGCTGTAGAGGTAGTACTTAAATAGCGAAACTTTCATAACTTTTTATAACTTTTAATTAAAGCTGTCAAAAACTAGTTGTTCAAAGCTTTCATTTGCCCATCTTGGTTGCAGGTAAACTGAAAAATGTAAATGTAGCTTTGTAGCAATTTGCAGTTCAATACGATTTTCATATACAAAACGATGTATTCATGCGCTAAGCTCAGGCGAAAGTTCACGCTGTACTTTCAGAGAACTTTTAAACTTTCATTATAAAATCACAAGTAGTTACATATTAAGCTTATGGAATTTGTATTTTCTTATGCCAAAAGATAATTTGAATCATCTTGCATTGCACCTAAGAGCTTGAAAGCTCCATCGATAGTGTATTTGGAAGACCTTTCGCTAGCAATGAAAATATAAATATATCAAAATGAGTTTCGCTCAATAAATCCATACAAAAATATTTTCAATAAATCTAATTTTATGAAGGAATTCAAATTGATTTCTTAATATTAGTAATTATTTTCTTATTTACTTTGTGTTAAATAGCAATGGCAATTAAATTGGTAGTCGATTTCAGGTGGTCTACTTTCCATTATTTCAGTACTTTTATTGAAAATATTCGCTAAATATAAGTCCACTTGGAATCTCGTTAACGTGAAGCCTTAGTAAGCAATGGCAATTAATTTGGTGATTTATAAAAGTTAAGATTTTTGTTTAGTTTAGTTAAGTTAGACCATAAACTTTGCTAAATTGGTACCATCAGCAATAGAGCATTAAGAAATTTCGTTTTGCAAAAGCTTTAAAGCCAAGCTTTCGTCAAAGAAAAAAACTTGAAGTCATATTTGGCACCAAAGGAACCTTACTAAAAGGTTGAAAAATTATGGTTTTTGAAAAATATGTTAATGAAAGACTGTTACTTATGTTTTATGTAAACCAAAATACCTAACTTACTTAGAAATTTATTCTTTAGAGTGCAGCTTTTTACTATGAAAAACTTGAGAGATGGAAAATAAATTATTTTTAGTCAAATTTATAGGCAGAAATCACAAAACAGTCAATACAGAATTTCGTTGCATGGAACAGCGGCAGAAAAGTGATACACTCAGTTCTGAATTTTGGAAAAAAAGCTAGAAAAAGAAATGAAGTAATCCATGTTATTCCGTTAATTTTTTAATTAATTTTTTTTTGTCAAAAAAGCTGCTTCTGATGAATAGACTGTAGTTCAGCTTTCCGCATTGAAAAAGCCGGCATCTAATCGGCATACAGGTAGAACAGCACTGATTTTTTGATATTTTTGTAATCTTTTGAAAATTTCACTTCGTTAAAAAGCTCCACTATATACCTATAAAAGCACCAACAAAGCTCCAAAGCCCTTAAGCCTGAATAGTTTGAATGACACCTTCCAAATCCTGATCGTACTCCGTGCAATATTATATTATTTTGCATGTTTATAATAAAAAAGTTCTATAAAGCAGCTTTAAGCTCTATAAAATTTACAAAAAACTTAAAGCTATAAAATTTTGCTTTTAATGAATTTTTGTTCGATTTCACTGTTTCATTCAATGAAACAATATTTTTCTAATCTTTGGTAGAGAAAATTATCAAAGATAATCAGTTCTCTGTCCATCTCTGTTTTATTATCAAAATACTTTTTAATAAACGGCATACAACAATTTGCCATGCAAAGGTTCAATTAGCTTAGATCTCATCTTAAGATTTTCTAAAATTTTATTCTTTAAAAGTTAATTTGTTTCTCTCGAAACAGCTCAAATCAGTTGATCACAGCGAAAGAAGCTCTCCCATAACAATAATTTCTTCATTTCGGGCACATCAATCTCCTTCAAATCATCGGAAATATTAAGGCACTTAAGTTTACGGTTCTCCAAATCAGCCTTCGCAACTGGCTGCCATAGGTCTGCGCGTTCTGGATCATAGTTGGGATCCGCTCGCGCGGCAAAGTGCGTCCACATGCCCACCAATCGTTCGATACATTTATACTCGCGTGTATGAAACTTCAGCTTACGTGCCACCGAGTTGTAAAATAAGTAGGAAAGGTCATCACCGTGACATGTGCCACGCACCTTCTTACCACAGCTGAGTATGCGCAGGTGATTGAAGTGTTTCGAATCGAAATCGAAACGATACAAATAGGTGGGTGCTGTAGCGTAGGTTGCACGCGACAATACTGTACGATAGATGGGGAACCAGAAGTACTCATGCGATACCATCTGGCGGAGAATGGAAAGTTTGCATTTTTAAGTGAAACGAAATAAATTATCCGACAGCTAACTTACCAACAGATACTCGTTTAATGTATCTAAACTGGGCTCTTTATCACTATAATAGGTTTTACGCAATTGCATTCCATATTCCTTACAGAGCTCGCTGTCGCGATCCATGCCGAGCTCAAGTGGCACCACAAAGCGACAATCACCAAGTTCGTTAAGTAGTTTGGGATTTGTTTTGGTCTCTGTTGGTGGGAGTAAAAAAGTTTTGCAAAATCCGAAATTAGCCAAAACAAACGGAATGAAACAAAAAAAATTATAATTGTATTGCTAAAGTGTAGAGTTTAATTTGATGGTAATGACCGGGATGGAATCGATAACGAGAAAAAGATAGATTGTAATGGAGTAGAATGAGATGGGATGTAGTTGAATGAAATGAAATGGAAAATAAGGGACTGAAATGGAGGAACGAAACGATATTGAATGAACTGGATCGGGATAACCAAAAATGGAATGAATAGAATATATCTGAATTGAATAGAAATAGAGTTGTAATTAAAATAGGTATTTTTATTTTTATTTCATTTCTCATTTTCAAATGTAATCATTTGCAATGTATTGCAAGTGCAATAGTAATTGTAATTGTATTTGTAATTGCAATAGTAACTGTAACTGTAATTGAATAGTAATTGTAATAGTAGTTTTAATTGTGATTGTAATTATAGCTTTAATTGTAGTTGTTTTTTTAATTGTAGTAGTAATTGTGATTGTAATTATATTTGTAATTACAACTTTAATTGTATTTGTAATAATAATTGTAATGTTATTTGTAATTATAAATTAAGTTGTGGTTGTAGCTGTATTTTTTATTGTAGTTGTACTTGTAATTGCATTAGTAATCATAACTTCTATCATTGGGGTAACTGTATTCTTAGTTGTAGTTGTAATTGTAAAAGTAATTATAGGTTTAATTGTAATTGTAACTAGATTTTTAATTATTGCTTTAGTTGTAATTGTAATTATATTTGTAATTAAAGCCTTGATTGCATTTGTAACTGCGGTTGCAATGGTAATTGTAATTGTAATTGTAATTATGATTATAACGTTAATAGTAATATATTTGTGACTGTAGTTGTAATTGTACTTGTAATTAGAATTGTAATTATACCTATAATTGTAGTTGCAGCTATATTTTTAATTGTAGTTGTAATTGTAATTGCATTAGTAATCATAACTTCAATTATTGTGGTAACTGTATTCTTAGTTGTAGTTGTAATTGTAAAAGTAATTATAGGTTTAATTGTAATTGCAATTGTGGTAACTGTATTCTTAGTTGTAGTTGTAATTGCAAAAGTAATTATAGGTTTAATTGTAATTGTAACTAGATTTTTAATTATTGCTTTAGTTGTAATTGTAATTGTAATTATATTTGTAATTAAAGCTTTGATTGTACTTGTAACTACGGTTGCAATGGTAATTGTAATTGGAATTGTAATTATAATGTTAATTGTAGTTGTAGATGTATTTTTAAATCTAGTTGTAGTTGTAATTGGGATTGGAATTATATTTGTAATTATAACTTTAATTGTATTTGTGACTGTAGTTGTAATTGTACTTGTAATTAGAATTATAATTATACTTATTATTCTAGTTGCAGCTTCATTTTTAATTTGTAGTTATAATTGTAATTGCATTTGTAATTATAAATTTATTTGTAATTATAAGAGGAATTTGCGTCGGAATCGGAGTTGAAGTAGAATTAAATTAAATTCAATCATAAATGGAATGTAATTGAAGGAAATTTAATGTAGTTATAATGAAAATATTCGTTAGGTAATGAACGTAATTGAATAAAATGAATTTTCACCAGAGTGAAAAAAATGGTATGCATTCTATCAACAGTTTTGAACTAAAAGCATGAAACGAAGTTGAATAGCATAACTTTAAACTTACCCGAATACAACAATAGGCCCTCATTCGACACACCTCCAATAATCATCGGTATATGATTACTCCAAGCGGTGCGCATCATTTCAATCGGCTTCTTCGGCACCACACAATGATCTGTCACATATGGCTCGATCACTGGGCCAAAAGAGAAACCAATGCGTTCACGTTTCTCCTCATCAGAACACAAATCGTCATTAGCCTTCACTATGTCGGCACCCTTCGCTTTACGCAAGAAACTAAAAACATCCTGATCGTTATTCTCTCCCGTATAGCCAGCGGCAACCGCCAGCCTATATGGCCAATTGCGTTGCGGTGTCACTGCCCAGGGTGAAAGCGCATTGCCAGACATGGAAATCGCTTTGTGAAAGAGACCACGTGTTTGATCGGTGATCATCATATAGTGAACAGAGGCACCACCGGCGCTATCACCAAAAATTGTAATATTACTGCTGTCTCCACCGAAGCGTTCGCAGTTCGCTTTCACCCAACGCAGTGCCATGATTTGATCCTTGAGACCAGCATTGCCGGGCACATCGAAAGCGGGATCTTCCATACAAAGAAAGCCTTACGAAATAAATAAATAAATAGATTAGTTTCACATAGACTCTCTGTTGCCAAAAGCGGTGGACTAACCAAATGGACCCAAACGGTAAGTTATTGAAATAATCACGATGTCTTCGCGCAGCAAATAATCGGGACTATAGAGCTCACGTGAGGCCTCACCAAATTGAAAACCGCCACCATAAATCCACACCATGACCGGCATGGGTGTTTGAGGATTTAGCTGTGTATGAAGGGAAATTATATTGATACTTACACATACACATACATACATACACATACATGTACACATATAAATCATTTTTATACAGATAATTCAACTTACATCTTTTGTATACACATTCAGGTAGAGGCAATCTTCGGAGCCTTCCGTCATTTGAAACACGAAATGCTTTTGCAATGGCTTCGGCCCGCGTGAGGTGCAACTGCGCACTTCTGTCCACGGGTCCGGCGGTTGTGGTGCTTTATAGCGCAGCTCTCCTACCGGTGGCTTAGCGAAAGGTATTCTTTCAAAGCTGTAATAGGAATCACCATAGACGGACTTGCGTTTCACACCTTTTATGGGTCCATAAATTGTACTGACGATAGTTTTTTCACTGGTGCGAAAGCGCCTTTGTTGTACTTTGAAGTCGACCATTCTGAACGAAAGAAAGAAGAGAAAAGAAGAAAATTAATAATTTTTTCAAAATCTAGAAAGAGTTTGGTTTTGAGGTGTGTTAAGTGAGACATATTTTTATGGCGAAAAGATATTAGGCAGTTGTTACTTGTATGTATGTAAATAAAGTACAAGTAAAGAGTCATGAAATTGAAGCACTTGCATTTTTAATTGAAATAAGTTGTATATTGGAATAACCATTTTCAAATTTTATTATATTATATTGTGCCTGATATGTCGCTTATGTCGAGTGTTTTCTGTTAAATTAAAGAGACCGGTTTTGTTATCAAAAAATTTAGAAGTAGTTTCGGATGTACACTGATAATAATTCCATCAAAACGTCGCTCATTCGGGAGACGATTGTCATGAAAGTGACGGCATATTGGCAAGATACAGCAGCTGCTTGCTACGGTAAGCTCATAACGGTGCAAAGGAAATCAGGCACCAAACGAATATTTTCGTTTCACTTGTTTATTATTTCTTAATTTTTTGTTTTATTTTTAATTACATTTTTTCAATTATTATTTTTGTACTTTTCATTATTTCTTACTTGTAAATTAAACCTGCTCACCGCTCCTTATCATACTTATGACCTTAAAATTATGGACATGTAGGGAAAATTTATGGTGAGCAAAGGGATCAGCCCTGAAAGCGGTGATTGATGGGAAAAAATCGGGATATATACTCAATTTCTAGAGGTCATTTTAAAAATTAATCAGCTTGTTCATTCTGCCCCAAGAGATCCAAAGAAGTGGTGAACATATCAAGCCATGGGTCCTGTTTATTGAAAATTCCTGTTGAGAAGTTTTTAAGATCGCTCTTTACGAATCTGGAGTTAGGTAGGTAGGTGAAATGATTGAAATACAAGTCTGGCACTCCCCACATACCACTAAAGAGCCGTTTTGATACCATTTTGAGACCTCTAACGGGCAGATATCAACAGCCAACCAGAGTTGTTGAAACAATGGAGAAGGTTGATGGGATTTAGGTTGGAGTACTGCCACAGAGTGTCGAAAAAAAGAGCACTCAGTGACCTTAATCGTCCGTTATTCAGCTCTGACCGAATTTGACAGAGTTACCAGATGGGCTGACGTAACAGGGGATATGTTTACAATAAAACCAAGATTGCGTTGGTGGTGTATGAAAAAATCAACCAACGATACTTCGCTGCCGTCTGAACAACGACTCATTGGACGAGTGTGTGAAATTATCGTGCAGAATTCGGCTGGCGATAATTGTGTAATTAGTATACGAAAAAAAAAATCAATAAAGGCTCCGTCCATGTTGCTTCGTTGCCAGCTGAACAACGACCGATTGGATGGATGAAATGATCGTGCAGAGTTCGGTTACCGAATCCCCTGTAGCGTGGCAGCCGAATTTCCCCTCACAATTTTCTTTTTCACCGTAGCTAATGAGCAAACCATTTAAATCTATAATCCGTGCGTCTAACTGTCAAACCCGGCCTTTTACAGAGAAAGTGTTTAACAGTATTCTTCTCAAAACGGTCTCCACAGCTTCTGCAATGGGGATTAAATAATACACCTTGCTTTCTGCGTGTATTCTGACCATCCATTGGCCAGTAAACACAGCAACGAGTTCAGAAAATGTATTGGGTCACTAGAACTTCTTGCGTCCTGCGTCTATTGTACTTGAACCAAAGGGTTTTCTAATTAGCACATGAAGAAATGGAGCTCCATCTGCACTGCACTTTTCTGAGAAATAAGTTGTGCAATTCCCCTTTAACAACAGCCAGGGGGATGCCGCTGACCGGGTAGGAGACTTCTGAGACCAATTCAAATATGGAGTTAAGTTTTCAAAATTAAAATAGACGGATTCAATATGGTGGCTGACGTTTAAAAATAATTCGATTTAAATTAAAACTCGTATAGGAGAGATTTTGGTGGATGCTGAAAAATTCTGATCTGAGCGCAATTATTATTCTAGTTCTAAAGAGCAAAAAAAAAAAAAAAGAAATAGTTTTGAGCTTGCCGATATTACAGGCATAAAATAGGTGCAAGAAAATATTTGAATACATAAGTAAATAGAAAAAAATGTAATATAAAAAAATAATTATATATTAAATAACATAAAAAAATGTGTAAAATAGTCAAACTCTGTAAAGTTACTTTTGGTTGTGTGTTGATAAACGATTGATTAAAAACAAAAAGTTAGGCCAAAAATAGTAGGCACTGCCACCTTCTCGGGATGGATCCTGAAAACTATATACATTTGTTGCAGGAGAACTGAAGGCGTTACTCGTACAAGAAACGCAATACTGATTTCAGATTATTAATTAGCACAGAAAAAGTAGACACCTTTTAAATTTATTTTTAAATGTGAGTCTAAAAAGTTGGAAAAAGTGGAGTAAGCTCCTCATAGCATATACTGCAGGGAACGAAATGACGTCAAAATCATGTCAATATGGTGTTCATTGGATGCCTATTTAATAGAACGTCAAGTGCCAAACATTTTAAGACTAATAAGTTTGAGATATCTAATAAAAGATTTCATGGTAAGAGTCAGTTCAAAATTACTTTAGTAAAGAAGGTAGTTAAAACAAAAATACCAGTCTAACGGTTAGACGCGATAGAAGTGAAACCTTCCGTAAAACAAACTGAGAGAGAATGAGACGAAAGCAGCATTAGGAGCGGGATAATTATAGGTTCATTATAATATTGCTATAAAGTTCATATTTTTTTTCTTCATTTTTCTTCATATTATTCATCCTCAATGTTTTCAATTTCAACAAATGATACGAGTGGCTTATGATAGCTAAAATATGATACAAATGCCTTGGGTTTCAATGTTGTCAACATATTTGAAATACCGCGTCAATTGTTGTTTTTGATCGTGTTGTCGATTCAGTGTGATTGTTACACATTTTTAAATTGAATGTTGTATTGAGAAAGTCAATTAAAGGAACCGCTGTGTCCAATGCAAAATTTACGTTAAAATCGCCACTTAAAATCATTGGAACTTTATCGTAATCTTTTCTAAATATCCGCGATACTTCTGGTGTATACTTTATTAAATTTTCGTGAATGAATTCCGTGATACCATTTATTGATTGATTCGGTGAAATATAAATTGCCACAATTAAAACTGTTTTTCCATTGCTCAATCTGGATTCGCATTACTTTAGAGAGCTGAACAGACAGTGATTCTAGTTGCTGTGCATTCAGATCTATCTGTGGAGTTACAATACGAGCACCGTCATTTTGATTGTGGTATATTGCAACATCGCCTGCAATTGCGGTAAATATTTAAAAATGAAAATATTTACGAATATAAAAATACGGACGCAATACAGCACACGCGGTTGCTATTATGAGCGTCGTAACGCGTATATTACACAGGGACGTAGGACGCTTGGTCTAAGCAAGTATTAGGTAGTGTAGTATACATAGTGCCTTCTCTCTCACCGTGGCTCCGTAATACGCAAGCGCGCACACATACGTACTAGCATACATACAAACATACATACGTATGACGATTGAACTAAACACCAAAGCAAGTAATAGGCAGTGTAGTATACATACTACAATACTCACTATACTAGCGTGGCTCAGCAGTACGCAGCCACACACATATACGTATATCAACATATAACGCTTCGTAGTGTCGCTTTTTCGTTTCATCGAGTCTCAAATCACTCCCAACGATTCTAAAGAAGTTTTCACTTCAATAACAACTTGCAAAAAGAAAAGTCCGTACTTGATTTTCATCAAATTTCAAAGTTAGTATCTACCAGCAAAGGGAAACTTAATAAAATTACTTCAAATTTGGCCCTAATGCAACTTTATGTATGTATATATAATCAGGTAGTCTAGTACAACTAAATAATTTTAAAACTGGATTTCGGTCAATTTCCGTTACTTTTGAAGAGCTTTTGGCCTAAAGTGCAATGTATTACAAAATCTGAGCAGGCCTTCTCTGTTAATTGATACTCTCAAAACTTTGTTGTAGAATAATTATTGAACCGTTTATAAATATCAAATACTATTGAATAATATTTGAATAACAGGCAATAAAAATTGTTTAAAAGTAGTTGAAATATTTGCTTACATAGGCCGTTTGACGTATTTGTATACCATAAATGATAATCCCTGTTCGAAGTGTGATAATTTGGCGAACTTAGCTATTCAGCGGTGACTCATTAACAAGACGTGCGTGAATCATTGCTGGTATACACCACGCGCCCTTTTTTATTTGACTAACGACACGTTTTCCCTGGAACATTCAACGAAATCATGCAAACTGGAAATTCGCGCAAAGTCAAGCGCTGAGCAGATTTTTCTTGCCAAGAAAGTAAATACACCAAATTTTTAAAGAAATGCCGTTTGATCTTGAGGATTTGCAACTTTTTAAAAATTAAATAAAAAAAAATTGTTCAGCTACATATACAAAAAGCGGAGACCTGTGAAAAAACTCCCAACCGCAAGGCCCAGTGATGGAGTGACTAAAGAAAATGTCCAAAATTTCGAAAAAGGAGTACTCGAATAATTAAATTATAGCGGATAGCATAAGAACTACAAAGATGATAGATTTATAAGGTTAGCTCTTTAACAATGGTGAAAAAGAAAATTGTGAAGGGAACTTCGGCTACCACTTCACATGAGATTCCTCAGCAGAACTCTACACGATTATTTTATATGTATTCACACACTCGTTCAATCAGTCGTTGTCCTGATGGCAGCGAAGTGTCATTGGTTGATTTTTTCAAATATCACTAACACAATCTCAGTTTTTTGTAAACACATCAGCACAACAACAGCTCATCAGCCGATTCTGCCAAATTCTCTCAGAGCCGATTAACGATATGTTATGAAGCACACCTTCTCAATTATTTTCACCATTGAGCAGAAGAATAAATTAGAGAAATTTTACAAAAATATTTGCACATGCCAAATACTACATACGAGTACGGCGTTTTGGGTTCCGCGAATGCTCACGCCGCTCAACAAGCAGTAATTTCACAACGTCGATGCTAAAGATTTTCTAGACTTCTGTCAGAGTGATTTGGACAAAATTTGCAACCATTATGTGACTACTGATGAAACCTTAATTCGCCGGTATTATCTATTGTACAAGTTATAGTCGATATAGTGGGTAAAATGGAGAGAAAAGCAATCAAGGGAATCCAAAGGTGACAAGTGGGCGTCGAAGATTATGCTACGATTTTCTGAGATAGCAAGAGAATTTTATTATTTTATTTTATTCATAACTTGCTTTAAGCGGTTATAATCAATGCCCAGTACAACGCAAATTTATTGCACGCTATTCATAAAGTTTTTTAGTTGCGCATTTATCAGCCGCCACTCTTACTTCTGTTGACTCATTGCTTCGCCTAAAGTTGATAATAAAACTTCTGGTATCACGCTTTTACATATAAATATTTATATATTAAATAATTCATACGATTTGCCGTCATAAGTATTCATAAAATGAAACATTTGTTATAATAAAGTAAAAAATCCCATAAAAGTGTTATCACTTCAATGTACCTACGCCGACAAATACTTGTAGTGAACATTAATCAAAGCGTTATTAAAAATGCGTTAGGAAGGGCTTTGTTGTGATACGAGTACTTGTTATAATGAGGAGTGCGCTATTCCAATCTATGCATATATACATACATATAGTACAGTATTTACAGACAAATTTGACGGCACATATCTTATCACTTCAGCAAATCTGGCTGCTCGCACTATCATAATCTCACAAATATTTAGACATGACACGAACAGGTGTTTCATTTCAGATTGTTTTTTATAGAAAACAAAAAACAAATTATGGAATATTTAAAATAGAAGATAATTATAATTAGAAAAAATTATATTTAATAAATTTCCTTAGTTTTAATTTAGTTATTTTTAGTGTACCACCTTGAACAAAAAGTTCCCAAAATGTATTCAGAAAATTCAAATTACAAGTTGGTTCCTCAAAAGTGTTACTACCACCTTCGAAGAACTCCCCATCAACTGCAACGGACTTATATCAGCGTTTGATCCAGCTTTCGAAAATTTTCTGAAACTCTATTTTCGGTATAGCCATCAAAACCGTCTTCCCTTTGGCTGTTAAACAGCGCTCCCCATAGTGATATTTTGACTCGATCAAACAAAAAAAAAATCACTGGGAGCCAGATCAAGTGAACTCAACAACATTTAATTCGTTATTTATTTGGTTCTGAGTGGTTTTCCCTAAATTATCAGGTCAGTCCATAAGTTCGTGCGTATTTTACCCATAATTTAACTTTTGTACGATTTTTGCATACAAAAAATTATTCGCGGAATATAACGGAACTATTTATATTTTCTTTGATATATTGTGCATTCAACAAGTGATTTTAATCGCGGATATAATCACGGGTTAAAAAATAAAATGGAATCTTCGAACGCGTATAAGAGGCATATTTTGTATTTTTTTTATAAAAGTGGTAAAAATGCAACAACTGCTGCTGCAGAAATAAACACTGTTCACGGAGAGGATATCGTGAGTGTAAGGACTGCGCAAAAGTGGTTTTCAAAATTCAGAAGTGGTAACTACGACGTCCTAAAGTCTTTAACTCCGACGCCTTGCTAGAACTCGTTGAAGCTGAGCCAAATTTGACAGTCGATATGATAGCTCAGATATTAAATTCATCGTATGGAACAGTTTACAGGCACCTGATTTAGTTGGGAAAGGTTTCAAAGCTGGAAAAATGGGTTCCGCAAAGAGATGGCCTTCACCCCAAGAAGATTCTCCTGTCTATTTGGTGGAATATGGCCGGTATTGTTTATTATGAGCTTCTGAAAACAAACCAAATGATAACTGCTGATGTTTATTCCCATCAGCTATCAAACCTGAATGAGGCACTTAAAAAAATCGACCGTCTTTAGTGAATAGACGCAAAGTTTTGTTTCACCACGACAACGCAAGACCTCATACCGCAAGGCAAACCTTAAGTAAGCTGAACGAGCTCGGATTGGAGCTAATGCCGCATCCACCATACTCTCCGGATATTGCACATTGTGATTATCACCTTTTTCGTGGACTTCCATGCCAAATGAGTAACAAGAACTACTCCTCAAAAGAAGCTATAAAAAGGGATATCGTACTTTGGCTCCAAGGACAAAAAATTGTTTGAGCAGGGAATTAAAAATTAGCCTAAACGTTGGGAAGAGATTGTAAATAATGAAGGAGAATATATTATTGAATATTGAATTTAAATTAGATACTTTAAACATCTTTTTTATTAAATTTAAAACCACCTTTAAAAAACGCACGAACTTATGGACTGACCTGATAATATTGTTGAAGTATGTACTATTAAAAGACCTTAATCTTACTCTGTGCTATTGATTAAAAAAAATAAATAAATAAAATACACTATTTTTACGGCAATAATAACAAATTTTTCAAATAGCTCTTAAGACACTATTTTTGCCTTACTGATATTCATAAAGCGGTTTCTACAACTTGTAGCAGTTATTGTATTGAATTTGTCAAATAAAATGTATAATATTGTAGGTTAGGTTAGATTAGGTATCGGTAGGCACGCCCAGAGAATGGGTGTGCAAACACATGTCTTCTGCAGAAGTTGTCTAGATGAGGAAGAGGAAGAGACGATCCCGCACCTTCTGTGTCTCTGTCCTGCTCTATCCAGACGTAGACGCGCAATTTTGGGCGGACATTTCTGTAACGAATTAGAGGACCTCGGATCTGTCGAAATCAAGGATCTTGCGTTTTTTTTTTAATAGTACACATTGGTTTCAGGAGGGATAAGGGCTAGTTCCCCACGCGGCACCACAATGGGCCATGAGCCTGAGTGTGTCCTACAATGGACAACCGCTTCAACCTAACCTAACCTAATAATATTGTAAGTATGTATTTAAAAATTCTGTTTCGTTTCGAATGATTCACATCTCGTTTTTAAAACGAACTTCACTTTGAGTTTTAAAGAATGATAGAAAATAAAATATGAATATTTTTATATTTAAATAAAATATGAATATTTTTGCACACCTCGAGGTGTATTACTTACCACCATAACATTTGTATCATCTTTGACATTTCTTTTTGAAGTGAAACTTGTTTCCGCGCGTCATTTTATAATTTCAAGGTAGCGACACACGAGCTAGCGTTAACCGTCACGAAATGTATAAGCCTACGTCATACAAGCTATTCTCTTTCTCCGCTTTGTGCGGAGTACCATACACAAATCTCAGGGCGGTACATATTCTGAAATAGTATATGAATACGATAAAAAGCAGTCACAATCGCTAGTGTATGTCGCACTGTCACGTGTTACTTCCATTGATGGATTGTTTATAATTACACGCAATGATGATTTGAGATTCTACCATGGCCGAAGACCATCAACAACAATGACATCATTGCAAGCAGAATTTCGAAGACTGTCGATGAATTGTTTGGAAACTCTTGATCAACAAGTGATTAAATTTATACAACAAAGAGAAGGATTGTCGATATACTCTATTAATTGTCAAAGTCTACGTGCTCATGCTACTGACGTATTGAATCCAGTTATGGAAAAATACAATGTGGTAGTTTTTCATGAGACTTGGTTCTGTGAAGACGAGGAAATCAGTTTACCGAATTTTAGCTGCATCATCCCGTGTAAAAGAAGTAATGTTCGAACCGGTGGAGTCGCTATCTATCACAACAAAAATGACACCGTGAATGTCTTCACACCACACTTACGATTTACCGCTGTATAGACAACATCAAATGCAGCTACAGCAAAAGATGTCGGTGATATCTGTATTTCAGTGTGCCGTGCGATAAATGAACAAAACATAGTAATTGTCGGTGTCTACATAACTCCGAATTCACATATCAACCACATTTTAAACTCGTGATGGTGGTAAACTTCTTCCTCAACGCGACGATCTGAAACCTCTCATATTAACTGGAGATTTCAATGTACATTTCGCATCGGACACTTCCATGAAATTAATAGAATTTTAAGAACATCAACTGAATTTACAAATGAGTAATGACCGCTATATTTCAACAACAAAATCAGGAACAACGATAGATGCCGTATTTTCTCGCTATATCGAAACAATCGAGTCATGAACATATGGTATAAATCCTATTTCAGTTACCATAAACCGATTGTATCCACTGCTACTATTGCTTATGGATGCTGCAAAAGCAATGAAATGCAATAAAGCGCCAGGACCTGATGGCATAGTTGCAGAAATATTGAAACTATTGGCAATCGAACGCCCTCTTTTGCTGCTAAATATGTACAACACATGCCTAAAAGAAGGAGTTTTTCCAGAAACATGGAAAAAACAAAAACTAGTACTTATCAGTAAGGGAAAGCGAGACCAAATATTAGCGACGGCTTATAGACCGTTATGTATACTGGATAGCGCAGGAAAATTCTTTGAGCAACTGATAAAACATAGGCTTAGCGAAGCCTTAGAGAACAGTGGCTGCCTCTCTGAGAGGCAGCATGGTTTTAAAAGTGGCAGATCTACCTTAGGAGCCATACAAGATGTAATAGCTAGCGTAGAACATGCCCAGGCAGGTAATCGATACCCCAAACGTTCAGTATTACTAGCCACACTAGATATTAGAAATGCTTTCAACAGTTTAAGTTGGGACGACGTAATTCAAGCCTTAAAGGTAAAATTCAAGATCCCGAATAATCTATTGAAGATTATTCGTAGCTATCTAAGCAATCGCGTACTCCTTTATGAAATGCGAGAAGTGTGTAAGACTAAACAAATAACAGCAGGTGCGGCAAAAGGATAAATACTTGGACCTGAACTCTGGAATATAAGCTACGATGAAATCCTTCGAATAGAGATGCCTGAGGAGGTGCATTTAGTGGGATACGCAGATGACATTGCAGCTGTAATAATCGCCCGAAACACTGACGAAGCAAAAGAAAGTTAAATTAGGTGATGTTCCGAGTTCAGACATGGCTGGAATACCATGGATTAAAGCTGACCACAGAGAAAGCAGAGCTAATTCTTCTAACGAATAGCCGTATCCCATTAGAAGTAGACATACAAGTACGCGATGCCACTTTATCGACAAAAAGAGTGGTCAAGTACCTAGGAGTGCAATTAGACGCAAGGCTAACTTATTGGGCGCACATAAATCATGTTGCCACAAGAGCTGCCAATGTAAGCTCATGGCAAGCCTTGGAGGTGCAACGCAGAACAAGCGAAAACTTTTAATAGACACGATGAACTCGATTCTTTTATACGGATGCGAAATATTGGCCGATTCGCTAAGGGTGCAATACCAGCGAAAAACTCTGCCATCTGTACAACGCACCTTCGCCCTCAGAGGGGTTTCTTCATACAGAACAATATCTGAAGCAGCGGTTTCAGTTATCAGCGGAACCAACTCTATAGATATTCTAGCACAAGAGCGCAAGCAGAGATGGGAGACAAAAATCTCAGGTATCGCACACTTTGGCGGGCAAAATGGAATTCTGAAGGGTACGGTAGATGGACAGCGAGACTAATACCCGATATAAAGAAATGGGTAGAAAGAAAGCACGGTGAGGTTAACTGTTACCTCACACAGTTTTTGTTCGGACATGGGTCCTTTCGCAATTATTTGTGGCGCATGGGAAAAGTGAGCCAACCCAGCTGCATATATGGAGATACTGAGTATGATGATGCGGAGCACACCTTCTTTAAATGTGAGAGGTGGAACGTAGAGAGAATAGGTCTACAACGAGCTATTGGTGTATTTACACCTGAAGAAATTATCGAGAAAATGATGATAGACTAAGAAAAATTGAATGCCGTCGCAAATTATGTGGAGGATATTATCCGAAAAAAGAAGCGCGAAATGGAAAGTTATGCTGAAGAGCATTGAGCATAGGTTTCTCAAAACAGGCGATCCTGGGCGTGGGGTGAGTAAATAAGTGCCCTTCTTAGGACGCCGTTTTGGCCGTCTACCTCGAAGCAATGCGGAATCAGTCCCGGGGCGGAGGGAAAAATCCAAGAGAAAAGGGGTATTTTTAGTGGAAGCACCACATACGTAGTAGCTACGGTTACTATATGGTGTGAAGGCATTTTTAACCCAACCTCACCGCCAAAAGAAAAACCAAACCAACAAAAAAAAAAACTGTTGCTATTGCACCATCAATACAAAATGTACAGGCTATTGAAGCACCGACTAATGTACAAATTGCAGAAATAAGTGAATAATAATATTATCCACTATTATTGTATGTAATTTTATAAAAAATCATTGCAATCCTCATTAAAATATTTAAAATTAATCTAGAAATTAAGAAGTTTCACTTCAAATATGCGCACTAGTGCGGCTGACCTTTTGTTTTTTTTTTTTGGTATGCAATTTCATAGCTTCTTGATGTTTGTGTAGTATAATAAAGGGTAAATTTGAAATCGTTCAAAATTCTCGTTGATTTTTGATAATTTTTTTCGCTAACGATATTGTGCATAAAACATTAATGTCGTTAAAGGTGTAAAGATCGTGGAATTGAAATTGTAAAAGTTTGCTGAATTTTTCTAATTTTTTTACAAAGTTTGAAGCTTGGATTTTTATAGCTCTTCTGAGACAATGAACAACACTTTTATAAAAAAATAATGAAAATTAAAAATAAAAAAAATTGTCAAAACTGATCAAAACGTTGATATCTATGCCATCGTTTGTCACTGGCTGTATATTAAAGTTTTCTGCGAGTGTTTGTACGAAAGGGGCTCAATTTGATCGTTTTTAAATATAGTACATGACCGGTATGATTTGCCGTAAAAAGAGGTTAAGTTACTGACATCACCAAAAGGTGAATTGTGGTAAAAATACCATGGCATCATTCAATTTGCGCCCTATTTTCATTCGACCTGCCCAATTCGAAGCTTTCAGTTTGATTTACATTATGTCAGTCTTTTTGCTCGCAATAAAAAAATTACATGCGATGCACGAAACACGAAAATGCTATAAAATGTAACTGCGAATTTGTCACATACCACAAGATTTCTATGTGCTTGCAACACATAAATTCCTTTTATGTAGAAATCGCTTGAGTGCAATTTTAAACAAAATATTTAAAAATACTTATATTTAGAATTTTATTAAAACAAGCTTGCTGTATTATTTGCATTATCAATTTGTAATATTTCGACAAAATCACCAGGCTTTGTTTATTTATATTTGTGGTTGCCGAAAAAAAATATTTATTTAAGCTAACCTTGGCCAATTTTCTACACAAAAACCAGATAAGGATTGAAGCTTTGTGTAAAAAATTGTATGTCATTTTGCAAGACTCTTTATATTATATGTTGAAAACCACTTATTACTTATTACCTGGTTTTATTTCAGAATACAAAATTCTGTCGTTACTAAAAAAAAAATTATATTTTACTTCCATTAAGTATTAAAATGCATGGTTAAGTTTTATGAATGCTTAGTAGTGCAAATATGGTATGAAAATCCAAGAATTTATTGATTGACAAGCAAAAACTGCTCAATTGTGTTATGCTTGTTTTGTCAAAAGTGCGCAGAAATCTGCTAAATGTACAATTGGATCAGAGTAAGAGTAAAGGTCAGAGATCTCTTGAACCGCAAATGCCAAACTTTTTTCATGTTCTAGTAATTAATTTGTTTTCACTTTAAAATTGAGTGTCTTATCTGCCAACTTAATGCAAATATTTTGTATTTAATTTATTTATGTATTTGTGTTTATTGTATTTTGCTAAAGATTAAAAAGTAACAAGATTAGCTAATTATAATTAAACTTTGCCAAATATGAAAAATAATCGCTTTTGTTGTACATTTTTGAGACTTGGAGGTCAGCAATTGCCGATAACTCAGAGTTATCGCTACGGTTGCCATAGGCAACAGATTTTGCGCAAAATAATGTGAATTACTCATAAATTGAAACTGCCAAAAATAATTATGTTTCGCGTAGCATTTTTATTTAGTATGTTTTTTATAGCATTATTTAGCACAATTTGCGAAATAGATTTTACTGACAAAAACTTTAAAATATATTTAAACTATAAACGAATGCTGGACTATTTTTTATATGGAAGAAAACACCACACGCGGCCAGCAAACAGAAAATTGTCAAAAATGATCCCGATTTCTGAGCCACTTAAAACTTGCACTTTATTGTTACAAAACTTTATGGGCTATAAAACTGCATGCCCGAAAATTTTCCAATAATTTCTGATCAAAAAGTTTGAAATTTTCTTGAATTTTTTTGTTTTTTGAAAGTTGCACAAAGTTTGGAGCTTGTATCAGTGGGTATACTTGCACACTTTCTTAGCATAAGCGGTAATTTAATATTATTTATTAAATTTGAGGCTCAGGGACTTGGATGGATAGCAAGACGGAGCTTTTCCGACTACTTCAGGCCCGGTATTAGATGCTCTGATTAGTCTACCACCACTTGGTGTTTTCATCCAAGGAGAGACCTTGAAAGCCATCTGCAGGCTGAAACACAATGGGAATTGGTACGGCTCCTGCCCGGCATTGGACAATAGAAAAGGCGTGGCCTTCGATTCAACGATCTTCTCCATGCCCCTTGCCATTCAGAGCCGTATTTGACAAGAGATTCAGTGTGGTGCTGCCAGGGGCTCAATTGTGTTTAAACTATGAAAATGATCACGGCGAACACTGTTTTCGCACTTTTACGGATGGCTCCAGGACCGAGCACGGTTCCGTCTCTGGTGTCTACGCTGTATCAAGCGGAACAAAACTACATTTTCCTCTTGGAATGTACGCATCTGTGTTTCAAGCGGAGGTGTATGCATTACAGCCAAGCTACGCTCATGACCTTAGACAGCCCTTAAACCACTTCAAGGCTAGTCGAGTCCTGTAAATTCAGGCTGAACTATGTCGGTAGACATAAAAGCCTGATGCTAGCATGGGTCTCGGGACACGTGAGTATCGCGGGTAACGAGATCTCTGGCTTTTTAACTAGAATAGGCTCTGAGGCCAACATCTTTGGCTCAGAGTCCGTTCTGCCACTCCCTTCTGTAGCCATCAGAATCACGCTTAGCAAACTGGTTACTTCAACCCACAGGTGAGTTTGGCAGGCTGAGCGAGGCTGCAGATGGACAAAACTGATGTTACCTGTCATGTCCGACCAACTGTCGCAGATCCTTCTGTCATTAAGCAGAAGGAACTGTAGGCAGCTGATTTGACTGATAACGGGCCACTTTCTATAGGCGAAGCATATGGAAAAGGTAGGCATCTCAGACAGTGCACTCTACCCAGCATGTGGAGAAGAGGATGAGACGGCGGCCCACTTTCTGTGCGTCTGCCCGGCCTTCGTTCGAATCATTCTTGACGTCGTTGGTACTGATGTGTTAAGAAGTGGCCACCTACTCAGATTTCTTCGTGTGTCGGGTAGATAAGCCGGTTATTATATTTGTAACTAATATTGCTAATTTCATCGAATACAGTTGGTACTTTTCAGTCACGGTTTATTATTTCGTTACAGACTTAGTACGGTGTAATGCGCAGTACTTTGGATTGAAGCCTTTGAAAAGGATTTCAATATTTGATTTCGTGGCTGAGCTCCATACTTGAATCCCATATACCCATATTGGCTGAAGTATATATTTGTAGATCGAAATTTTGTTATTCAGAGATAAAGCAGATTTTTGATTGAGTAGTCAGTAAAGTGAGCGAAGTTTTAAAACCAGTTTCTTACGCTTCAAGAATATACGTTATGTGGATGCCATCTATCTAGGAGTTTTCCTGATTTTCTTGAGGTATTTGGGAGTGATTTAAAGTTACTGGAGCTCACGAGTCTTTACGGAGCGTGAAAGTTATCGGTACTGATTTGGTTTGGCTAATTTTTATTGGACACCGGTTCGACCGGGTACTGACTTTTTCGAGCTTGTGCTGCAGTAGAGATAAATCAGTGGAGGCAAGATCGTTCTTGGTCATTGCAACCGTATCGTCCTCAGATGTAGCGGTGTGTGTGCTTTTGTCAAGGGTAGGTCGGCACTAAATAAAGTGTGTAGGACCTTGAGGCACGCCTTGCTTCAATTTCTTCAAGACTAGTAACTTCATTGTTAATTTTCTCAAGAAAGTATCAGCTCTTAGGGCAACATTTAAGCACAGTGTCATAGCAGTCAGACAGATTCATGTCAAGTTTATGTAACAGGGCTGCTTTAACAAATGCTAATGTTATGTCTAAAAAGACAGCTGCGCAGTATTATTTCTTTTCTGGCGCTTCTCTAGCGAAGTTATTGACAGAATAGAACTGCGCAATGCTCGAATAGTGTTGACGAAATCCAAACTGTTGTATGGGAATTAGTTTCTTCTGTGCCATAAACGGCTTGAGCCTTTTTAAGAATAGCTTTTCAAAAGCTTTTGATATCGTAAGTAGTAGACTTATTGGCCGATAGGAGGAAATCATATCTGGAGGATTACGTGGCATTGGTATTCAGATAATTTGGGCTACTTTCTATTAGTACAGGGAAATACTCAGTTCTTTAACTTGCATTAAGGCACGTAGGTGATAATTTCCTAGCCGCATAAAGATAGTTCTTGTAGAATTTTATTTGTTATGAGGTCACATCCTGGTGCTTTATTATAAAAATTATCAGAATTATAAAAGAGACAAATCAATTGTTAAAACTTATAAATATTTAAATCCCTATACTATAATTACTTAGCACATTTCCTTACAAATACGTTGTTATAAATATGTATGTACATTCACGTAATATATCGGGTGTTTTTTTAGCTGCATGAAAGCCATCGATTTCGCTAATTATGCTTTGACAACTGAAAATGGCAAACAGTGTTGACATTTCTGTTCAGTAAAGTTGGGCAAGTCATCATGAAGCCTTTAACGCCAGAAAGGGAATTCCGAATTTTAGAAACTTTCTTTGAAAATAAATTTTTTCGCGAAATTCATAGAGCACTGGCGGCATCATCGGGTCCTTATTTCTTTCGAAATGGGAAAAGAGCAACCATTATGGTGAATGGCGAGCACTATCGAGGCATGCTGACTAAATTTTTATATACAGAAATTAATCAATTTCGTGACAACTTTCTTTCCTGAAGTGCGCTCCTGTTTACTAGCCTCCTTATTGCTGCGATTTAACGCATCTGGATTACTTTTTATGAATTATGCTAAGTCTTTGGTTTACTCGAACAAACCAGCAACTCTTGAAGTATTGGAACTCAATATGCAAGCCGCCCTTCACGCCGTGCGCCCAGATTTATTGGAAAAAGTAGTAAACAATTGGACTGATCGAATGGATCAAGTAACTCGGAGCCGCAGCGGACATGGGCATATCCCGCTTATCATATTAAAACAATGCCATAAAATTATCTATCAGATTATAAAAAAAAAATTAAGAAAGCAATCATGTAACATTATTTCTGTTTTGTATCATTTTAAGTTCCCAGACTCTTCAAAAAACACCCGATATATAAGCAAATTTTGGTGGGCGATTACACCCTATCGACTAGGTTGGTTAATTTTTTTTCCTAACTTAAGCTGACTAAAGCAAACATTTTTTTATATGTAAGCACAAAAGACCAAATGTCAGCAACAATAAACCGAGTCACCGCTGTTTAACTACACTAAACTATTCATTGTGGGAAACAGAAAATGAGAAATAAATATATTTAGCGTTGGTGTCAAATGAAATTAGTGTACGAAAAGATTTATTCGACTGCTTTGCATATTTAATTTTTTATTGTACCTTACATGTAAGTACACACACACACACATATATATATATATGACACATACATAAGTACAAGGTGACGCAAAATGAATCACTCTAACGGACGACTTAAGGGGACAGATACCGGTAAACAGCTATATTTTCCCTGATTTTCATTAAAATTATTTAAAATGAAGAAATCTTAAATACAAAAAGTCAAACATTTTTTTGTTTATTAATGTCATAATTTCTATATGAATTAAAAACAAATAGCAAAAAAAAAAAATCGCGGAATAAAATGCTTAAAAAAATGAATTTTGGGGCGATTTTTCTTACTTTTTTGCTTCGAAAAAATTATTTTTTTCAAAAATTCTTCGAAAACCTTGTAATAGAAGGTAATATCATACAAAAGATGTGTGCAAAATTTCAGGGAGATCGGTCAATAACTTTTCGAGTTATCCCATACGCCAATTCAAAAAATGTAGTTTTGAGAAAAACGCGTCTGATGTCGGCAACGTAACTAACTATACCTCTCCCAGCGCTCGAACGAAGAGAATAGAGACGTCATGGTTGACGATCTATAATATATAAGAAATATCAGGTCAGTCCATAAGTTCGTGCGTTTTTGAAAGGTAGGTTTAAAATTAATAAAAAATATGTTTAAAGTATTTATTAATCAATAATATATTTTCCTTCATTATTTACAATGTCTTCCCAACGTTTAGGAAAAATTTTAATTCCCTGCTCAAAAATTTCTTTCTCCTTGGAGCCAAAATACGCTTCGATATCCCTTTTTATAGCTTCTTTTGAAGAGTAGTTCTTGTTACTCATATGGGATTGAAGTCCATGGAAAAGGTGATAATTACAAGGTGCAATATCCGGAGAGTATGGTGGATGCGGCATTAGCTCCCATCCGAGCTCATTCAGCTTACTTAAGGTTTGCCTTGCGGTATGAGGTCTTGCGTTGTCGTGGTGAAACAAAACTGTGCGTCTATTCACTAAAGACGGTCGATTTTTGTTAAGTGCCTCATTCAGGTTTGATAGCTGATGGGAATCGTATGGTTCAATAAACTTTCATTTTCAAGCCGCTGCAGCAGCTGAGAACACACATTCACTTTCTGCTAAAGGTTGGCGACGGAAAGTCTATGCGGAACCAATTTTCCCAGCTTTGAAACCTTTCTCAACTGAACCATGGGCCTGTGAACTGTTCCATGCGACATTCGATTAATTTAACCTCTGAGCAATCATATCGACTATCAAATTTGGCTCAGCTTCCAAGAGTTCGAGCAAGGCGTCGGAGTTAAAGACTTCAGGACTACCAGCGCGCGGAGCATCCTCCACGTTGCAGTTACCACTTCGGAATTTCGAAAACCACTTTTGCGCAGTCCTTACACTCACGGTATCCTCTCCGTGAACAGTGTTTATTTCTGCAGCAGCAGTTGTTGCATTTTTACCACTTTTATAAAAAAAATACAAAATATGCCTCTTATACGCGTTCGAAGATTCCATTTTATTTTTTAACCCGTGATTCTATCCGCGATTAAAATCACTTGTTGAATGCACAATATATCAAAGCAAATATAAATAGTTCCGTTATATTCCGCGAATAATTTTTTGTATGCAAAAATCGTACAAAGGTAAAACTATGGGTAAAATACGCACGAACTTATGGACTGACCTGATACTTAAATTTACGTTCTAAAAATTTTTTAACATATTCTTAAAGGGTTATATTAACACTTTATGAAAACAAATTTTTTTTTTTTTTGAAATTTTACAGGTATCTGTCCTCTTAAAATTTTAGCAAATGGCGTCGTTGGTAAATCATATTTGTCTATCAATTAGACAGCTGCAGTATACAACCAGTTAAGCAAGGAAGCGCATAAAGGTCAAAATAAAGATTTCCATCACTAAAAATAATAATTTTTGTTTATTTAGTAAAAAAATTATTCAAATTCAATTGGATGATTAATTTTGTGCCACCTTATATATACAAATATGCATGCTCACACTTTGTCTTCTAACGGGGAAAGTGATATATGTGGCACTGAAAAAAAAGTAAATAAATAGAGCACCACATCATGCGGTTATTTCATTCAATTATTCATATTTTTTGTTTGTTTGTTTTTCTTTGCACTTCTCCCCGAGAATTTTAATGGTGTGGATTTCATTGCGCTCGTACAAATACCGGTCAGCTTTTATTAGTGTAATAAAAGGGGGTAAGCGAAAATATGTGAAAAGGAACAGTAAACGCGAACAATCTGAGAAAAGTGCGGTAAAAATGGCTCTTCAGTGCAATGTTTCCTTTATAGCCCCGTTTGGAGGGAAACGCTGACGTTATATTTTTGATGAATGAGTTATGTGGTTTGAGCAAAATTAATACCTTCGTACATACATATGTATATAGTATACATAATTGGCGCGTACACCTTTTTTGGGTTTCTGGCCGAGCTCCTCCTCCGATTTGTGGCGTGCGTCTTGATGTTGTTACACAAATGGAGGGACCTACAGTTTCAAGCCGACTCCGAACTCCGTGTACCTTCGTACACTAGTCAGAAATCTGAAATTGTGGGATTTAATTTCTTCTGAATGCGAAAAATTGTAGGAAATAATTTTTTGTTTGTTAATTTAATCGACGAAACACTAACTTAGGTACCAAAACTGTCAAATCTCCTCGGAAAAAGTGCTGTAACTCCGTCAATTTTGGTCTGATTGGCCTGAAACATTGACATATTCCCTTCCAGTAAAAGTGCTATAACTGGCTCAGCTTTGCTCTGATTGGCTTGAAATTTCGACACGTAATTGCAGAAGCGTCATCCTTTCTAAATATGCAAAAATCATGAAAATCGGTAGTCAAATAATAGAACTGCCAAAACTCCTTTGAAAAAGTGCTGTACCTCCTTCAATTTTGCTCTGCTCGTTTTTAGATTTTCTTTTATTTCACAACGATTTCTTTGTCATTCGGCAAAGGGTAAGTATTCGTTCGATAGAACTCTTTTTGCTCTATAAAACTATGTTAATTGTATTTGTCAGCTATTTAATTTTTTATTAGTTTTGAGATTTAGAAACGGAATACCTAGGAGCCAAAAATCAACCTGCTTTTCTTTGCTTCTCGCTGAAGCAGCCCGGGACAGTAGTTTTGAGATTTAGAAATGGAATACCTAGGAGCCAAAAATCAACCTGATTTTCTTTGCTTCTCGCCGAAGCAGCCCGGGACAGAAGTTTTGAGATTTAGAAATGGAATACCTAGGAGCCAAAAATCAACCTGCTTTTCTTTGCTTCTCGCCGAAGCAGCCCGGGACAGTTGCCACGTGCATAAAAAAGGTGTCATAGGCAAGTCTACAGCACCGAAATGGTTTGCAAAGTTCAAAAATGACGACTTGACTTCGATGACATATCCCGCAGCGCACTAAAATAAAGGCGTTAGCAAAAAAATTTAACGCATAGCACAAGGAAAGGGTTTTTCCCTTCGAAAACTTTGAATAAAATTGAGTAAAAGGCATGAGTAGGAAATTTGTACAAGGCCGAATAGGTCCCTGGTGTTGCTAACACAGGTGCAACTTGGCTATAAATCATAATCTGGATTTTCATATTTCGTTATTACCCAGTTTATGTAATGAAATGTAATACGCAAGTAAAACACGCGAATCCACAAGTTCGCGTGACATTTTGAAATTTCTGCCAATTCTTCTTTCTTGCGTGAAAATTTGCTGTTACTATATTAATTGCACATCGCAAGCCAAAGGTGCGGCTCACTTATCGAAGAAAAAAAGAAAAATTATTTTGCTCTAAATTTATTCCACCTCTCTCTTTTTTTGTATTAGAAGCTCCATCATTGCCTGAACTTAAATTTGACCCTGGGTGTAGGCGACTAATGAAATGGCAAGTGTTTTACTGCATCGTAAAATAAAAGTCTAACATTCACTGCTCAAATGTCAGTTGCTTTGAGTGACTTATAGTACATATCTAGATCTCGCATTTACGTATGTAAGTATGTATGTGTGTTTGTACACATGTATAGATGTAGATGTGACTGTTTGTTAATATCGTATTTGTATTAAGGCTGCACGTGGCTTTGCCGTTTGTAGCGACTATTGCTGGCGTTCGTACAACTGTTTTGTACTTTTTTTTCTCATTTTCTTTTGACACACAGTTTTATGGCGCACCACATGACCAATTTGTACATTTTTATTTGCTACGTTTAATAGAAACTTATTATTAAATGATGCGGACAATCAACCGAATTGAAATGATATCGAATTTGGTGTAAAGAAATTAATTAAATGGACAAAACAGAGAGACTAGAGAAACGGAAGAAATGATGAAATTTATTTTGAAAAGTTGGGAAAGGAGCAGCCAACTTGTTGAATGTTGTCAAGTGATTTCAATAGTGTTTATTGCCATACAATTTTTAATATTGGCAGTATAACTTAAGAACTTCGGTTTTTTAGTTTTGAGAATTTAATTAATAAAGACCTATATAATTCATTTAAGCAACGAATTTTCAATTGCTATCCATTATTTTCGTTCATCTTTCAAGAAATATTCATATTCGTACACGGAAACTAATTAGGCCGGTTAAACAGGCTTAGCGCAGTGCACAAGAAATCATATGCCGGAACTTTCCTAGTCGACTACTAAAAGTGGTACCTATTTTATTAGTAATAAGGCTCACCTTTACTTAGTTCCAAAGACATGCACAAGTCATGCAGGGCTAAGTAAAATAGATAATGTGGAGGCCATACGACCGAAGTTATCGACGACACGAGGTTGCATGCCACTCGCTGTTAACTCTCTCTCTCTCTTTCTCTCTCTCTTTTAGCTTCACAGCATGTGGTGGACCATAGCTTCATTAACAATCCTCCTCCAATTCAGTCTCTCTCTTGCCTCATTTCTCCAATTGCGAAAGTTCATCGCTTTTAAGTCTGCTTCTACGTCATCAAGCCATCTCTTTCTTGGTCGGCTTCTCTTCCTTCTTCCAATTAGACGCAAAGTAAACACCCTTTTTTGGACTCTTTCGTTGGGCATTCGTATGATGTGGCCAATCCATCTAATCCGTTGCGTTTTAATAAAACGTATAACATTTTCACCACTAATGGGGTTCTCAATTTCGTTGTTATAACGGATGTTCTACGTGCCGTTTTCAAGCCGAATAGGACCGTGGATTTTTCTCATTATGGTTCTTTAAAATCGCAATAGCTGGTTTATATCATTTGCTTTCAGTGTCCAGATTTCCGCACCATATGTAAAAACCGGACGTATTAAACTTTTATACATCTTGATTTTCTGCATTCGTGATAAAACCTTTGATCTGAACAATTTTATATTTGCATAGTACGTCTTATTAGCAGATTTAATTCTTTCATCTATTGCAATTGATGTGTCTTTACTCGCTGATAGAACGAAACCTAAGTATGTATATGAATTCATTTACACTTTCAAAAACAAAATCATCTATGGCTAGATTATTGGCATCCATATTTCGTGCTGAGCTAAGCAAAAACTTAGTTTTTTTGGGCGTTGACATTCAGACATTCAAACAAATACGCGACACGTCCCTAGTGATTCAAAAAGTAGTGAAATACCCAAGCATTCAAATTGATTGCTGGCATACGTTCTGGGCGCAGATAGAGCATGGCGGCCACAAACTCAATATTCTTGTGCGGCAAAACCAAGCGCAAAGCACTGGAGGCTCTATCAGCCTACCACCTCAAGCGCAGCAGTTTTTGTGATCAGTGTGGAGATACCTGCCGATCTCATGGTCCGGAAACGAATGAATGCGTTGGATTCCAACAAAAAACACGCCATCAATAACGCCGTGGAACTCAGCTGCCAAATCATGAAGTGGTGGCAAAGCCGATGGGACACTGAATAGAGTGACAGATGGACGGCGAAACTCATTCCAACAATAGGCAAATGGGTTCAAAGGCATTTCGTAGAAGTAAACTATTTCATAACTCAGCTCCTCTTGGGCACGGATACTTCCGGAAGTACATATGATATATCGCATGGATAAGGTAAGGGAACCCCCAGGTGCATATGCTGCGAAGCACCAAGCGGTGATGCCGAACACACGGTCTTTACTTGCGACAGGTGGCTCGTGGAAAGAGATGCTTTGAGAGAGCAGATTAGCGATATAATCAGCAAAATGCTTGAACGCGAGGACAGCTGGAATGCGGTTAAAATATACATTAAAGACGTATAACGGTATTACGAAAAAAAGGCGGGCCTCGATACAGAACAACAAAGCGAAACCTCACAGACAGAGACATAAGCCACCATAGAGCATGATATGGTGGACACTGACGAAGGTGAATCGAACTGGGCCGTTTTATGGACGCTGTTCTGGGCTCTCTCGAAGTAATGGCGAAAGCAGTTCCGGGAAAGGAGTCTCCCCAGAAGAGTACGAAGGATTGTTTTACTGGCCGCACCCCTAAACCAAGTAGACAACGGCCGCTGGAAGTGCGAAGGCATGAATCTTACCTCACCCATAAAACAAAAGTTAAATAGAATAGGTATATTTTTTGCAATAAACAAAAATCGTTTGATGTACTCTTCAAAAAAAAAAATTACTGTCGCTATGAATCATGTTTTTACTATTACGAGGGAATTTAGCCCTGCGACTTGAAAGATATGTTGTTCCCCTTGTGTTATGATGAATCAATCTCCAATGCTCTGTTGGAATTCTTGTGATCATTCTGAAATTATTCTTATGTAATTCCATGCAGTCGGTTTAGGTTTAAGTAACCTATTATTGATTTTAATTGCGGTAAATTGTCCCGGTATCTTCTACGTCTTTCCTCTATTTTCTGAACAAGAGACAAGAAGTTAGCCTTTCCTAAGCTACAACATAGCTCTGGGTTTATAAATGGGAAGCCTGCACCTTTCCTGGCTAATTTGTCTGCCATTTCGTTCTCAGTAATCCCGCGAACTCAGAGGATATCTACCTGGTTATTTTGGCATAAGATATTCAGCTTATCAAGACATTCCAGCACCAGTTTGATGTAACCTGGTAAGAGCTGAAAGCCTTGATGGCTGTCTCGGTATAAGTAGGGATAGCTATGCTTCTGTTGTTATAGTTACGTTGAGTGGTAAGTGTGATCGTTTAGTCTTGCCGTTGCGAGAATTCCACTTGAAATATGCTTCTATTCTTGCTTTACGCTTTTGCGTATTTTTTCGCCGGTCCGTAGACACCTACCACTGATCCTTCCTCGGTAAGGAATCTGCCCGTATATCATGTTATAGTTCATCTTGTGAGCTTTGATTACTCTCTTCAAGCCGTTTTATTCTCCAGTTCAGTCTTGAAGTATTTCAGAAAATTGAATGTCGGTAGCATCGCGCTCTATCTGATTGAGATCTCAGAGCTCACTTCGCGTTGTTCTGGCGTTAAACGATTTACGATGACTTACTAAACCCGACTCAACAGAAATGTCAACACAGTTTGCCACTCTCAGCATATTGATCGATATCGAAACTTCTCATCCAGTTCAAAAAACACTCAATACGAAGTGTGCCCGCCAATTTGATGTACACAAAAAATTAGCAGCTTTTTGTGTTATTATTGGCAGTGAAAAGTAGAACTGCTAATTTATTCATAAAACATGTACACTTGCGTTACATAATTTTTTATAAAAATTTAAATATCTTTATACAGAACTAAAAAAAGCTGCTTATGCAGTTTTATAGCCGATTTAAGTCTGTTATAATAAAAAGCAAGTTTGGAATACTAAATTTTTCATTTGATTTTTGATATTTTTTGCAGACGGAGTTGGATATTTCTTTCATAAAACGAAGAGTGCAGAAACTTTGCAAGTATTATTCGCTATTGAGTAAGATATAGCGAAGAGTTCGATATTCGTATAGAAAGAGAAAATGCAGGAAGATATATAGAGTTAGCGAAGGAGATGGCTGGATCATATTAGCATAAAGCCGAGAAATAGAGCCACTAGCACAGCATGTTACAGAACACCGGTGGGAAAGAGCAGCAAAGGAAGACCGCGGAAAAGGTGGCTGGACTCTGTCGTAAATGATCTATGGAGAATGCGCATTGTCAATTGGAAGTAGCTGACTAATGATTGAGTTAAATGAAGGAATGTAGCTGCAGAAGCTATGGTCTGCCCAAGACTATGAAGCTATTGATGATGATAACGAATGTTCAAGAAAATTGTATACACAGCCAACCATATGCTTATGCTCGATAGTTTGCGCACTGTCTTCGAAAATTATATAATCAGCTGCAAAGTAATGCCCGTTGGTCGCCTAGAAGTTGCGATTCAACTCCATTATACTACTTTTATGGGACACTATTTTCTACTAAACATCATGCTGAGATGACTTTTGAAGAGTCGAAACGTTGCTATCGGTGAGATAAATGCAAAAATTTGCAAAAATTATGTGAAAAATGATTTTAAAAGCCATGGAAGTAATTTAGATGAACTTTTTTCCATATTAATGACGAGGCTTGACTTTATAATTGAAAAAAGTTCGTTGCAAAAATCTTCATGTGTTTTTATTTACTTTTATAGACAAATTGATTTCCATGCGCGTGATGAACAACCCTGTGCTTCTAAAAATGAGTTTGTTGATCATTGAAAAAATCGTGACAAATAACAAAAACATAAGCAAAACAGGAAATCAAAGAAAAACAGAAGCAAGAAAAAAATTTCAAAAATATAAAGCAAACATGAAAAACAAAATTTAGAAGAAGAAAAATAATTTAAATAAAATAAAAATTACTACAAAATAAATAACCAAAAATGAAGACCTTCTCCGCGAAACTTTCACCAAGGAATTCCGAATTTTTAAAGTACATATATTAACAAATATTACTTACAAATACTTTGTTGTATCTAAATCCGCATCATTTAAAATTCTTAATCCAGAATTTACCTTTTTAATAAAAAATTGTTTTTACAAAAAAATTTTTTTTTAATTTTTTCTTTTAATTCATTTATAATTCATAATCCAGAATTCACAAAAAAAATTGTTTTTATAAAAATTTTGTTTTAAAAAAATTGTTTTTGTAGAAATTTTTTTTTCCAAAAAGTTTTTTTATTGAAAAATTTTTTTTGTTACAATTTTTTTTTACAATTTTAGCGCAATTTTAAACTTAATTACAATTAATTAAATATTATTTTAAAATTATATAAAATACGAATTATAAATTATATATAAACTCCGTCCAACTCCCATGTAATAAGCATTTTCAAAACTGCAAAAATTTCAAAAAAATTTACTGCAAGTACTCTTGCGAATTCTCATACTTCTTTATTTATTACGCCCAGTGACACACTTCGCTAGTTGAAAATAGCCCAATTCATGCTTTAGTCATTCAAAAAACTGAACTTATTGCGGAAACTACTCACCAAGTGGAAAATATGTGGTGAGCAAAAATAAACAAAAATTAAATAAGCCAAAAGCAATAAATAAAAAAGTCTTCGAAAGCGCAAGCAAAACGTGTTACAACCAAGAGAATACATTACGCGTACATAAGCGCGTATATTATTGTATTCACATGTACATATGTAGGTCCGTACATAGTAAGTACATTCATAAAAATCTAAGCATACGCTGACTGACTTTTTAAAAAGCCCACATTTTTTTTAGTGTTTTTTGAAAAAGTTAAACTTAAAATAATTTGGCTCTTTGCCAACAGTGACGACAAAAAATGACGCCAGCAACAAAGGAATCACAAAGTAAATTCAAAAACAATTAAACTGCGACGTTGGGGATTCCGGCGTGAAGAGAGGTTTGTGTTATTCTATTTAGCTATTCAAACAAAAGTGCGCGCATATACATACATATATAGATATAAATGTTTACTTACGTATACATGTAAGTAGATTGAAATTGTCCAAAAGTCGTGGTGTTTGCAAACCAGAAAAATATTCATAATAAAATCGAAAGCGCAAGGCCAAAAATTTATTTTTAAAATTCTATACACGACATTGGTGACATGACGCTAGTGCGTGTGAGCAATCACAAAACAAAAATCATAAATATAAATATTAGAACGCAGGTGCTTGTAAAATATGTATATATCAAGTCGGTTGAAAAAGAAAATTTTTTAGTGACCATTCTGATACATTTTTCCCAATGTGAAAGCACACACTTCCGGATATTTTCCGCAAGTTGTTTATTTTCAAAATTCATCAATTTCAGAAATTTAATTTCCTTCACTTTTTCTATAACTTAAGCAATATTTTTCATTTGCATAGAGCTTCATTGAAAGAGTTGCCATATAAACCTTCGTGCAAGCAAGAAATGTGTTAATTATAATGTGTTACCCTTCGAGGTCCAACCGAACCCATAATGTGCCATTATGAATTATTTTAACGGCAGGAGCTAAAAAAGAGCTTACTTTGTTTTAATTTATATTTTATATATCCAAAATATGTGCAAGAAGAGTAAAAAGAGTTTCAGGCCATTGTAACACCGTACAACTAAAATCTTAAGTAAACAAAGGGGACTCAAAAAGTTCATGAACTGAAGAAAACGAGTCCGAAATTAAATTTAAAATAATTTTCTGATATTTTAAAGATAATCATTTCCGATATATTCTCCACTATACCTGGTACATTTATTCTTATATACTAATCCATAAATAGCCATTATGAAAAATCTAAGATTTTTCACCTTTTCCTGAATTGCGAAAATTCCGCGACCAGTCGCTTCAAGTTCGCGGACTTTTTTATGATACATCTGATGTAATTAGAAAAATTTTCGTCCGAAAAGAGAAAAAAATTAAGTGCAACAGTGTAAAATAAATTTTCATCCCGGCCTATTGTGGATCTCGAAAAAGCCGGGACTAGTCCATTAAAATCCTAAGATTTTTGGCCATATTTTTTGTATATCAGACGTAAGTAGTGAAGTTGTCTTACCGGCTTTTGACTTTTCGAAAATCCAGTCGCCTAAAATACCGGAGGTTTGAGCATATTTTTTTGCATAAGAAAAGCATAAAAGCTTTAATTACAACATTGTAAAATAAATTTTCATCTCGAGCTATTATGAACCTCGAATATCGTGGGACTAGTTCATTAAGAACCTGAGATTTTTGAGTACTATTTCTTTATATTAGGTGCAATTAGTAAAGTTTTCATCTCAAGAGAAAAGAAAACTTTTTTGCAACATTCAAAAAACTCTCTCCTATTTTGTATTCCGGAAATCCCAGGATTATCCACTATATCTTTTACATCAGATCAAAGTAGTAAAGTTGAACCTGCTTTACGAATTCTGAAAATCTCTTACCAAATCGATTAAAATCATGTAAGTTTTGAGTAAATTTCTTTTACATCAAGTGCAACTAGTAAATTTTTCATTTCAATAGAACAAAAGCAAATAAACATTGTAAAATAAATTTTCATCCCGAACTATTTTGAATCGCGAAAATCGTGGGACCAGTCAGTTAAACTCCCGTGAATTTTTAAAGTAATTTTTTATATCAGATGCAATTAGTAAAATTTTTATGTCGACCTATTTTGAATCCCAATAATCCTGATAACCCCGCGAGTTAGTGGACTTAAATTCCGTAATTTCTTAGTAACAGGTGATCAATTAAGAGGAGTTTTTTTCATTTGCGTTTTTTTTACAGATCGCGCGCGAGTTTTGGCAAACTGTCATCGTGGATTTGTTGAACAGCGTTTGGCATTTCATCATGGAAAGACTCACACCGCAACAACGTCTACAAATTGTTCAACTGTATTATGAAAATCAGCGTTCTGTGACAAATGTTTTTCGTGCGCTTAGACCGCATTATGGTCAACATAATCGGCCTGCCTTAAACACTATTCGACATATCATCAACAAATTTGAATCCGAATATTCATTGGAGGATAATTCTCGACCGAATAGACCACGTCCAGCAAGAAGCATTGAGAATATAGCGGCAGTAGCAGAGAGTGTACGTGAAAACCGCGATGAATCGATTCGGCACCGTTCTCAGCAACTTGGACTGTCGTATGGAACAACTTGGTCAATTTTACGGAAGGATCTTCATTTAAAAGCATACAAAATACAGCTCGTACAAGAACTAAAGCCAAATGACCTTCCTGCACGTCACCGTTTTGCTGATTGGGCTCTTGAAAAGATTGAAGAAGATCCGCTGTTTTCGAGCAAAATTTTGCTCAGCGATGAGGCGCATTTCTGGCTCAATGGTTACGTCAATAAGCAAAATTGCCGTATTTGGGATGAAGAGCAACCAGAACAGGTTCAAGAGCTACCTTTACACCCAGAGAAAACAACGATCTGGTGTGGTTTATGGACTGGTGGAATCATCGGTCCATATTTTTTCAAAAATGATGATGGCCGCAACGTAACTGTGAATGGTGCTCGCTACCGTACCATGATATCGGACTTTTTGCTACCTGAAATTGAATCTAATGATCTCTACGACATTTGGTTTCAACAAAACGGAGCCACTTGCCATACAGCTCGAGAAACAATGACTTTATTGAGAAGTCATTTCGGAGAGCAGCTGATTTCACGTTTAGGACCTGTGAGTTGGCCACCAAGATCTTGTGATATCACTCCTTTGGACTTTTTTCTTTGGGGATTCGTGAAGTCCAAGGTCTATGCTGATAAACCAGCTACGATTGAAGCTCTGGAAGCCAACATTACGCGTGTTATTCACGACATACCAGTCGAAATGCTCGAACGAGTGATTGAAAATTGGACCTTCAGAATGGACCACCTTAAGCGTAGTTGCGGCCAACATTTGAATGAAGTCATATTCAAAAAGTAAATGTCAAAGAATGTCCTTTCAAATGATAAATAAAGGTTTTGAACATAATTTACATTTTTTTTTTTTTTTAACTATTGAAAAAAGCACCTCATGATTGATCACCCGTTATAATTTTTTTACATCAGTTGCAATTAGTAAACATTTTCTTCCCGAATTATTTTGAATCCCGAAAATTCCTGTACTAAATGATTAAAATTATGTACTTTTTGAGTATAATTTTTTACATCAGTCGCAATTAATAAAATATCTGGTCAATCCATAAGTTCGTGCGTTTTTGAAAGATGGTTTTAAAATGAATAAAAAAGATGTTTAAAGTATTTATTAATCAATAGTATATTTTCCTCCATTATTTACAATATTTTCCCAACGTTTAGGCAAGAGCAGAGCAGGGAATTAGCTCAAAAAATTTTTTGTTCTTGGGACCAAAATACGCTTCGATATCCCTTTTTATAGCTTCTTTTGAGGAGTAGTTCTTGTTACTCATATGGGATTGAAGTCCATGGAAAAGGTGATAATCACAAGGTGCAATATCCGGAGAGTATGGTGGATGCGGCATTAGCTCCCATCCGAGCTCGTACAGCTTAGCTTGCCTAATGTTTGCCTTGCGGTATGAGGTTTTGCGTTGTCGTGGTGAAACAAAACTTTGCGTCTATTCACTAAAGACGGTCGATTTTGGTTAAGTGCCTTATTCAGGTTTGATAGCTGATGGGAATCGTCTGGTTTGGTTCCAGAAGCTCATAATAAACAATACCGGCCATATCCCACCAAATAGGCAGGAGAATCTTCTTGGGGTGAACGCCATCTCTAGGGATCGGTTTTGGTATTTCATCTTTATCTAACCATTGGCGTTTGCGAACAGGATTTTTCATCACCAGTAACGATACGGTTCAAAAAACTTTCATTTTCAAGCCGTTGCAGCAGTTGAGAACACACATTTACTCTCTGCTGAAGGTTGGCGACGGAAAGTGTATGCGGAACCGCCTGAAGAATTATTTTTTGCTATAAAGCTTTAAAATATTTGCTATTTGTGTGAAATAACCAAGTTTTTCGATTTATTCCTACTACTTCCTCTAACGACTACCCTTGGAGAATTCTTTCTCTATAATTTAATGTTTCATATCCATTAAGCCAAATTTAAAAACTCAGAATGTGTAGTTTTCTGAGTTTTTAGGCTTGTTTTCAGAAGTTATGCACTAAAATTGAATAGACAAAAAACAAACAAAAAATTTGTTTGCCTACTTCATCTTCTTCGATAATAGGTTCAAGAACTCTCGTCCGCAATCGACGCCATGTTGCTGTTCAAGCGGTGTGAGCATTCTCGGCATACATTCTTAGACATATATCGCTTCATACCCATACCCTAATATTTATTCCATAATTATTACTGATTGCGGGTTTTCAAATGGAAATAGGCGGCAACGCCATTTAAAAATGTTTTGACAATAAAACTTTTTTAAAAACGATATGTTGAGTAACCATTGTCCTAGAGTCAATTCATTTTTCTACATTACCTCCATTTTATCATTAAAAGTTAGGTGGCAACGACTCTTGAAATTATACTTTTTCACTTTTTTTAACCATTTTGTTTTTTATTGTATCTTGGGCAACCATAGTTAGAGAGTCATTTAATCTTTCTATTATAAATACCTTCTTTTTTATCATTAAAAGTTAGGTGGCAACGCCACTTGAAAGCATATTCAACATTTTAAGCGCCTTTCATCTGATATGTTTATTTCAGTAGTTAAGTCAACTTTGCCCTACGGTTATATTTTTCAAATCAAAATTAGGTGGCAACACTAACGGAATATTTATTTTTAGATAAAAATGCATCTGCTATGTTTATATCAGTAGTTAATTCAACGTTGCGTTGCGGTTATATATTTGAAATCAAAATTAGGTGGCAACACTATCGGAATATTTATTTGTAGACAAAAATTCCTTTTTTGATACCCTTATTGTAATATTGAATTTAGTTTCGTAATTGATTTTTATTTTAACATTACAGTTTAGGTGGCAACCCCATTTCGCAGTATTTTGCTTCAAGTTGTTTTGAACATTTTTTGTCTGATATCTATGTGCATACGTATATGTACATGTATATACTATTAGCTAATCCAACTTTGCTTTAAGTTCATATTTCTGTAGAGAAAGTGATGCTTCAATTTCTATATTCGCATTAAAAGTGCAGTGGCAACGCCATTTGAAGTATATTATATTTTTTTTAGCATCATGCATTTGATATATGACATTTATTTCAGTAGTTTATTCAACTTTGGCTTACGGTTATATTTTTGCAATCAAAATTAGGTGGCAACGCTGTCGGAATAGTTATTTTATTAATTTATTTTTGTAATGCAATGTGAGTATGCTGTATTCAATTCAGTTATGATATCTACATATGCATTAGTAGCTAATTAAACTTTGCTTTTTGTTCATATTTTTGTAGTGAAAATTATGTGGCAACTCTAACAAAATAATCGTTTCTGTAACAAAGTTGTTTTAAGTATACTCGCCTGTTGTTATACTTATTTCTGCCCTTTTAATAAATTATTTTAAATACTACACACAAATTTACTACGCCCAAAACGCTTTCGAATAAAGCAAACGTTTTCAATAGAAAATTAAAGGTATGAAAATTAAAATTTTAAAACCAAATGATAAATAAATTATAACATATTTTATTGAATCATAAATAAGGCTCCCTGCCTTGACTCATGCAATATACTCGAATACTTGTTGAGAGGCGAGTTCAGTGAACATTTTATTTCACGTTCGGGACCTGTCAATTGGCCAACCAGATTATTTTTTGTGGGGCTGTGCTAAAACTCATGTCTATTCAGACAAGCCTGCTTCAACTAACGCATTGGAAGACAAAATTAAAGCATTTATATATACAAATAAAAACACGAAATTCTAAACCGTTCCAGCGAAACCTAATCACTTTCATACCAACAATTTTTTTTATACATTTTTTCCCTTTACATAACCTTAAATTTTATATAAAAGTGGATGAGTTAATATCGAAACTTGTGAAAACCTAATAAAACAAAAACTAAGCAAGAAACAAATAAACAAAAACAAAACCTTTCCTTCTAGCCACACGCGCTTGCATATTCATGACCTTGAACTTTTTTGTACACACATACGAACTCGCTCAATGAAATTTTCTTTTGTGCAAAACTAAATGCATGAATGTAAGTGAGTGCCGTTCAGCAATGTTGCAACAAACAATAGATAGGCAAAACGCTGTATACTTTCTATAGAGCAGTACACATAAACTGCAAGTAGCTATGTGTGTGTGTGTGTGAGTATAAGTGCATGTCTATTTACTTTCTGCACAGATAGTGCTTGAGCAGAAATTTATGTGCATTTGTGTATGTTCGAGGCTATTGTCCTTTTTTCTACATTGAGGCAGGAGAAGCTTTTTGCAGCACTCACTCATGTACGAGTATATGAATGAAACTGCATCTTTTTCTCTCTGTTTTCATACTATTCTTGGTATTCGTCCAGTTGGGCTTTCAATTCCACGTTGCCCACGCGTAGATGAGACAAAAAGCTTTTCTCAGCATCACCCGAGTAATATAAACATCGGAGTAGTCGTATAGAGACACGAGCTTTTAGGCGCTAGAGGTCATCCAAAGTGGACTGTGCAAGGTTAGGAGTAAATGTGTTAATATATGCGTACTAGAAAATATTTGTACTTAAGCAATTATGGTTGGTATTTGAAAGTCAATAAATGTTAAATTATGTAAAACTGCTCATTTCTGGGCAGACATGATTATGACAATGAGCAACTCACTGATACATTTCAAGTAGTTTAGTTCAAAAAATAGTATCATATAAGGTTAGGTTTAGTTAAATGTGTGGCTCTTAAAAAGAGTTCCGGCTAAGTCCGTTGCGGTGTACAGGAAAGACTTTCTTATGTATTGGCACTAACATCCTTTGCTGGATGTTTGGCCAAGCTCCTCCTCCAATTTTTGGCGTGCGTTTCGACGTTGTTCCACAAATGCAGTCTCCGAGTGGGAGATATTTTTTTAAGAGGAGCTTTTTCATGGCAGAAAAATACTCGGAGGTTTGCCTGCCGAGGGACGACAGCGGTTAGAAAAAACTTTGTCTATCATTTTCTGTTTCATGACCGGAGATACGAGCCCGTCCACTACCGAATGGTGACCACGTACCAAACCATTCGTGGCCCCTTAGACATATGTATATTTATTATATAAAATACTTTTATGGTGGTTGAAAAAAAGTAATCAATTCCAGAAATGCTTCAGGAAATTATTGATATGTTCGCCAAAGTTGAAAATGAATGACTGCTCAAGTGAACACATTAAAAAGTGAACAAACAACGCTTAAAAACACCACCGATGTTTCCACGCTTAAAGCTACGAATGGAGTTCTCTTAACAATCTGAGGTCTACCCCTGAAAAGGTAGGTTTTTCGTCAACTCAGTGAGCGCTGGGTGAGTACACAAAAGTGCAAAGTCACAAGATCCTTCTGACCACGAGCAGATCGAAGACGCTAGAGCGAACTTCTGAGACTCACGAAACCGCAGCTCTCGAATTTTTGTGCGTGTCCCTTCCGATTATTGTGCGTTAGATAACCCTGGGTTAAACTTTGTATTGTTATTTCTGCAGCAGCTGTGTAGGAGATGATGTAGAACCATCTCAGTATATTCTCCTCAGCTGTCCTGCTCTAGCTAGTCTGAGATTCAGAAATCTTAGCTCTCAGTTTTTTCGGTATTCATCATAACCCTTAAATCTATTCTAACTAAACGCTCAAAAACGAGCCAAAAATTAAAGCTGACAAGTTAGAAAAACAGATGAAAATTAAATGGATAAAAAAAAGAAATGACCGAATGTACGCAGTGCTTGGGCGACTACGAAGCTTGCTGCTACCGCAAAAATGTTTTAGATGGTGCGCCCAAACTATGACCAGCAAACAAGTAGAAATTTAGGAAAGTTATTTTATACCACACACTTGTGAGACAAAGGGTAAACAAGTTTTTTTGCTTCACAACTCTGCTTCATCTCCAGCTATGGAGCTAAGATCAGCACTCAAAATACCAAATGGTTAGTGGGCTTAAGAAAAAAGTTATTTCTCTGTGAAGAAATATTCCATAGTTTGACATTAAATATTTGTAGTCCGGCTAAGAACCATAGAGCACGGTAAAGACAGCTACAGTGTAGTACCTAAGGCTTTGAACAACATCTTGTTTTAAGTGTATTAAAAAAAAAACATTTCCAATTAGCAGACATTTTTAAAAAGTGTGAATGCAGATTAATTAATTATGTCTTTTTTATTATTATTATTTAATATTATATATTCATTATATATTTTTAAGATGTATGAACGTAGATTTATTTATTAGATATTTTTCTTAATATAGTAACCAAAAGTATTTCATTTCATTTATTTTTCAAAAGCTATTAACCAAAAGAAAAAAATAGTTCATTTTCTTGAGGTAAAGCCTTCGTATAATTTGAGTTAATAAATAAAAGCAATAGCTTTGTGCAACAAATTAAATTTTCAGTATTTTTTTGGATAGCCCTTATTATTGGTAATGTCTTTAAGACGACCTGACATTGAGTTTTTATTTATAGCTTGGCTTGATTTTTGACTAATGTTATGAGATCTGATCTATTCTCAAACACATTCCATATATGCTTTGTGGAATTGAGATCAGAACTCTGTGGTGCCATCTTTAGTAAAGGTGGAGTATTTTATACCAAGTGCATCCTTTTATTTTGAGAGAGTGCATCCTTTTATTATGTTGAGAGTCGTTATCTAAACGAAAATACAAATTTTATTTTCTAAATCTGTAAAATGTCTTTTTTATCGATGTTTTTTTTTTTTTTTGACTTTGGTTTGACAGCTGAAAATGACAAATTGTGTTTACATTTCTGTTCAATAAGGTTTGCTGGCCGCCATAGCCGAATGGGTTGGTGCGCTTCTTCCATTCGCCATTCAGAGAGTTCGTAGGTTCGAGTTTCGGTGAAGCATCAAAATTAAGAAAAAGTGTTTTCTAATAGCGATCTCTCCTAGGTAGGCAATGGTAAACCTCCAAGCCCCGAGTGTATATCTGCCATAAAAAAGCTCCTCATAAAAAAATTTATCTGCCGAGTCGGCTTGAATCTGTAGGTTCCTCCATTTGTTTGCCATCACGAATCGTTGAACACCAGAACAATGCTTCGAAATTGTGGAAATTCACTTTTAAAAAAGTCTAAGTCCGTTTTACGTACGGTCGGCGTTGGCGGCATCATCGGTGCTAATTTCTTTCGAAATTGGAAAGAAACTGTCGTTACGTTGATTGTTGAGCACTATCGAACCATGCTGACTGAATTTTTCTTTCCATAAATTAATCAGCTAGACATCGACGGCATTTGGTTTCAACAAGAGCGCACAACTTGCCATCCAACAGACCAGCAGACATTGATGCCGTATGGCCAGATTTATTAACGAATGTAATCAAACATTGAACTGATCGAATGGACCATGTAATACATAGCTGCGGCGGATATATGCCGGGTATCAAATTAAAAAAATACCATGAAATTATTTACCATATTATAATAAAAAAAATCATTTCTAACAATATTTCTGTTTTGTACTATCATTTTAAGTTAAAGAAACTTCCGATAGAATTTCAATATACGTTCGATCATGCATTATTGCGACGGTTCGTATCTCCGTGCAAAAAATGATAAAAGAAGTTTTTTCTAATAGCGGTCGCCCCTCGCTAAGCAATGGCAAATCTTTGAGTATATTTCTGCCATGAAAAATGTTCTTATAAAAATATCTGCTATTCGGAATCTACTTAAAATTGTAGATCCCTCCATTTGGAGCTCTGCCAAACACCTAAGTGTACTGGCCAAATATTTATTTTTTTTATGCATTATTTTGTTAATTATTTCCAAATTACTTTTTCAAACAAAATTGCTGGAGATGAACAATTTGCAACAGCAAGTGGCATAGGCAATAGCGAAAAGTATAGTATACGACGCTTTATCGCAAGTGAAATCTCGATAATTTTTTCTTTTAGCGTTAATAACTGCTGCAGGAATTTAAAACTAAATTGGATTTAGCTTTTATGTGAGACATACATATTTACTTAACACATCTACGTTCAAACTGTTTAAAAATTCTCAAAACTAGTGCAGTTTTTGGCAGCAAAATTCAATCAAAGTGCTGCACGAAGACTTTAGTGGTAAACTGTATATCGAAAATAGAAAGTGATTTCGAAAAATGTACTATTATTGTTTTCTATGTTCAATTATTTATATTTCTTTTGATGCAGTTAATGTTCTTTATTTGTTTCCAGTGAAAATGATAGCTTTCTGCGAATCTATTAGGTCAACCTGTACATAGCGCCTGCTGCCACTTGTTTTACTTTTTATACCTACGTAAATTGCATTGTCGTATTAGGCAAACAAGTAACTTTTTGAAATTCACGCTACTTGTTTATGTATTTTTTTTATTCGATTTTACGGTGTGCTGCACATGCCATGAACAGCATTATTGCCACTGACGTTTTTGCCACACTTGTTCTGCCAACGATACATACAGACATATGTACATATGTAGATATGTATTGTAAACTAGTTTTATTAATAGTTCGCTTATTTAGATATCCACTGCTCACAGTTGCTCGTGGGCGGCATTTTTTAGATTTTTGTGTTTTTTTTTATTTTTTTTTATGGCGCTTATGTCAGTTGCAGTGAGATCATGATTGCTGTCATGATGCCGACTGCCTTTTTCTAACCTTCTTTGTACTTTTATTTTTCATTGTCTATTTCAAGTGCGCATCGTTTAGATCTCTATTTTTGACATCAATTAATTTTGCCTTTGGTTTATATATTTGTCGCCGTTCTATTATGACGCTCACTTGCACATTCAATTGCATTAATAAGTCTGAATGATATATGTACATATGTATGTGCATATGCGCGTGCATATCCACAAGCTAAACTAAGCATGACGAAAGAGAATGACAATATTTGTGCTGGCAGAAAATTCAATCAATTTGCGAAAACAAAAAACAGATTTTTTTTTTCCTTTTGATTCTGTGAAATTTCACAATTTTAGAAATGCAGAGATAAATAAAAAAAGACAGAGAAGCTGAAGTCACGTGTAGAATAAATTGAATTTATTATATAGACAATCATCCAAATATGTAAAATAGTAAAGTAAAAAGGTATCAGTGTGATAAATGAGTACAAAAATAAATTGGTGGGGTCAGAATTATTGAATTTGATCATAAATCTTTATTAGGTTGTGTTGGGTATACATATAAAGTAAATTTCTAGTAGGTGAATTTTAATTTGTATAATATTCTGTCCGTTAACTTTTGACGTGAATGGGTTTTATAAAAACTATGAGACATAAATACATTTTTTTAGAAGCGTTAAATGGTTTCAATAGGGGATAAGTACTTCAATTTGTTGCTAACTAGTAAAATTGCGACTTGTGCAACATGGCGTAAATTAATCATCCAATTTTATTTTTGAGCAACTTTTTTCCAAAAAAAAATTGGGTTTGAGTGACGGAAATCCTTATTTCGACCTTTAAGCGCTTCATTGCATACCTTTTTTATACTCAAGCTCTCTAGTTCACAAGTGTCAATTAAGATGGAGCTCGTGATGCCATTTGCAAAAATTTTAAATCTTCCAATAGGGTGATTAATTTTGCGTCACAGGCCCTCAGCAGGCAATGGCAAACCTCCAAGTGTGTTTCAGCCATGGAAAAGCGTCTCATAAAAAAATATCTCCCGCACGGAGTCAGCTTAAAATTATAGAACCCTCCATTTGTGGAAAAACATCAAGACGCATGCAACAAATAGGAGAGCAGCTCGGTCAAACACCCAAAAAGGATGTACGCTCCAATTATATACATATCTATATAACCAGTTCAATTACCAGTTGCAGATCCTGTCATTTGGTCTTTGCCAGGACGACGCCATATTAAAAATACTAAAAAGGAGAAAGAAATATTTAAGCTACAAAGTAAGCGGTAGTAGACCAGTTTGGAACTTGTGAGTGAGCAATTCCTTGGTAAGTTTTCCATGTATTTTGGACTTGATCTGAAAATTGTGCGAAAATTGATTTACCTATATGAATCCTCGAATGTAATAATAAGAAAACGCAAAATATTTGGAAAAAATTATAATTTTGAGATTTATTCAATGTTGAAAACCTTGGTATGGAGTTTTTAAATAAAATATTCACGGTTCTTCTTAATTTTTTTTGTAATTTTTCTTAAAAATGAAAAAAAAAAATTCATAAAATTAAAAAAAAAATTTTTTTTTTACTTATTGGTACTTATGGTGTTGTCGATCTCACCCACATCTCAATATCAAAAAGTGTTATGACGTCCCGTTCTCCAAACAACGTAAAATAGTCCTAACCTTATAGAGTATCTCTGGTACCCCCTTCAGTCTATCCTACCTTTTCTATTCAGTAACCACATAAAATTTCTCGTATCTAAATTATATGCTTCGTTGTGCTTTGTTCGTCGAAATAGTTCTAATTTCACACATCCCTACACTTGAACTACTCTATACAACTTTTGTTCCTCCAAAGCTTGAAATAAATAAATCTTGTCAAAATTGATTGCGTCGGGTAAGCCGACAGACAGAGGGGCGCATAGGCAAGCACAAAATTATAAAAACTTGTTTCGGTTTGGGTTCCATACACACAAATGAGCTTAGAAAAGCCTTAAAATCCAAATTAAAGATATTTACTTCAATTTTATTTAAATTAACATCTGGCTTGATTTATATAATACTTTCTGTAATACATGTTTTGTGAAAGCTTTTCGCAAAATGACGAAAAAGTGCATATGTACTTTTTCGCCGATAAATGGAAGTGACGTATCAGACTTGTCAAAACTTATTTCAATGAGATAATTCATCAATTACTCAAGTTGTAACATAAATATGTGCAAGAAACCTTATTCCCTTTGCCATTAACAACCATTTAGCACATTTCAATTCGCAACACTCAGAAAGTAGCCGATAAAAATTACCGAACTATAAAATCAGTTTGAAACATTTATGTACGTACTCTATCAGAGTAGATCTCTTTCTAGACAATCAAGAGCCATGTTTTCTTAAGCCGGATTTAAAGAATATTTTATTTTGGTCTAATGGATTGTTTGATATAGTTTTACGTTAATAATTTTAATGAAAATTTGAAATTTTTAATTGGAAATTCAGGAAAAGAAGTAATAAATACAAGCTACTTATTCCGGCCGAAGACATAACTCATTTTTTTTTACAAATTCTGCAGTATCTGCAAAACGTGGACCTAGCAAAATGTCTTATATAATATCTTATTAGAGCTCGGACGATAATATCCAAGGCGCTTTCATTAGAAGTGGTGGCTCTAGACCGACAACTACATTTCGTACGCTTAATTGTCAAAGTATTGGCAAAGTAGAAAACAAATAATGAATTCGTCTTGTTTCATTCTGGGCAAACAGCCACATGGACACGACGAAAAAATAAAACAAATCAGCTAATTTACCGATACCATCTTTAATAGATTCGCCTTGGTAATATCGCTTACGCATCTTTCAGCCAAAGCGTCACCCTACTGCTTGCCATTATAACATATGGGTCACATTTCTTCGCTGTTGCTCTGTAGTATAAAATCTGAATTTGAACAAAATGGAGCAAAAATAAAACTTTCCGAAATATTAAGATACCTAAATTTGCATTAAAACTGCCAAGAAATACGATTTTTCCAGAGCGCCGTTTAGTCAGCTAGTTCTCGGAAGATTTTTTGTTTGGTAATAATTTTAGTATCTGTAGCGGGCCCAATGGCCGACACTTTGACCTAAGAAATACAATTTTTCAAGAGCGCCACCTTGTCAGGTATTTCTCGGAAGATTTTTTGTTTTCACATAATAGTTTGAGTACTTTTTGTGTGCCCAATGGCCGACACTTCGACATAAAAGATCTTTTGCGTCCTTATACATGTTATAGAAGTAGTTAATATTAGTCCTTTGACTGACACTACTGCCATTAAATGTATTACATCATGTACTATTCAACCTATGTAGATGTCCACTGCCTCAGATTAGAAAGTGGGGTCAAATTCTTTGAATAAATCTTCTGCCGTGTGGCCAAATTTCAGAACATCTGCAATTCATTCGGATCCATTTGATCTCGTTGAAAGATGTGCAGCCTTGTCTTAGCCAAGGCATACAGTTATACCAGTTAGGATCTGTGGTTTCATCATCCTCTAGACAGAGTCTTCACTCTCTCGCCTTAAATATGAATCGAATAAGGCCATGATAATATTTTTGGAAAAAGTTCCATGTCTTCTCTTATTATTTCCTATTGCACTGCTCGTATCGTCGAAAGAAAAGATATACTATATAAATTTTTGATATTACTTTCGATGCACAGGCATAACGTCTAAAATTGTTTACCTATTAACAAATTTAACCTGTCAATTTGATGATTAACAGTTGCTAATTGTGACTAGTGATTTCTTGCTGAATATTGGCATAAATCAAGCAAGGGAAGGTGAATAACTCAGAAGTCTTATTAAATGATTCAGAAAGGTGAACAAGCACTAATTCTGTGTAAATTGAAAGAAGTTTGTTGCTATTTCCGAAGGCATTGTATTTGGCACACTGTTCGAATTAAAAAAATACAAAAATTTAATTATATCTGCGCACCCAAATCAAATGGACTTATTCTGAACATAGCTGCAGATCGCACAATAAAATTCCTTTTATTTCATTTCTCTCCTTAATCTCATTAGCTTAATGTTTATGTAGAATAAACAAATATGCTTTGAATCAACAAATAGAACTTCAGTCATTATCCAAGAAAATTAAATTAAAGTCAGCCAATTTTATGTACATACACACGAACATATAAGTATACAATACAACGTATGCACACAACGAGTGGTCGCGTAAAAAGTTCTAATCTATACTAATATTATAAAGAGGAAAACTTTGTTTGTTTGTTTGTTTGTTTGTTTGTTTGTTTGTAACGAATAGGCTCAAAAACTACTAGACCGATTTTAAAAATTCTTTCACCATTAGAAAACTACATTATCCAGGAGTAACATGGATTACATTTTATTTTGGAAAAAAATAGGGTTCCGTAAGATATTTGGATTTTTCGGACACAAACTGAAAAAAATCTTATATATAAAATAAAGTCAACTTTTTGTGTGTGTTCGCTAACCGGCCGTGTCTGCACCGAATTAAACCAAACTTACACACATTGTTAAGAAGGTATTGAAGATGGTTTCCGTATAGTTTGGATACCTATTGGTGGATAGGGCTCGAGATATAGGTCAAAACGTGGACCCGGGCAACCTTCGAATGTGTATGTACAATATGGGTATCAAATTGAAGCTGTTGGTGAATGCTTTAGTACAGAGTATTTTTCATGCCGCTCCGTGACTGGGATCTCGAGATATAGGTCAAAACGTGGACCCGGGTAACCTTTGGTTGTGTATGTACAATATGGGTATCAAATGAAAGCTGTTGATAAGTGCTTTAATACGGGGTAATTTTCATACCTATTGATGACTAGGGTCTCGAAATATATGCCAAAACGTGGACCCGCCGTGTCTTTACACCGAATTAAACCAAACTTACACACATTGTTAAGGAGGTATTGAAGATGGTTTCCGTATAGTTTGGATACCTACTGGTAGATAGGGTCTCGAGATATAGGTCAAAACGTGGACCCGGGTAACCTTCGGACGTGTATGTACAATATGGGTATCAAATGGAAGTTGTTGGTGAATGCTTTAGTTCAGAGTATTTTTCATGCCACTCCGTGACTAGGGTCTCGAGATAGAGACCAAAACGTGGAGCCTAGAATGTGTTTGTACAATATGGGTATCAAATTGAAGCTGTTGGTGAATGCCTTAGTACAGAGTATTTTTCATGCCGCTCCGTGACTGGGGTCTCGAGATATAGGTCAAAACGTGGACCCGGGTAACCTTTGGTTGTGTGTGTACAATATGGGTATCAAATGAAAGCTGTTGATAAGTGCTTTAATACGGGGTAATTTTCATACCTATTGATGACTAGGGTCTCGAAATATATGCCAAAACGTGGACCCGCCGTGTCTTTGCACCGAATTAAACCAAACTTACGCACATTGTTAAGTAAGTATTGAAAATGGGTTTCGTAAAGTTTGGTTGTAATTCGGAGCACTGGCAACGGGTACAGCGTTCTTTTGAACCAGCCATAATGTCGCTTACTTTTTTAACGCTTGGGGCGGAACTGAACTGTCAAATTGACAGTGTGAGTTACAATGTGTCAATATTTCTTTCTGATTTGGATGCCATAAGGAAAAAACGTAAGTGCAACATGTAAAAATTGTTTGTGAATTTTTTTGGAGTGGATTTTGGAACAGTGAATAATTTCTTACGAAATTTGAGAATTTAATGTGAAATCCGAATGAAATTATGTGTTCGTGAAAAAAAATTTCTTTCGTTTTTTTTTTTTGAAAAATATAAATGGATAACGGTTAAAAAAGCTCCAATGCTTAATAAAACATATAAGTTGAAACGAAAAATTCATGGATGATCAGGAAAAAAGACGATTGTTTATTCATATGCATTGATTTGAAATTTAAAAACAATCTTCTTTTTTCCTGATTTTCAATTTATATTTTATATTTACTCAAAAACAAATAGAAAAACAAAAAATATTGTTTATGCCAAAGCGCTTGAATAAAGAATAAAGAAATAAATAATGTGAAAATCATATATTTTCTGTTCTAAACCATATCTATTCTATTTTAGTGTGCCCAGCGAAGGGGGCCGGGTTTGCTAGTATCTAAATAAAAACAAATGATCACCACAAAAGACCACCACAGCGTGTAAATTTCGTTGAAATGCCAGTATTTATAGTTCTAGCGAAAATAATATGGCAACAAAAGTTTTTTATTCACAAACATATGAGTCCTTAGTAGATTTAACACGTTGAGAGCCATGTTAGACTAAATGGGTTTCAAAAGGCGAGTAGCCAAGGAGTACATTTGAAGAAACCGTCGGCTGGCATAGCAATTCTTTTGTTAACTAACTCTTACATAAGCCGTAACGGTGTCTTGCGGAACTACATATCGCTCGCTTGCCGCAAGAGTGTCACTTACGAAAAACGAAAAAAACAATAGATAACTATGTAAAAGCTATCACCAGCTCTTTTTTGTGGTTGTGCTGTGTTCCCACGGCACTTAATTCGGTCTCTAAATAATTCGCTAAGTAAATGGCAGTCACCGTAGACGAGTGGATTGATGCATGGCTACCATTGGGAAGTGCGCAGGTTCGAGAATTTTCGTGCATGAAACACCAAATGATAGGAAAAATTTTTTCTAATAGAGATCACCTCCCGACAGGCAACAGCTAACCTACGAGTGTATTTCTGCCCTGAAAAAGCTCCTCATAAAAAATATCTGCCGTTCGGAATCGGCTTGAAACTGTAGGTCTCTCCATGTGTGGAACAACAAACATGCAAAAAAGTGTGTAAGTTCCAATTATATACATATATACTCTATGATCAAAAAGTACCGGAAATGTTTAATTTAAAAGAACGGTCCACGTGGGAACCGGTCCATATATGGAAGTAAAGTTTATTCCCTGCCAAGCCGGTCATAAAGGCATTAACGCTGTGGGTAAGTTCATCAAAATATCGGAGGTAGTATGTAGTGACAGTTAAGTTCCACTAAGAGCCCTTGCTAACTCACGCGGCTATTCGAAATTAGTCGGTGGATGTGAAACAGAACTGGACAGTGTTGCAAGACACTACAAAGTTTGTTTTATTTGCGTGCCTGGGCACTGCTGCATTACAGGGAACGAGCTGACTGATAAACTGGCTAATGAAGACTTTGTAAGCACACCACTGGGCTCTTCCTAGGAGTCAATTCGGCATCGGTTCAACTATGGATTGACGATTTTATGAGGTCTACCCATAGAAGACGTTAGTCTGAGTTGGGGTCCTGCAGAGTAGCTAAGTGCTTTGTGAATGAACCAAACAGGAAATTAGCGATCTTTCTCCGAAAATTTTGTAGAAAGGACCTGAGAGTGTTGGTAGGTGTATGCCTATCTTGACGTGAGAATGAGGACAGTGCAAAGCATATTTCTGTAGCTGTCTGGCGTTTTCTAGAACGCGACTTAGGCTATTGGGGTGCGATGTTCTGAGCATGGATAAAGTTCATACTCTTCCACTTCCAAATCTCTCAAGATTCATCAATGAATCAAAAAGATTAGCGGAAGAGTGACCTTGAACGCAACTGTTGAGTCTTACCATCCATATAGTATCTATCCTGTCTCTCTATTCCTTCCTACACTGGAATAAATTCGGGTGTAGTAGAATGGCCTTCTTGACTGGGCGCTTGGGCTTGTCCAACCCCCACCTCTCTCCTTTCGATGTTTCGGTTTCATTCACCTTGTAATGGTATCACAGAGGATTGATTAAAATTCTTCGTCCAAGTGGGCCCACTTTCTGGGCAACCATTACAACCTAACCTAACCAAACCAACACCCTACAAATCGAATCTAATCTATAAGTTCATCAAAGACCACTTAAAAGTTCAATATTGAAATACTTATACATTAAATTGGAATTGGATATCTCTAAAATATTAACTTATTGCATTTTTGATGTTTCTTTGGGCTACGAAAACTTCGTTCGCAGTTTGTTCCTCACAGGTATGCATTAATATATTTATATAGCGGCTATCACCTCTTCTAATTGTAAAATATTTTTCCCATTATAATTTCCATCAATTTACTCGTATTTTATATGGCAACACTATCCCTGCAATGTGTCAAAAGCTCCTTACAGTTTTCTTTCTTTTTAATGCTCTCTCTGGTTCTACGCGCGTGGTTGCTCGTGGTTAAAGCCAAATTTTGTACTAAATTAGAGTTGCGATAATTAATAAAGTAAATAATATTTAAAGCAGCTGATTACCTAGGTTTTGATATTGATAAATACTCTAACTGCCACGCATGCATATTTTGCCATGACATCGATTGACACTTGCGGCCAAAATTTTGACACCGACGGGTGATCGATTTTTTTTTTTTTGTTTTATGTTGTTTTTTTTTTTAACTAACAGATTTTGAATTTTTTTAAAAACTATTTATAAAATCACAAATAGGCTTATTTATACAGTTCTCGCATTCTCCCTACTTTTAAGGTACTAATTTAAGAGTACCATTTTAATAAAAACTAAGTTTTTTTAGAAGCCGCAATTTTACTTTGCGCCAGCAATTTGCTTCGATTGTACCCTGAGTGCAATATCAATGAACAATTTTTTTCTAATTTATTTTAACTGAACCAATTAGGGGCATCGAGTCTACCGTGAAAGTCTATTACTAAATAAATTACTGCAGATCGGCTAATATGGCTTTAAAAATTATTGTTTTCAAGCAAATTAATCTGAATAAAGGCAAGTTTACAATAAAATATACATCACTTGGTAGGTCAATAAATTAATTGCTATTCCCGGATAAGTTCTTCAAAACTCATTTTTTGGCTTGCTGACTAAATGTAGCCCCAAGTGCAACAATAATATTTGTTTTCATTATTTTACTGTACGCTATTAACTTACTATAGTTCGAGGTACGCGCATAAAGTGTGAGCATTTTAAAAGACAATAAAGTGGAGTTTTCAACCAACTAAGTTTTTTTTCTGTTTTTCCGGAGACTTTTATCGTTAACCACGTACAAAATGTAGAGAGTCTGCGCATCGAGCGACTGCCTATACGAGTTTACACCCATCTCTTAAGCATAAAATTGAACTTACCTAATTATAGTAAATAATAAATTCTTATAAACATTTCAATTTCTTATAAACTTAATAATTTTTTTTAAATTTCTCGAATGAATTCAATAGTTTACTTACTTGAAGCCCAGCTTGATTTGATCGATCGTCTGCATAGCTGCCATGTTGATATTTTTTTTGCCAAGGAAATTTAAATATTTGTTCATATAAACACTTATAACTGCTACAGTTAGTTACTTCTCCAGGAATATTTATTTAATTCAATCACATTAAAAATAGAATTGTTAATTGAGGTACATTTGTATGCTTGAATGTGTGTTAGGTATCACTCGGCGAAGAATTAAATCAGTCGGTGCGCGCACTGAAAATTGAAGACACACATAAATTATAATGAAAAGAATTTGATATTTCAGCAAGTGGCGTAAATGCACATATGTACATACTAATTTAGATAAAAAAAAGAAGAAGCGCGTGTGTTTGTAAGTGCACACACTCATATCCATATACGCGTGCAGGCAATTTATTGATAATAACCTCTTTAAGTTTCTGTTGTTGTAGCAGCCAACTACAATGACAAACTTTAATTCTGGGAATGTGTTTGAGTGCGACATGTGCTTTTAGGAGCTGCCGCAGAGCCCGTGCTTTGTGCTTTTCACAGATTTTGCGGTTGTTACTGCAGTCCTTACTAAATGCCTCTGGATAGCTGTGTGTATTGTGAGTGTGTTGCCGCAAGTTTTGGATACTTTTGATGTGATAAGCAGGCTTTCAAAGTTTTCGAACATTGATAATTAGATATACATTTGTACATTAGGGTGCCTTATTATTTCATTTATTTTAAGTCTAAAATATATTAATTTTTTTTACAGACCACTTATGTAAATCGAATATGAGCTTGAATTACTACACACAATTAGTAATTATTATAGCGGCAGCCTAGTCACCTACACTGTCAGAAATCAAATAGATTAACGAAACCAACGCAAGACCAGTCTTGTCGAAGACTTATGCTCCCGAGAGCAGTGATCAAGGAACAAAAATTATTAAATAAATTGAAAAAGAATTTAGAAATGTATTATATTTTAAGACTTTTGTTAGAATATTTCGGAAAAATATCAAGATTTACCTGAGCTGAACCGATTTGAAGTTACCCCCAAACATCGAGTTTTTTATACTCATAAATAAAATTATTATTTTTAAATGTGTTTTCCAAAAAATCACCCCGGATGATGAATGATTTAAGCTTAAGGTCTGCATAAAAATGTTTAAAAATTTGCCTAACAGTTTCAAAATATTATTAATAATATTATATAAAAAAATATTTAAGTTAAGACTTGTGGGTTAATTCTAAAATAATTTAAAAGTGTAAGAAAATATCTTGGCAGTAATGCTTTAGAAGTCTAAATATGTTAAGATTTGATGATGAATGATTTAAGCTTAAGGTCTGCATAAAAATGTTTAAAAATTTGCCTAACAGTTTCAAAATATTATTAATAATATTATATAAAAAAATATTTAAATAAAGACTTGTGGGTTAATTCTAAAATAATTTAAAAGTGTAAGAAAATATCTTGGCAGTAATGCTTTAGTAGTCTAAATATGTTAAGGTTTGATTAAGTATTTTACATTTTTTTTAAACCTATCTTCCAAACAAATATGATAAGTATCATCAGAAATCTCATTATTTTCATTATGTTGATAAAATTTTTAAATATTTGTATGGAATCAAATTGTTTAATATTTGTATTCAAACCCTTTAAGTTTAAACTTTCTATCATCTCAAATTATTCTTTGAAAAAAAAATTTAAAAATTATTGTATTTAGAAAAACCTTGATTTGTGCAGTTACTTTAAAAATTTTACCAAAATATTTTGGCCTAAGACTTTGTCTACAATTACTTTGAAAGAAATAAATTTTATAACGCCATTGAAACATTAGCAACTTTTTTGTTGAGACACCCCAATGTACATTTGTAGCATATCAGAAATTAATAATTTTTTTGGAGTTTAAATGCGTAGCAATTCGCATTACATTTGATTTATGTAATTACTTTTCCAATTTTCATATAAAAAAAAAAAAAATGAATTTTGAACAAATATTTTCTGTTTGTTATAAAAAATGTTTAGAGGAATTTATTTGTAATTAACTGATTAAAACTATAAGTCTGTTTAATTTTTGAAAGTCATTCGAACCGTTCACTCATGCGTATGTGATTGAGATCATTTGTGTAGTCATACCGAATGACTTAACCGAATGAGCTACACCCATTCGCACCAAGACTCGGCAGCTCGGTTTCAAGGTAGAATAAATATTTAAATATTTTATTTGTTATTTAAATATTTTATAGTAGGAAATAATTGATTGAAAATATCAGGTTTTGATTTATTTAGATGTATATGTATATTCAGTTTCTTTAGAATATTACTAAAGGGGGACTAAAGACTAATCATTTCAGGTGTATATCTGCTTATTAGGGTGGCACAAAAAAATTCTTGGTTCTACACTCTAGATTTATTCTATACCCATTTTTAACACCCAATTTTATTTTTTTATTTATTTCTTCAAGATTTATTTACTCTGCCGCCAACGCTTTGCAAATTACCATTGAATTACCATGGGCAAAAAAAACTTTTTCATAAAATTTTTATAAAATATTTACAAGCCGATATTATATAATCTGAGCTTTTAATTTTCCTTCGCAGATGCCCAAAAAATGAAGCTTTCTGCTTTATTAAAAAAAAGAAACGTATTTAAACCATGTTTTATAAGGTTTCAATGACTTTTAAGTTTTTATATTTTTTTAAATTTTAGGGGATTTCAGGGCGCCTATAAAAAAGTATTAGAAAAAGTGTAATTTAATGTTTGTACTTTTGAAGCTTCTTTATTTTCTTTCAAAAGTGAAACTGGTTTTGAAAAGTAGGAAGTGATTTTGTTAACTTGAAGTATGCAGAAAATAACGTTTATAACTTTGAATTCGATTATCATTCATTACAATTATCAACGAAATCATTAATATTATCAAGTTTTACTCTACCATTTTCTTTAGCAGAAAAATTCGTTTGGCAGCACTGTCTCTTTCCTAATTTGGTATAAGCAATTAAACTGCAAAAACAATAAACCGTAATATTAAAATCCTAAAAAATATTCCTATCAAAGTAACCAATAGCCAGTCGAATTTTCCAAATCGAAAACTTCAAATGTAGGTTACAGTGTCTTGACAAAAAAGATGACAAAAATCGTTGATTGTTAATATGAGCAGCAAAAAAATTGTTAATAAAAATCTTTTGTAAATAAATGTCGGGGTGAAAATCTACCGAAATAGCGTATTTACAACAAAAACGAAACTCAAAGATTTTTGGACGGTCTACTTCAGGAATTTTCCCACATAAGAGATTTCTTGTCAAGTGATCCAATTATTTAGGGATTCTCCTAAAGTCTAATCAATCGTAAATCTATTTGTTTTCAGGCTTCAGTATACGAGAAACAAAGGTAAATTGAAAAATTAAAAAAAGAAAAAATTGAAAAATAAAAAAAATAAAATTTTGAAAAAAATGAAAATTTTGAAAAAAATGAAAATTTTGAAAGAAATGAAAATTTTGAAAAAAATGAAAATTTTGAAAAAAAAATTAATAATATTGAAGGAAATTGTAAAATTTTGAAAACAAATTTAAAATAAAAAAAAGAATGAAAATTAAAACAAAAAATGTTATAATTTTGAAAAAATTCAAAAATTGTGAAAAAAAGAAAATTTTTAAAAAAATTTAATAATTTTGAAAAAAATTGAAAAATTTGGAAAAAATGAAAATTGTGAAAAAAAATTGAATAACATGAAGGAAACTGAAAAATTTTGAAAAAAATTGAAAAATTGTGAAAAAAAGAAAATTTTGAAAAAAATTGAATAATTTTGAAGGTAATTGAAAAATTTTGAAAAAAATTGAATAACATTGAAGGAAATTAAAAAAAAATTGAAAAATTGTGAAAAAAAGAAAATTTTGAAAAAAAATTGAAATGTTTTGAAAAATTTTAATAGAGTTTTTAAATTGAGATATCTTTGGTTCTTTTTACAATTTAAAATTTTTTAAAACAAGCGAATTTTAAAAACAAAAAATTTAAAAATTTTGCAAAAATTGATGTTTTGAAAAATTTGAATAGAGTTTTTAAATTGTGATATCAGCTGTTCTTTTGACCAATTTTTTATTTTTTTTTTTGGATAAAATATATTTCTAGAAAAAATTGTTCAAGAAAAAGATTGAACTGAAAAATTAAGTATATAGAAAGTTGACTATGAATCCAGCAATAGAAGCCATGTGAATGAAATTTTGTTTCATGTCTAATGATGATAAGAACAACCCATTCCAATGGGCGATTCATGTCAAAAGATCTAAGAATGTTGGGCATTGTCGTAAATTTTTTTCTGAAACTTGGTTTATAAAAGGCTTGAAGTAAACTTGAGTATGAAGTAAACTCAACAAACTTTTGCAAAAAAAAATTTAACAATTCTGAGATTTACTCAATGTAAAAAATTTTGGTGTGCAGATTTTGAAAGTAAAATATCTTCGGTTTTTTCTAACACTTAATTTTCTTTTTTAATTTCAGAATAAAATATTCGCATAATTAATGGAATATTAATATCGTTAAATTAATACAATTAATTAAAAAATATTTTTTTTTTTGAGGTTTATATTTTTCCCAGCTTCAGATTTGTTCTAAATTTTTCCATAAAAACTGAGATTGTGCTCAGCAATCCTTGTCCCAATCCCAGTAATCCTTGAAAGGACTGCGATAACTCTTCGAGTTATACCTATATAGAAATATCGAAGTACAGCAAACCAGTGAATAATCAGTGCAAATACTGTTCTAGCGGAGCGCTAGCTTACGTAATCATGTATTGCGCCCATTTGCGAGTCGATCGAAGCATTGCTACGTACATTAATAAGCAGAAGGTACTTTCCACTGACTCACTGGAATATAACTCAAACAATTATGTGAATCGCATGATAAAACTTAGAGGAATTACCGAGAGTTGTCTCAGCTATTGATAACAAAAACTTTTTGTGTCAGCCAAGCAGAATTAAAAAAATGTATGTTTAATAATAATAATAAAAGCCAAAAAAACCAAATGACCGACCAGAATTAAAAAATTAAAAAAAAAAATATATATACAATATATATACTTACATTTTGATTTTTTTATTACTATTATTATTGTATTATAACTTTTTTTTTTAAGTAATACATTTTTTTTTTATTCTGCTTGGTCATTTTGAAAGACAAAATTTTTTAATATTTTTTTTTATAAATAACTGAGGCAAATCTCTGTAATTCCCCAAAAGTTTTATAATGGGGTCCACATAATTTTTTGGGTTATATTCCAGTGAATCGGTGGAAAGTGCCTTCTGCTTATTAATGTAGTGGAGAGTAGTAGTTTGGACAGTGAGCTCTGTACAATATTATAAAAATGGGACTACTATATATCTTCTTTTATAATAAATAATAAAACAAAAAAAAATTGTTAAAGCATTTGTTTCTTAAAAAATTATAAAAAAGAATTAAACTGTGAAATAGAACAAAAATTTTCAACATTTCATAAATTTTAGAACTATTAAGGGGGAACACCACTGTGGGTGCGTGAAAATTAAGTGATTTTAATGCATTTTTTTTTAATAGTAGAGATGCTTACTTGAGGATCGGACAAATTACAATTTATTTAACATATATTCAACTATACTGATACACATTTTTATTAAAAAATATTAAAAATTACAATTGTTATTAATATTAATGAAATGTCGTCATAAAAAACTGATGCACCCTGGTGGCCACGATACAGCGGTGAAAAATCATCTGCAAGCAAAAAACCCAAAAATTCTTAATCTACTTATACATCAATAGTTATAGTCGTACGTGGCGGTTTTTTCTCATTTCTTTTTTCTTTTTTTTGAGAAAATGGTGCAGGTTTGAAAACTGAGTTTGTATTTTTACCCTTTTTTTTTTTCGAAAGGTTTGAAAAAAATATTAATATTTGGAATTAAAAAAACGGCTATGTACGGCTGTAGGCAATACATGTACAAAAATTAAAAAAAAAAAAAATCGGTTCATAAGTCTTCGAGAAATCGAGGTCAGCGTGTTGAGAAAAGTCGTTTTGAGAAAAAAACGTTTAAAGTTTTCATTGGCCGTTGTAAGTCACTACCTGCACTTATTCTATTGGGAATAACTTCGTCAATTTTCAAGATTTTAAGTTAAATTTCAGTTTAATCAAATGCAATTTTTTTTTTTTAAATCACAGTGCTGTTCCCCCTTAAGATTTTTTAACGCATTTTTCGGAAAAAATTATTAAAATGGTAAAAATACTGGGACCACTTAACATAGAATCGCTAATGGCGGAAAATTTCTGAAGTGGTCTATCCAAATGAACATAAAAATCTTTTGAAGTATGTATTATATTATAGAATAGTAATAGCATTTCTGTTTTCTTCAAATATATTTTTAGCAAGAGACTAGTACGGAATACAGTTTTGGCTTATACACAAAATAAAATCTGCTTGGGATGATTCTTCTTAAGACAGAATGTGAATTGGTATGCAAAATAAACATGTTGGAATTGGGGAATTGGGAAATGGATGACTGTGCCATTGTGTCCATAGAGTGTTAGGAAAACAGCTCCTTCAAATATCTATTAACAAAAGTTTAAAAGCTGTTTTCGCTCTGTGATAAATGTAAGAAGTAGTGGAAATATAAAGCTATTTATGTGTCTTACTTATATTTTATAGTTTTTTTTCAACGCTTAGTGATTTTAAACGAACACCGCTCGCTTGCATTGGGCATACTCTAACGCACCAACCCGAGTGCTGCTCGCAGGTTGCGACATGCTGGTATTACATACGACACATGAACGAATCGCTGCTTGTCAATTGTTATTTTTATTCTTAAACAGTATAAACTTTTTAAATACAAATTACAAAATTATGTTTTTGGTTACATTTTTGCGAAAAAACATCCGAGTGTTAAGTGGTTAACTAACTAACAAATGCTTCATCATCCAGTATTTTAAAGATTGGTTAAATTTCAAGTGTCGATGTTGAATGTGAACCACACCTAAACGTCAATGACGCCATTGGACTTCTTTCTTTGAGATTATTTGAAAGAAAAGGTGCACGTCGATAAGCCAGCAACAATTCAAGAGCTAAAGGATGAGATAATTAACGGCATAGAACTTCAATCGAAAATTTGGACCATCGGATGGAGGTGTGCCGCCGAGGCTGCGGTTCAATACGTAATTGAGCTATACCAATATTATCATAATAAAGATAAATGACAATAATTTCCTAAAAAAATTGTATTTTGCATTTTGTGGTCTTTAGAGGTGTGCCGCCGAGGCCGCGGCGGCCATTTGGACTATAGTTTGTTTCATACGTAATTGAGCCATACCAATATTATCATAATAAAGACAAATGACAATAATTTGCTAAAAACATTGTATTTATTCAAAATCAACACCGGCCCTTGAAACTTAACCACCCTTTATATAGTTTTTATTAATTATTAAATATTGTTTGCCAAATAAGGTGGCTGTTGTAGATGTATTGCCGGCTGAAGTAGTTGGATTAAAAGTCCTTTGCTGACCTAAAACCTTCTAAATTATGCACAAAGCAGTCGAAACAACAACAGTCGTCCCTATGCAGGCAATGACACACCTCCGAGTGCATTTCTGCCGTGCTAAAGCTTTTCATGCAGCAACTTATGGACATTTACATAATTTTTAGTGCTTATATACATAGATTTATGTATAGTAATATATAGGAATATGTGCGTACATATGTGCACTTAAATCTCTTGTTGGCTTCGCATTCTACACATACAACATCACAAGTTCATTATTCAACGAAAGCTTTCTGCCCATGTATCCTTGCAAGGATAGAAAGCTCAAGCGCGTTTGTCAATTTTATCAATAACAATAAATGCATTTGAAAACAAATTCTTAGAGAGAGAGAAAAAAACCTTCTTTGGTTGCTTGCTAAATTTATGAAAATTATTATAATTTAATTACATATATTATATTATAAATTATAAATTCGTTTCCATAGAATCACATCCACTTTTAAATATTCCTAGCTCAATATGCGAGTATGGTTCACCTTTTATTTTGCTCTTTCAAATATTTTCACTAATTTATCACTTCCTTTTGTACGCAATTTAGTTCAATTTATTTTTATTAAACTTTTCAATTCAATTCGGGTTTTAAAGTAATTCCAGTTATGTGCAGCTATTTGGAGCTTTTTCATCACCATAGTACAATTGTTGGATTTTGTAAAATTCTTTTCTTTTCTATATGGTTTGTTGCATTAAGTATTTGTAATAGCTAAACAGATGGTTGATTAGTTGATTGGTCTGTTTGTTGAAGCGACACCGCCACCACTCGAGAGCGTACCGCAAATTGTAACACAGAAGATCAACCGCCTAACGCGATGGCAACTCATCAACTGGTTGTGTGCCCGTGTAATTCTACAGCTGCCGCCACAGCATGTTGTGATTTGGGCATGTGTTTGTGTGTGTGTGTGTGGGCTATGTTTTTGTCGCTCAAAAAGTTCTTATTACTCAACGCTTTTTCGCTTGCCGCAAAATATCCACTACACTCAGTTGTTGGTATGTGTGGATATCTAAGGTTCTTTTTATTACTTATCTGTACGTAGGTATACATGCATACATACATATTCGCATATAAACACGCGAGTTATGCTGTGTTATGAAGAATCAGCTGTTTGTTAATTTTTTGAGAATGAGCGAGTGAGAGTTAAGTGTTAAGTTTTTTGTTTGTTTGCTGTGCCTCTCGATTTGGTTCACTTTGAAAATTTGCGGTTTTTATTTGTTGTCAGGCCACATGTAAAATATTTATATAATTTATTTAATACATACCTACATATATTTTGGGCGCTTTCAACTGATAAAGTGATTAACTAGGTGCGTTATGTGTACATACATACATTTGAGTACCTCACCGAAAAAAGTAGTTCTTTTATTTTTACTTAAGCGCAACAATTACAAATAATTCAAACTCTTACATAGAACATAAAGCACTGGCTGTCAGAGCCTTTAGCTTATAGTTTACTTATGCTGAGATACATACATATGAGTGCATGTGTAAGTGTGGTTGTATTTCTAATTAGAATGTTAAAATGCTGGATAGTTATTTTGGGAATAGGAGAGAGGTGATTTTTCAAAACCTTATGTTGATTCTGCTTCATAATTGGCGCTGTAACCGCTTACGCCATTTACGTTAATTACTCATTTTATTATAATTAATGCCATAAATATTTATTCTTTTATTCATTTATTCATTGTGTATATCGCTTATAACAAAAGAGCTGAAAAGCCCAGGGCCTAACGCATAGATGACAATAGTTTTATTGCATTCACCGCTATTTCAGTTAGTACTAACCTTAAAAAGATAGATAGATAAATAAGCGATATTCTATTTATTAGTTCGTGAGTTATTGAGCTAAGAGTGACGCTACTTTCGTTATTTCAAAATAATGGATCAGAAATAAATTTCGTGTTTTAATTTTACACTGCTTCTTGATGGAAAAAATACCGCACAAGCGAAGCAATGGCTCGAAAAGTGTTATGGGAATTCCGCTCCATCAGAAACAACAATCAAATGATGGTTTGCTGACTCCAAACGTGATCGTAGCGACACCGAAGATGTACAACGCAGCGGACGTGAAAATGGGGCGGTAGCCCTAGAAAACATCAAACAAATTCACAAAATCGTTTTGAATGGTCGAAAAGTGAAGTTGAGTAGTTGGCTGACATCGTACACATATCAAAAGAATGTGTCGGCTTTATATATATACATAGCATGAGCATTTGACTATGAGAAGGCTATGTTCAAAGTGCGTGCCGCGTTTGCCCACTGTTGACCAGAAACAAGAACTTGAAGTTGATTCTGAGCATTGTTTGGCCATCTTTAAATGTAATAAAGCAGAATTTTTGCGTCGATATGGGACAAGGGAATCTGTCACTTTACTCTAGAATCAAAACGATCGTCATCTGAGTGGATAGCAACTGGGAAATCATATCCAAAGCGGTTGAAAGCACAAAAATCGGCTGGAAAGGTTATGCCCTCTGTATTTTGAGTTGTGCGTGGAAATCGGAATTGCAACACAACATTCGCATATGGTAAAGAAAAAAAGTTGTTTCATCGAAACAACGCACCGTGGGACAAGTCATTGAAACAATCCCAAAACTACACGAATCCAACTTAGAATTGCTCCCACATCAACCATATTCGTCATACTTGGCTACCAGCGACTACTGGCTGTTCGCAGACCTAAAAGAATGATCGCTGGTACGAAATTTCGCTACCGCTGAAACTGAGGCCTATTTCGATGCAACAGATAAATCGTTCTACAAAAGTGGTATTGAAATGTTAGGGCCGCGCAAGAATGATTGCGTTTTTCTGGATGGAAATTACGTTGATGAGAAAAGCTAATTTTGAACAACAAAATAAAAATATGTTTTCTTTGTTAGGCCCGGGACTTTTAAACCAATGTATTACATATTGAGTTGATAATAATCATAAAACTAATTTAAGGCGTTATATACAGTTCGAATGTTCTATTTTTTTTTTTAATGTACATATATATATTTAAGAACACACACAGAAAATTTAATATCGTTTCGGTGAATATTTTCGAAGTTAATGGTTAATGGTTGTAAAGGGTTAAGGAGTAGCCCTTTAGCACTGCGACCATATTGATCTATTGTGCACCCTATGCTGTCTATTGACTGTTAAGTATGCTTATGAATTGTACCAGCTCCTTCTGAGGGAGTGATTGAAGGTCTTCATCTGTAAGCATGAACTTGTTTAAATCTTTTTCCTTCTATGCGTCAACCCCGAACATTCGATAATGAGATGTTCCATAGACTCCTCATCTTCGCAGCAGAATCTGCAGGTGCTGGTGTTAGTTATGCCTAATTTTTTGTTGCAGGTGAAGTGACCCGTGAGGGCGCCTGTGAGAGTGCGAATGCTCTTTTTGTTTAACGTGAGGGCCATGTTGGCTCTTTTAGCGTTGAAACTTAGGAACTTTTTGGAGTGTCTAAGACCCTCTACATTGTTCCAATGCTGATTTAATAGAGTTTTGGCCCAGTATTTTATTTTTTGTTTTAGGTTGTTTTTGTTGAATCCGAACATAGGACTAGGTCCAATGAAGTTTTCATCTGCCCCTTTTTTGGCTTGAAAGTCTGCCTTTTCGTTGCCGTCATATCCCTCATGTCCCGGTACCCAAATTAATGGTACATTGTTTTTGGATGCCAGATTATTGAGTGCCTTGTGGCATTCTAAGAGGGTTTTTGAGTTGTATGTATAGCTATCTAAAGCTTTTAGGACTGATTGGCAGTCCGAGAGTATTTTAATCCTTACTCTCTTATGGTTTCTGCGTTGCATGATGTTTACTGCTTCCATTATTGCGTATAGTTCCGCTTGGAAGATAGTGGTGTCCCTGGTGAGAGTGTATGATTTGTGGATTCTGGGCCCCACTACACCTGCTCCTACACCATAAGGTGTTTTTGATCCATCAGTGTACCATTTTTGTGAATCATCATTCATCCATTTCGGGTTTGTTTTCCACTCAGTCCTCTCAGGAGAGGTAACTGTGTATCCTTTTGTGAAACAGAGGATTGGGTCGATGTGGTCTGAAACTTGAGCCATGCTTATGGTGTTTTTGATTTTATTTAGGATATTTAGGTGACCGGTGAGGTTGCCCAATTTGAAATTTACTTTCATGTGTAGCATGAGTGCTTGCGTAGCTGCTTCCTCTTGGATTGCTATATGAAGTGGTGGGAGATTAAGTTACACGTAAATTTGAAAAGGCCTTTCAGAGTGCTTGAAAGTACAAGGCAAATTTCAACCGTTCTTTTTCTCAAAATGGTGTTGACTTACTCAAAAACGGCTAAACCGATTAGTCTCAAATTTTACCACGAGTTTCCCAATATATTTTTTTAGTAATGAACTGAAGATTTTTTCTCACCGATTAATTTATTTTATACAGTTCAGAGCCGAAATTTTGGTCAAGAATCGATTTTTTTTTTTTTGAGAAACCACAATTTTGTCAAAACAAACTATTTTGCTTATTTCTTAAATTAATTACTAGATTTAACATTACTTTAACGAAATCTGTTTGGTTTTTTTATTTCGGAGAATCCAGTTCAGAGATATAGTGGTCACTGTAAAACGTCTTTTTTGAGAGGAGCTCCCGGAGATCAGCTGTAGCTCCTTTCCAAATAAATATTTTTACTAATACTAAGTCTTAAAATACAGTTAAAAGATCACACATTAAGTGTACAAATTTTAGAATCTATAAATATAAAGGTTTTCTAAAAAAAATTCGTTTTTCCGGTCTTCTAACTGTATATAACCCCTTAAGATTTCCGTCAAAAGCCAATCTCAGCTAGAGTTTTCATCTCCGGCAAAAGTAGTTTCAGTTACTTTATATTCCACTTTTTAGGAATTTAAACTTTATACGATTGCAAATAATCTGCAAGACCCTTATGTTCATAGACTAAATAAATAAATGAAAAATTGGAATATCCCAAAGAAAAAACTAAAAAAAAAAAATATTTGGAAATATGTTAAGATTTGAGTGACCTGGACCAATTTGCAAATACCGCTAAAAACTCAGTTTTTTTATAAACAAAATTTGAATCCAAAAATTTTTTTCCAAAAATCACCTCAAATTATAATAATATTTTTATTATAATGAGGGTATTTAGCAAACTGAAAAATAATTTTCAACTTTATTTTAGAAAATATTATATTATTTTTTTTATTTATTTTATTGCTATAAACTTATTAACTTTAATTAACTAAAACTAATGCAGCGCTAAACACGGAGGCTTTCGGTTAAAATAAATCTATTTTACCCCCTTCATAGATTTAGGGTATTTGTCCGAGTACGAATGCCTCAATAAACTTTAGTATTTGTCCTATTTTATTGAGTCTTCCTCCCTCCTCATCGAAAATATGTTTACCCAGGTGTTTGTACAGCTTATGAATCAGTGCTGGGCCCGATACCAGCATATGTTTAGTCCCTAGATTAAGTTAGGTTCCAACAGAACTGGAAGTTCCATTGGGGTACATTCTCACGTTATTAAGATGATAATTTAATCTACAAAACCCTATTAGAGTTCCTGTAATTGTTCTAAAATTATTCCTATGTAATTCCACGCATTCTTTAAATCAGTTTAGGTTAAGGTTAGCCATCATTGAGGGAATTGATGTAAACGAGAAAGCGGATATGCTAGCCATGGCAGCCACTAATCTCCCAGTAGCTAGCACGGCCGGAATACAACGACCTCTATCCTCCAAACAGCGACTAGATACAGGTGCAGCAATGATTAAAGAAGCGAATTCAAGACAGAAAAGAGCCAGCTCATGCCGGATGGCGAAAATCCTTTAACGCAAGCACAACGTCTGGTCTACAAACTATGTTTGATCTCTTCTAAGGAAAGAGTGTACACTTGTAGCGGAGATACTGACGGAAGACTGTCTTACTCTATCGTAAAGCTAGTGCAGAACGATACATGCACAATATGGGAAGAAGTGAAAGCGAAAGAAACTTCGGCACACCTCCACAGCCACTGGCCGCACTTAGCAAAACACGATTAAACTGCTTAGGTTCTGCATCATTTTCAACATTAGAAAGTGTGACAGATGAAAAAAGCAGCCTACTTGAATTAGTGAAGAATTTTTAAAGAAAAAATATAAAATAAATTCTCCATGCCAACACTTGGTATCACAACGAACAAATTCCTGGTCTATGTGCGATCTAGAGGATCAACCAAGTCTAACCTAACCTAATGTACTTATCATTGATTTTGATTGAGACAAGCGCAGTGGACATTCAGGAGCTCATACCCGTATGCTCTTCTCTGTCTTTCCTCAAATTCCTAAATAAGATAAGTTACGCTTTTCTATGTCAAAAAATGGCTTTTTGCATAACTAAGCTCGCGTAGAGTATGAAGAATTTTATTTTGACAAGTATCAAGACCATGTCAATGTTTTGTTTAGATTCTCTGTTTAAAAAGCTATATGCTGAAACAAATTTTTGAGTAAATATCATCGGTTCTTGAAGATTTCTATACCTTCATAATCAAGAGGAATGACAAAAACCAAAAATGGACACAATTGTTTTCACAAAGATGAGAGACCGGTTCGGGTTGCCTAATGACGTAGTGACCCAAGAAAATGTCCAAAATTCGGAAGCTTAGTACTGACCGATCGAAGAATTAAACTGTGGCAGATAGCAGAAGAACTGCATATTAGTAAAAAATGTTCTGAATAGATTTAATATGAAAATTTGCACACAAAAAATTATGCGCTGAACACCCTAAATAATTATGCACGAAAAATGGGAAAACTATGCAGATTTTTTGATATTCTGTCAAAGTGAGTAATGCGAAAAGTTCACCTTCAAAAGCTTAAGTTCAAAAACACGTTGTGACTGTTTGTGCCACCTGGTTTTAGTAGCAGCAATCGTGGCTGCAGTGGATGAAAAGAATAGAAAGGCCATTAAAGTAATGGAAACTAGAAATGTCGGCGTCCAAGATTTTTGCAACCTCTTTCTGCCAGGATAGCCAGTGAATTTTTTAATTGATTACAAATTTGTACATGGCTTTTTGCCTACAATGAATGGCCAATGTTATGCTAATTTACTTGGTCGGGCATCTGAGGTAGTCGTACAAGATAGACGTAACAAGTTGGCACTCAAATTGCTGTTTCGTCAAGCCAACGCGCACGTTCACATTGTTCAGATTGCGAAAGATGCTTTACAAACTCTACGATTCACAGATATTCACCAACTACTTACCTTATTGTGTATAGACCTGGCAGCCAATGACTTTTTCCTTCTTTGTGAAGTTTAACTCTTGAAAACTCTTGAGAAATCAGCGACGAATGTGTTCGGGTGGATTCACCGGTAAGCCCATTTATAAATTTCGATGTGGTTTATTTTTATTATAATAAGTCGCTTACTAATCTTCAAAAATGTATTGTATTTTGAGTCAAAGAAATTGATTATTGACTTTTTCTGGCATGCTTTTCATTTCAATTTTTTCTGAACTTACTGCTTCTGCTCGAATGTCACATTTCATTTATTTTGTGATCGGTTTTGCTTTGACAATATACACGGAGTTGTCGTTTGGTACTGTCTTTTTCGCTTCGAACTGCCTGCTCGATTTGAAATATTTATAAAATCATTAATAATATTAAATTGCGCTATTCAGCACTAATTGTCAGTAAAGACCCCATATCGCACTCTTAGCCGAGCTATCCTTTGAAGCTTCACCTAGTGACATTTAGTAGTGTCTGGCTGAAACTAATTTTTTTCACATAGAGAAGTAAAAAAATGGAGCTATAAAATGGAATCATAAGATGGCATAGCTCAGTAGAAGTTTTCTAAGAAATCCGACCTGGTTCTGTAATTCATTGAATTTAATTGAAATTTTTCATCGCAATTGCAGGGAAATTAACTCTGAAGGGAATCACAGAACCTCGCCGATTTACAATTGGACACATTTTGCGGTTTAAGTGACCCCATATTTTGGACTACGAAATTGAAAACAAATCTAAAACCCATTTTTCTTGAGCTGAAAGGCATTACAGTGTGAAAAGCGTATTTCGCTTGAGAAATGAAATATATAAAACCATATTTTTCATTACTTGGGTGCCTTAGTCTGCGATAATTTAAGATCATTAGGAAATTCTAGCTCTGCGATGACATATATAGGTCAATGGACCTGTGATGAATTCCTATTCGAAATATATAGGTTTGTGTGTTTGGTTAATTTGAATTCAAAAAAACTCATACTAGGAGTTCCCTACACTAACAAAATGCATGTTTTTTAGGCTAACTCATGCCAAATTTTTTGCTGATGATTCACGCTTTTTTTTAAATAAAATGCTTAAATATTTTTATATGGAAGAAAATGCCTAGGACGGCCAACAAAAAAAAGTTCCCAAAAATCAATGATATTTTGTAGTGACTTGTAACTTACACTTTATTGTACTGAAATTTAATGGAATTCAAAACTGCTTACCCTGAAAATCTTTAAAAATTAAAAAAAAAAATTGAAAGTCTTGATGAAATTTTGAAACATTTTCTATAAGGTTCTAAACTTTGCGCTAAATGATTTTGGTTGCTGTGTGAATTTTATTTTTATAACAAAATTGTTTATAATTATATAATGGGTTGTATATGAGAAGAAATCATAGGGATACGAATTAATAGTGGTTAGGTCAGATATATTTGTTTAAGTCGCCAGGTTTTAGATGAGGTTTTATTTAATAGTAATATATCTAATCAAAATGAATTTTCCAAAATTTAGGGCAGTCACAATGCCTACAAAGAAATTTTAAATAATTTCACTCCAATAATTTCTAAGTACAACAGATATCGCCTAACAGCCATAATTCCAAGTATTACACAATGGGCGCATCACCTGGCGTATGAGTAACCAACCACCATCTCTGTGCTGCCCACGCAATAACATACTTTTCAGTTTTCCGGAAAATCCCCGCTTATCGAAAAATACAAACAAATAAAAAGTAAATAAAGCGAAAAACAGTAGAAAAATAAACAATTCATGAGCGAGACGAATGAGAGGCAAAGAGAAAACAGAGCGCAATTGATAACAGCTGATAGCTGGTCAGTTATCAAAGCTTTATTTGCCATGCAGAAGCATTCAATGGCATTTATGTTGAGAAGAGACGACATGCTGACCCAAAGCGAAGTGTATAAACTTAAGTGAACTTTTCAGACTGAAGCTTTTGTATAAAATGTGCACTCAATTTGTTGTTGTGCAAAGAAAGCGCTTTTTCATGCAAAGTTCTTTTGATGTTTACGCAGAAGTGCAGGGCCGAAGCTTTGTCGGCAAGGGATTAAGCTCTTTATAAAATATTGAGAGTGCTGTTTTATACGCTAAGCGACTACAATTATTGATGTATGTAGATACATATATATGTATATATACATATATATACACATGCATGACCCTACAACAACAATTGCTGCTTATTGTTTTTTTTTTTGTTTTTTGTTCTACTACCTACAGCTGTGCGCAATCAATTTGCTTAAATATTACATTATTGAAGGCAAAGCACGTGCCGTAAGCACCACACTAACAACCATGTTACGAGTGAGAAACTTTGTTCATCACAAGTTATGTGCACGAACATTAAGTGTCTGTGCGTTGAAGATTTTGTATTGTGGAGAATTGCTTAATGTCACGTAGTAATTTACCAACCTATTCTTACTTAAAAAGATGTGCATTCTTTACCAAATAAAAGAAGATCTGTGAATAAATGATGTAATCTATGGGTGTAACCTATTTCAAGCACGCATCTTAACAGCTTATTTATGAAGTGTCGGCTTGGCAAAATATAACTGGACTAAGACTAAAATTTACACAGATATTTTTTCTCATCCCACTCTTCTTTTTAAACGATACCATTAGCACCTGAGTGACTTTGAGCCACTCGAAAAATGCATCTAAGCCAAGACACATTGACACAGTAGAGTACCTGATTTGATTTTTTTCTATTTTTTTTGGTCTCTAAATTGTCAAATTCTATTCAGGGGTCCAGAATTTTCAAAAAATCGATTTTTTTTTCGATATTTCGAGAGTATAGTATCTTAAGAATATAACGTTGAATCCGTTTACTTTGGCTCCGCTTATATTGACCAACCGCGTATGACGTAACTACACTACGAACTTTTGTTTGCATATAAAATTCTTTATAAAAAAGTCGGTTATAATGACCGACTTAGTACTTTACATTGCAAAGTACATATGTATCATGTTGACACCTTCGGTAATGTTCGTTGATTCCCGACGACGTGCGGCACGTAGCTCGTTTTGGTTTTAAATCTCAGCGAGTAATTGACGTTGAAGGTCACGCATTATTTTTCGTTTGTCGTTTGTGATTATACTGTGAAAAAAATGCCATTTCAACGCCGTAAAGTATTTACGATTTAGGAGAAAGGTGCAATAATATGCAGATTAGAAAATGGAAAATCGAACTCATCCCTCGCAAAGGAATTTGGCTTTGGACATTCGACAATCTCAATGATTTTTAAAAACAAGAATCGCATTAAGCAATCGTTCAATTTAAATGTTTTGAAACCGAAAAGGCTTCGAAAATCACGACATGAAAATGGTGATGAAGCATTAATTCAGTGGGTTACAACCATGAGAAACAAAATAATACCCATCAGCGGCCCTATGTTACACGAAAAGGCAAACGTTTTTGCCCCGCGTTTTGGTATTTTCGATATCAATTGTTCTGCACGCTGGATCAGTCGTTTTAAAGTTCCACATAACATTGTGGCGGGAAGAATTGCCGGCGAATCTTTGTCTACTGATCAACTACAAACTGGTTAACAACTGTGTGGCCGAGTCTACGAGCCCAGTTTTCTGATGATAAGTTATTTAATGCTGATAAAACTGGACTGTTTTACAAATTAATGCCGGACAAAACATTAAAATTTGAAGGGTAGAATTATAGTGGAGGCAAATTATCGAAAGATAGAATAACTGTCATGGTAGCAGCTAATATGAGTGACTCAAAAAAAAAGAAATTGCTCATTATTGGAAGGTCACAAAAACCCAGATGGTTTAAAGGGGTCAAATCATTACCTGTCGATTATGCTATCAATGGTAAAGCTTGGATGATGTCAGAAGTTTTTGAAAAATGGCTTCGAGATTGGGATCATGATCTGGTGAAGAAGAAGAAAAAGATTTTATTCTTGGTTGATAATTGACCGGTACATCCAAATGTTACTGATTTAAAGTCTATAACACTTGCTTTCCTTCCGCCGAATGCAACATCAGTACTACAGCCAATGGATCAGGGAATAATACGAGCATTCAAAATTAATTTTAGAAAAAACCTTGTGCTCAAAATGATTAATAGTATTGCTGCTAATGACAACAACCCTTCTACAAAAATATAGATGCTAGATGCAATTGTGATGGTTAATTATGCCTGGAATAAATCGTCATAAAGTTCCATTCACAACTGTTTCAGACATGAAGGATTCATTGAAAGACACGACGGTTTACCTAATCAAATATCAGAACATGAATTTGATGAAGAAGATGATGACCCTTTATGTTTGTGGTCACGAAATCTGAATTCAGATTCTTTAGCAGCACCAGCAATGTGGAAAGATTATGTTGACATCGATAGCGCTCTCCTCACATCCGAAGAACCCACCGATGACAATATCGTACAGAACATTAATGCTAAGGAACAACTTGAAAGTGACGGCGAAGAGTAAGTCGAGGAAGAACCATTATCTACCGCAGAATAAGCATTAAAAGCTGCAGAATTATTATCCCGATTTGTTAACAGCAATAGTGAAAACGATAATTTGACGATGGCGATGACTTTTGTACACAATAGTATTAGAGACTATTTTTACAATAAAATGAAAAACGAAAAGCAGACAAAAATTACAGATTATATTCATTAAAAATTGCACTTGTTGTGTATAATGTGTGCGTAATAACCGTGCAATTTTGATTTCATTAGTTAAATATAACGTTTTTCTATTAAAATACATACATACATATTTACGCAAAAATGTTTTTTTTACCAAATGCTTTGTATGACGTACGCTTATTATGACGTGTTTGTCGATTCCCTTCGATGTCATTATAAACGGATTCCACTGCACTGTCAAATGGCCATGCGGAAATTCCCAATATTATAGCTTCTACTGCCCATTGAACAGGTAGAGGCGGACCGCGCGCTCCTATACCTCAAACTTTTAACTCGTTTTTCTCGAAACTACTTTTTCCGACACAGTTTTTAATATTTTTTATGGGGTTTGCTTGAAAGTGTTTACTCTATAGGTTTGAATTTTGATATTTTTATTAAAAAAATGTATAAACATAATTAAAGTTTGACAGTTATGACGTAAAAAAATTTTTAGAAATTCTAAAATCCGACTCCACAGACTATAACTACAACTTTATTTTACAAGTTTTATACTTTTTACAGCTCCATCAACATTTCAAGGAGAAATGATGCAGACCGTGGAGCAACTTTTTTTCATTGTACTTTGGGTCACGTGATTTTTTATATACCAATTTTTGTAAATGAAAATTAAGATACATTTTTTTATAAAGTTTAAGTACTAATAAACAATGTATACAATTTTTTTATATATATTATATTTTTATTGTTAGCTCTTCTAAAAACAGTTTTTTTTTAGCGTATTTTTGTCGCTGGTGGGCGTATGTAACCCCTTAAATTTCCTTAAGTGTAGATTTTTTTTTATATATTTTGATATTTTAGGGACCAAAAGCAAAATCAAAAAAAAATGTGCTTATTGGTTTTGTTCTACTAGTACTATCTGTTCAATGTGCCTTAGTGTAAGTAATGTTTTATAACGTTAATTAACGCTATCCTTCTTCACTTCCTTTGCCTTTAACTGTTAAAATCTGAGCATTGGAGTACATTAAAACGGCACAACCTAACTAGCAGAGTTATTCAATCGTAATTGTTATTCTCTTTCGTCGTAAGCTTCTGCAATTTTTAATAACAATATCTCTTGCATTTGTCTGCGCATGGTGACCGTAGCCCGTATGACTACATAATTTTTGCAAGAAGCATTTCAAACACTACCTCAGCCCATACTGTCAACTTCAAACTTTCACACTTTTGCAAATTTTTCACACTAAAACACAAACATGATGAGAAAATGTATACCAATTGTTTCCCGAGCAAACTTAACTTCTCAATTACACTGTACAATACGGAGAAATCAATAAAATTTCAATAATGAATTGAGGCAGAAAGCATGATTTAATCATTAAAGGTTTGCTCACTAGTGACATTCGATTTTTGACACTCCCTTACAAAAGGTTGATAAAAGTGGAAAATATTAAATCCTTTTTGGTAAAAATGGTAGCAAAAAAGTATTTTCTTACTTAAATGAAAATAAACTGTGAACGGTTGAAAAAATAAATTTTAATTAATATTTGAAAGTAAAGAATGGTACAAATAGAAGTTATTAGCGAAAATTGCCAAGTCTAATATTAAAACAAGAAATTATTTCACTTAATTCAAGATTTTATTTTTTGAATTATTTTGAAACTCTTTAGCGAGCTGTTGCTCGTAAGCAGACCATATTAAAATGAAATGTTCTTTCTACAAATTTTACTTTTCTTCCACTTTCCAAAATTTCTAGAGCTAGCAACCCAGTGTCTTGCTAAGGTAGCCGATTTGTCAAGAGAGAACGCGAAAGCTGCTTACTGAGCAAACCTTTTATCATTGAATCATGGGCAGAAAGGAGAATTAAATGACTGCTTGATAAAATTTTGAATTTTCAATTTTTCACCAAGTATTTCCCATTTTGGATTTTGCACGCTCATTTTAGCTATCCAAAAAGGTATAATATTCTAGGAATGATGTAATTGAATAGACTACGCAGATGGTCTGCATAGGAAAATATCGATTGCAAATACTATCTGTTTAGTACCTGACATAACCAATCGAAAAAGGAAGAGTAAACAGTCGGAAGTTCGCGTAAGAGTATGTTTTTTTGTTGTAGAGTTGGCACAAAGCATTGAAAGTAAGAGTGTGTGACATGCTTCTCAGCACACCGCACTAAAACTACTGTCTCGTTTCCATTTGTCCGTGGAACTACCGTTAGGTATTATTTCGAAGAGCGGAAGTGGCCTATTGCCTTTTCGCGCAACGCGACTTTGTGATGATTTTATTTACATTTTTGCAGAGAAGGTATTTAAAAATTGTCAAACGAAAATCAAAGCTATTGAGAAAAAGTGCTTTGTATATCTGTAGTATACTTAGTTCTGTCATAAGCTCTGTTGGAAGTTAAGTCCGTTATAGACATGAAATTATAATAATTTTTTAATGAAGCTAATTTTATTTAGTCATGTAAATATTAAAAAAAAACTTTAATTTTCATCTCAAATTTGTGTGAGGTCTTCGACATGTTCTCCGATTCTGATCACAAACCGCACTTCCATAGATTCAGATCTGGACTTCTAGACGGCCAATCCTCTGCAGCTATGAACCCAGGAATGTGGTTTTTTAGACACTGCTGGGTGGTTTTTGCCCAATGGGCTGGAGCGGAATATTGCTGGAAGCCCCAAAGCTCTTCATTGAAAGAGTACTCCTCAACTACTTCACCACGTCTTCTAAGACATCCTCTTGGTACGCTTTTGCACCGGTCTTAACCTCTTGCTGGCAGAATTGAAGAGATGTAACACTTTTACAAGACACTCCCCACCAAACCATTACGGAGGCTGGATGGTGGCAACACTGAACTCTTGGAATAACATTTTTTGCATCGTCAGATGTTTTAGCACTGATTTTATGGTTTTACTTATTAAAAACTTCATCAACAGTGAACATTTTTTCATCTGTGAAAATAATATTTTCATGGCCATTGACCGCGTGCCACTAAAGAAACTGTTTTCGTCTGTCGAGCCTAATTTTCTTGAAACGCGTTGTCAAAAGATGACCAGTTGGGCAAAAGCTGACCATTTCTTGACTTGGATCTGGTCGATACACCCATTTGCCTGGACATGATTTTCTGCTTTCTCCACTTTTTTTTTGTCTGCCACTTTAGACGTTTAGAAAAACGATTTATTGTGCGGTAAACCAACAACAACATAATACGTTTTTTCAGCTTTCGTAAATCTTAGTTGCACTTTTACCACACTTTTGTAATCCAATATGCAATGCGATTTTTCTTAGCTCCCCACTCCATTGTTAACATGCGAGACTAAGAAAAATTTATGAGTAGTTAAAACATACATATGAACGAAAGCAAAAATAACGGAACTTTTTTATGCAAATTTACTCTCGCAGTATGCATTGTAAAATGTGTCATAGAGTTTATGATAAGACTAAGAATTCAACGTAAATTTTCACAATTTGGAGGAGTGGTTCTGGGCTTGAGCGACCCACGATGACAAGTAAAAAATTACTAGGCAGAAATGTGAACATAGTTTGCTATTCTTAGCAGCCAAACCATAATTATCGATATTGGTAGTTCCCATGCAACTAAAAAAACCACTGACATAACCCACGACTTTCTTAAATCTATTGGGTTTGGGAATAAGTTCATAGCGCTTTTATATTTTCTCATATTTTACAAGGCCTTGTTTGCTGTTGGGAAAAGGGTAAGTATTGATTCGAGAGCACTATTTCTGCTGTACAAAACTATGTTAATTGTATTTTTGGGATATTTAATTTTTTATTAATTTTAAGGCTTAGAAATGAAATGCCCAAAAGGCAAAAATCAACATTTTCGACACCTGCTCTTCTTTGCTTTTCACCGAGGTCAAAAAGCTGCTGAAGCAGCTCGGAACCTTGTATGGAGAATGCGAGTCTACAACACGGAAATGGTTTGCAAAGTTCGAAAATGGCGTCTTCGACGTCGTTTAACGGCGCGCACCGAAAGGACTTCTGAATTCGATGAAAAATGTCTCAAATCACTTTTGAAGGAGAATGATGCCCAAACCAGTCGTGAATTGACGGAAATGAATACGGAATGAACTGCGATCATAAACCGATTCTCAATCATCTTCATTCAATGGCATTTACCGAAAAATCTGGAGCCTAGGTGCCTCATGAGCTCAACGAAAAACACAAAGAAAATCGCGTCCAAATTGCTTCAGAGCATCTCGCCCGCCATAATCAGCGCTTTTTGTACCGAATCGTCACGGTAGATGAGAAATGATGCCCATACACCAATATGAAACAAAAAAGGAGTGAGCAGCTTCCTAAAAATATCGTAAAAAAATTAAATTTGGGAAACCATTTTTTCGCAGAATTTTTGTTTTATGTTTTTCATGCATCGGAAATCGAAATGAATAAGAAAAATATAAAAGCAAAAGTGCGTGTTAGAAATTTTCTTTACTTTTTTGCCTGGTGCATTAGTCAACACGTGTAAAGGAAGATTACTAGGAATACCAATCAAGCCGATTATCTTCGCTTTGTACAAAATGTGAAATCGCTTACTGAAGCCAATTCCAACAATTGAGCCAACTGATGGCAATAACATTAGAAATCTGCAATTTTGAAAAGTCATGAAGTTCATGGGAAGCCATCAATTTCGACATGTGCTGTCATTCATTTCTCTGCCGCCATTTGCTCATTATTTCAGTATACTTGAAAAGCTTACGAGTATTACTTTGGGCTCGTGTTTGTTTGTCAAGCGCATTGTTTTTGTTTTTTTTTTTTCGTTTTTGTTTTTGTTTTTGTTTTTCATTCGTTTTTTTTTTTGTTTTGTTTTTGCAATATATGTAATTAAATATGCTATGTTCAAGGTTATTAGGTGATTGCAGCATTACCGGACGTGGATTTGAGTGGCGAGCGAATGTTCATACAATTCTCTCGGTGAAGGTCCTTAAAGTACATTTGTTGCTATAATTTTTTTGCTAGTGCGAACGTAGAATTCTGTGGTTAGTTTTATGATTGATTGCCATGCATCAACATTGAGGTCATTGTTTCTACGAAACATCGATTTTTATTTCATTGGGCCAAATGTACTCATGTCAAATTTGTACGCTCATTAGTGTCGTTAGGATATGCGAGGTTAGTGCTGCGATGCACAGTGGTCCGGCGGCCGGAGAAAAATTAAATTTTTCAACATTTTTGAAATAAAAATTTGATAATGCAGATGTTTTCTTAAATATTCAAGGCAGATTTCCTGAAAATATTACTTAATTTAAAAAATGTTTCATTGTAGTTTTTTGACTTTAAACATGAAATTGTATGCAAATCGTACTTCATACAAGAGTTTCATTTTCGTGTCTGCAAATAAATATTACCATTTGATTGTTAACCAAAGATTGAAAAAAAAGAAGATAATTGAATATATTAACGGAAACAGTAATAATTCTCTTAAGTTGTGGTACAAAATCCATTTTTTTTTTTGAAATTTCAAAATTTTTCGAAATTTTTTTCTTTAAAGATCATTTTTTCGAGTGGTCCACACCGGTCCACTTGAAATCAACATGAGCGATGTAGCCACATATTTCAGCTATGATCTCAAACTGAAACCTGTTGCGCAAAGTTGCGCAAATTAAAAATAATGTAGCTTTTGTGCATTTACCCACAGGCAAAACGTTACATATGGCTTATGCAATTTTGTGTAAAAGACAGAAAAACACATCACAGACCCCATCAGCATTAAGAAACAACTAAAAAAAAAAAAATTTATTAAAAAAACAAAATTTTTTTTTAATATTGTTACAATATTAATATGATATATGTATATATAACACTATATACAATAAAATTATATATAATAATATAACATTTTTATCTGTCACTGGAGGAACGGGCATAAGCCGATTAGAATATTAACGAACATCTGAGAATTGCTTGTAATAATAAAATCAAAATGACGTATAGTTTTGAGGCTCAGGAAGCACGCAATAAGGATTTGAAAAATTTTAGACAAAACAATACATGAAAAATGTCGAGAGCTGACACAATGACAGATTTATTAAATGCTTTGCTTTGTTCATCAGATGTAGTTATAATATCAAAAACTAAGGATCCGAAAAACAAGCCAAAACCATCTTCAACAAAGGTTCTTGCGCTTTTAAATTTGAAAAATGATCTAGCCTCAGAAAACAGCTCATCAGAAACCGAGGATTCTGAATCATAAAAAAAAAATTAAAAATTAAAAAAAACAAAACTAAATATCCAAAAAAAATGTAAAAACTAAAACAAAAAAATTTAAAAATTAAAAATAAAAAAAATTAAAAATTAAATATTAAAAAAAAATTAAAAATTAAAAAAAATTAAAAATTAAAAAAAAAATTAAAAAAGAAATAAAAAAAATCTAAAAACAAACAAAAAATGAGGAGAGAATAACCTTACCGTAAACCTCCACTTGGTACTCTCTGGGGTCGTCAAAAATGTAAAAATGAACTCACCAGTTAATTACGGAAGTAAAAATGTATTTATAGTATTCAATGAATTTAAAATTTGTTAAAACTAAGGTCAGATTCGTCATCACTGATCCTTAAAACCCCTAAATATATATTTTCAGCTTAATTAAATGAGTTTTTGAATTATGTCCGCCAACGCCTTCTGGTCGGACCACTGTGCGATGCTACGGTGCTATGTTGTTGCTGTGGGAAGTGAAAGATACGAACTGTGCACACGTGTATGCCTGTAAGTAGATATGGAACTTCTACATAAAGTGGGTAATTGGGTTCAGATATGCACACATATGTACATATGTAATATTTATTTTGCCTAGGGGGTGATTAGCAGCTCTAGAGAAGTCAATGGGGGGCACTTCAGTGGCGTTAGTAAAAATGTATCACACCATATTATTGTTATTCTTATTATTACTATTATTTTATTATAAAATTTAAGCAAAAATATAACAAGTACTAAAGGAAGAAGGACTGGAAAAATATTCCCCATTACCAAAAAGGCAATAAGGCAAGCTACAAGAACTCTCACGGGAATTCCTTCGAAACACAACCCATAAAATCTTCTCAAGGCTTTTAAACAAAATACTTATACGCCATGCAGAAAGAGTTCTTCCGGAGCATCAAAGTGGATTTTGACCTGGAACGTCAACAATAGACCAAACTTTTGCTCTCAAACAGTCCATGGAGAAATGTTTTGATCACAGCATTGAGCGCCACGTGTAGTTTAATGAGTTTAAGTGAACTTTGGGTAGCTACATCAGGAAAACTATCCCCACAATATTTCAAAAATGTAAAATCCCACACACTCTAACCACAATAGTATGATAAAAAGTGAATCCTTCAGAATTAAAATGTATGCTAAGCTGTGCCATCGATGAAGTAAGTGACACAAAAAAGACTGTACATATATTAAACAGAACTACTCAATTCTTTCACATCACTTGGCAGAATACAAAGATAAGCCTGTTCAATAACAAGCGGTGCAATCAGACCATGTCCTAGGGAGGCTCTGAACACACTGGCGCAATTGTTTACCTACTGAAGCTTCAAACTGTGTAGAGACAATCCAACAAGCCTCACCCTCAATGAGAGAATCCCAGCAGCTAAGAGATCGCATGCGTTACTAACAGAACTCCTCAAATCAAAATTACTAAACAGGCAATACAAACGGTTATTATGATATGGAGCTGAATGGCGGTCTGCCAACCTTCGAACGAAAAGTACTCGAGGCGAGTTGCGTGTAAGATGGAACGACGAGCTAGACCAGCTTATAAATGGGGCACAGAAGAAAATTGTAGAAGCTAAAGCGTTCAACATTAGAGTAAGAGGAAGACCGAGAACAAGATTGGCAGACGAACTAAAGGAGGCCATCAATAAGCTTGGGATAACAATTTAAGTTTTTGATGGAGCCAGCTCTTTACTGAGTTATCTATATATATAATTGGCGCGTACATCCGTTTTGGGTGTTTGGCCGAGCTCCTCCTCCTATTTGTGGTGTGCGTGTTGATGTTGTTCCACAAATGGAGGGACCTACAGTTTCGACTTCGAACGGCAGATATTTTTTATGTGAAGCTTTTTCATGGCAGCAACACACTCGGAGGTTTGCCATTGCCTGCGCAGGGGCGACAGCTATTAGAAAAATCTTTCTCTTAATTTTGGTGTTTCACCTGGATTCGAACCTACGTTCTCTCTGAATTCACGCACAAACCCATTCGGCTAAGGCGACCGCATTTTAGATAAGATGAACCATATTTAACTTAGGTAAAGGAAAACGTCTTTATCTCCCGAATGCCTGCAAATGCCAACACATTACCCCTTGAAATTGAAATGGAAATTTGAAAAGCACCAGGAGCACCAGGAGATTTTGGTGGCTCCTAAAACACTCAGGCTAAAAAGCCCATTGTATTTAAAGCTCTGGAAAGGGGGTAGATAGTCAAAGAGGAGAAAAGTATCAGAGAAAAAGATAGGAAAGAATAGAGACAGAGATAGAGATAGTTAGTCCTGTGAGAATTTTCCAGATTCTTTGGTGAATCTGTAAATATCCTCCAGTTTTAGAGAACGAATATTACTCATTCTCATGACTTCGGAACCCAAAACTCGTAGCCGTGCCCTAGCAAAGGCAGGACACTTACAGAGAAAGTGCTCATTGCTATCCGCCTCCTCCAAGCATGACTGGCACATTGGGTCCTCAATGATTTCAATGGTGGTCATATGCTGACCCCATGGGTTGTGTCCTGTAATGATACCGACCATTAACCGCACATTACCCCTTAAAAAGATTAAAATTTTCGTTTACTATTTGTTTCGCAATGAAAAGTAAGAGGATGCAAGGCTAAACTTAATAAACCTAATTATTGATCTATGTGCATACTGCTTCTCCCACGATGAATTCTGTCATTGGCTATGCCAAAGTTAGTATGAATCTCAATTTGTAGATTTATACTACCATTAAAAAAAAAAACTAAAAATATTGTATTTGTATACCAGCTGCTTCAGAAAATTTATTTATATTATTTATAGTAAATGTTAATGTTTAAGTTTTAATAATTAATATCTTATTTTAAACATAGCACCCTTTTGCCTTTTCATTGGCGTAAAGTAGTGCCAGTAAGTGTTTTATTTAATACATTTTATTTCATATGTAAGCTAAACCGCGGTCACCTGCTAGTAGAATATAAAATATTCCTGTAATGCAAACAGTGTAGTCAAACAAATATTTAACAAATTTTAATTCTAAATCGCTTTAATCCCAACATTTTTACTTCTAATTCCTTTCAACATGCATTTCGCGCCCCAATGTATGCAACAAAAAAATATATGCACATAAAATATGCGCGGGCACTTTTTTCTTACTACCACTGAACAGAACAGAGCACTACGTATTTACTCTCAGCGCATAATTCCGATTCACCGGAAGCAGCACCAGCAGTGAAAATCGCTATAAAACAATACAAGAACTTGCGCTCCTCTGCCCCTCACATTGAAGATTCAAATTCGGGGTTACTCTATACGAGGAGTAAGTATAAGTACATTACACAGAAAGACAAATTACTGCGGCTTTATGGTTTTTTCACATAGAGCATAATTAAATTTAAAATACTCTCATTCTTTCGCCCTGCCATACGCTGATCACACAAACGTACAAATACATACAAGCACATAAGTATATCCGTAGAATCGCACCTTCATACACCCACCGAACAAAAAGAAAGTAGTTTAAATTAATATACAGAATAAAAAGCTTTCCACATTCCACTACATTGTACTACATATGTACATATTTGTGTGTATCAGTGCAGAGGGTTGTGTGTTTTGTACGTTTAAATATCACATGACGCTCGCATGTGTAATGAAATTACTATTGTTAATTACTCCAGAGGCAAAAAGGCAGAGCTTATATTATACTCACTGGCTGGGGCAGAGAGGGCAGTGTGTAGGGGTGTTCATGTAAGTTTTTAATTACAACTGAAGTCATTTTGGGTTGGATTTTTTTGGGTGCATATAAAGGGTGTTTTTTTTAGAGGTTAGGTTTTCAAGTTGAAATAAAAAGTATATAATTTAATGTTATGGCCAAGAATTTAGCTTTATTATAAAGATAAGGGTTTGCCAATATGTTTTAAAAATGATACCCATTCAACCTAAAGTGAGCTTCATCGCTGAACAAAATTTTCTTCGATTTTCGTAATAAATTTGCACGATTTGCAAACGTTGTTCAGGTGTAAGTCTATTCATTATGAAATGGCAAACCAAACTGAGCATAAATCAAGTGACAGCTGTCAAAAAGACCACTAAACCTCTAAAAAAACACCCTATATATGTAGGTGTGTAAATAAGTGCTCTTATTATTGCATATAAACGAAACGTAGAGTATTCCGTGTGTTAAAGGGGCATTCGTTTTAGGAGGTTGTGCGCAACTAATATTTTTAGTCAATAGATTTTAGTTTTAATTCACAGAGAATATCATGTAAAACCGATCAGTAGTTGAACTGGTAGGACATAAACTAAAATTGGAACGATACAGAGAAGATTAGCATGGCCCCTGCACAAATATGTCACGCAAAATCGTGAAGCGTTCCACAATTTTTTAAAATTTAGTTATTCTGGGCTGCCTATTAAATTTTTTGCCTGTAAAAGAAATAAAAATTCTAGGTGTAACTATATATTCTAAATATAAGTTTAAAAACCATTTTAAATACATAAAAATTGTATTATGACACGGTTAAATATTATATATTTAAGTACCTATCTTCTAAGAAATCTTTTGTACATCCGTCCTCACTTGTTCGTGCATGCAGAGCTCTCATCCTATCAAAAATCGATTACGGCCTTCCTATATACGAAAACGCAGATAAACGCTCAATTAGCTCACAATTCTTTGGATCCTCTCACGCACTTGATTTTCTTAAAGAGCCATCTGGAAGTAACTGACTGTCTACAAATTTCTAAAAGCCAACGACTTGTTAAGACGGATCTAAAATTTAATCTTATAAAGGGTTTTCCAATTACAGTTGTTATTGGTGAATGGATTGCGCTATCGAGAGATGATTAAAGATTTTTTATGGTCGAAATTGGATGGTATTGATCTGGGCAATGTTCATTTTCAACAAGACGGCGCTACGTGCCACACAAGCAACGAAACCATTGATTTTTTACGGGAAAAGTTTCCGGATCGTGTTATCTCTCGAAGAGGTGATCACATTTGGTCACCGAAATCTTGTGCTTTAACACCTTGTGACTTTTTTCTTTGAAGCTAACAGCCCAGGTTCGATTCAAGACCTCGAAGATGGAATTCGTGAGGCTATAGAGGACAGAGGGCAGCCACTTTCCATTCAAATAATTACTTAACGTTAGACCTTATTTAAAGTACATTTACATTATTTGTTAGCAGACAGCCGATGGCCCATGCTGCTAGTGCTGCTGCCTCCTTTTATTTGTATCACTTCTTCTTATAAAAATTAGTCATATGTATGTAAGAAAGAAGACAGTGCTTCTTTGACTATGGATTTATTTATTCTTTCAATTCAAACTATTTTTAATAAAAATATATTTCATTCTATAATAAATGTAAGCAGGAAAACAGTGCTTCTTTTACTGCTCGCAACTGACTTCTCCACTATTTTCTATCCTCGTTCACCGGGGCTGCCTTACAGGTAGGGTTACCACCTTTCAGATGTATGTTACCTTTAAAATGGAAAATAAATTTACAATGATTTCAAACAAATGTTTTTTTCCTATTTCCAATCGCTTCCCTTCTCATCTATTTCTTGGTTTCTCTGGTGGTGTGTGATATTTTCTATGGAAGTAGATGTCATATCCTTACCATCAATTGAACTAATATCTCTGGACAAATCAGCGGATGGAATAAATGAGCCAGACCAATTGTTCATTTCCCGCAGGCATGCAGAACTACTTCCTTCGTCATCCGGTGAGATTTCTTCTGGCTTGTAATTCGTGTCGTCCAACTCGTCACCACTACTAAAATCTTCATTATCTTCAACTAATTCCAGTAATTCTTACTCGCTCAATTTACTTAAGTTAAGCGTGACCTGTCTATGTCCATTGCCTGCATTTGAGCTGACGTAATATGGGATTCTGGTTAGCTTACCTCCAAATTTCTTTATTGCTTATTGTATTTGGCCAGAATACATCGCTCAATTGTACTCTGCTCAACTGTACTCTGCTTTTTAGTTACTACATCCTTTTCACTACTTAAAAGCGGTTTATAATTCAATTGCTGCAAGCCTTGTTTTCATTGTCAAATTTGGTAGTAGTCACAAAGTGCCAAAAAAAAATAATCACTCACAACTCTTAGTCGGCACAACTCTGAAATGGCACAAGACTTCCAAAAGTGGTCAGCTGCCAGTTTCTCGGTCTTTAAATATGCCATATTCGTGTTTTCTGTGGTGTTTCTAACTCCATTTTAATAATTTTCGCAGATGGCTTGTTATTATTTTTACTGAAATCTCTCATTTGTCGTTGATTTTAAGGGAAAATCCACAAGGGTCTTTCATCTTCACTAAGCAATTAAATTGTTATATGGTTCCAAGCTAGACGATAGGGTTGGCTATGGAGTATTTTCGAAGGAATTGAAACTGTAACTATCCGTTCGACTACCAGACTACTGCAGCGTCTATCAGGCAGACGTTCTAGCCGTAAAAGAAGTGGCTACATAGCTAAATATGCCTGCCGTAACAAAAACGACTATAAATATATTCTCGGATAGCCAGGTGGCCATTGAATCAATGAATGCGGCTATACTAAGATCGCAGATTGCACAGGAATGCCGGGAAGCCCTAATGATATTAGTATCGTATTCAAGGTCAGCCTTATTTGGTTCCGGGCATAGAGATATTGAGGGAAAGGGTACTGCTCTTCAACTGCTCAGTGATAGAAGTACCATTGGAATAACTTTGACCACGAGTAAACTAATAATAAAAAACCACATTATACATTAGGCCAATAGGTCATCGAGAGAAGAAGATACATGTTTAACAGCAAGGCTACTATGGCCGCAAATAAACAATAAAAGGCCAAAGGAATTGCTCAGTCTCTCAAGAGATGATATCTCGAAGGTCGTGACTTGTGTTACCGGTTAGGTTAGGTTAGGTGAAGTGGCTGTCCTACGACGCACCTAGGCCAGTTAGAGGCCCCTTGTGATACCACCGGAACTGTCCTATCCTACTCAACTTGGTCCTCTCTAAACCATTGCGTGGCCTTTAAAAAGCTAGCTATACTAGATAGTTTGAGATTTGCAACATCTGCAATGCTGTCCAGAAAAGCGAAACCGAGCAATCTCCACCGCCTTCTACACAGAGCCATGCACCCGCATAGAAGGTGTTCGATTGTCTCTACCTCCTCTATATCTTGACAGCTTCTACAGTAGTCATTAGATGGTGCCCCTAATCTACTGGCATGTCTTCCTATTAGACAGTGCCCAGATAGGACACCTACTACAATCCTTAGATCCCTCCTGCCTAACTTAAGTAGACTCTTAGTGCGACCCATGTTCCATTCGGGCCACGCTAGCCTACTTATAGCGCAGGTGTTTAACTGCCTCCAGTTGGAGTTAGCAGCACTAATGGTGTATCTGTCTATCAAAAGTTTACATGTTGCCAAGGGCATAGGTATGTCAAGCCTGTCCTGACTAATTTGGAGCGAGGAGCCTAATCTAGCTAACTCATCTGCCTTACAGTTACCTATAATGTTACTGTGTCCTGGCACCCAGAGTAGATTAATAGAAAAGTACTGTGCAAGTGTTGTTAATAATTTGTAACACTCCTTTACTGTCTTAGACGAGTGTTTGCTTGATAGAAGCGATTTCAGAGCTGCCTGACTATCGGAATAAATGAAGATATCTCTAACAGTGACTACGCTTTTATTTAGCATTAAAAGGCTTTCTGAGATTGCCAGGATTTCGGCCTGGAATACGCTACAATGATCAGGTAAGCGAAAGGATAAATTGTCGAAAATAGTTTCCGAATATACACCACCTCCCACTTGATCATTGAGTTTTGAGCCGTCCGTATATATACTAACCCCGTTTTCGTTGTTTGTTAACCCATTCACCCAGTCCTCTCTGGATGGAAAATGGACTGTATAAGGCCTGTCTAGGTATGTATTCACCGAGTCACAAAAGTCGGTGGTATTAGGAATACCTGGAAACATCCCAAGTATGCGCGAGTGTCCCCATTTGTTTGTCTTGAGCATCGATGATTCCCTCAATCTTAGAGCCGTTTTGGCGGTCAGTTGTCTACAATATAGGTCAATTGGTAGTAGATGCAACATAACGCTTAGAGCCGAAGTTGGCGTTGTTTTGAGCGCCCCAGTAATACTGAGGCTTGCCGCCCTCTGAATACTATCTAGTTTCTTAATGGAAGTTTTCTTATCAAGGGATGGCCACCAGACCAGGACTCCGTAGGTCATAATTGGTCTGACAATGGCCGTATATAGCCAGTGAACTATTTTGGGGGCTAATCCCCATTTTAAGCCTACAGTTCTCTTACAGGAATAAAGCGCCGTAGCAGCCTTCTTTATTCTTTCCTGAACATTCAGCTTCCATGAAAGTTTCCTGTCAAGGGTTAAACCTAAGTACCTGGCCTTTTCACCGACCAGCAAAAGAGTTCCGTTGAGTGTCAGAGGCCGGCAGTCGGGAATTTTATATTTCCTTGTAAACAACACTAGTTCCGTTTTGGCCGCATTCAGGCTCAAACCACATGTTTTGGCCCAAGTATCCACATATTTTAAGGTTCTATGCATTAGACTGCAGAGGGTGTCTGGAAACTTCCCCTTATTAATATAGCTACATCGTCCGCGTAGGCCACAACCTTAATTCTCCTCTCCTCCAGATCCAGCAACAACTTGTTCATTGCTAGATTCCACAGAAGAGGAGAAAGTACCCCGCCTTGAGGAGTACCTCTACAGACAGATCTGCGCATCACCGAAGAGCCCAACGTCGAATTCACGAACCTGCTCGTAAGCAACTGTTCAATGAAATTCACAAAGGTTCCGGAGATGCGCAGGTCTGACAGCGTGTTCGTTATGACCTTAGGCAGGATATTGTTAAAAGCTCCTTCGATATCTAAAAAGGCTGCCAGTGAATAATCTTTAACTTCAAATGAGCTTTCAATTGATGTGACCAGTGAGTTTAGGGCCGTCTCTGTAGATTTTCCTTTACAGTAGGCATGTTGCGATTCGGAAATACGTGAGTGGGGTACGCTGTTCCTGATAACTGAGTCAATCAGCTTTTCTAATGTTTTCAGTAGAAAAGATGATAGACTAATCGGTCTGAAATCCTTAGGTTTGGTATGCGAGCTTCTACCTGCCTTCGGGATAAAGATGACCTTAACCTCCCTCCATGCTGAGGGAATGTGATTTAACTGAAGAGTACTTTTGAAAATGGTTACTAACCACCTTGTGATATGAGCCAGAGGCTGCTGAAGTTGTGCCGGTATAATCCCATCAGGGCCTGGCGATTTATACGGCTTAAAATTTAATATAGCCCAAGTAATATTAGTTCCATTGATTATGTCTGAGATATCTGAGCTAATCTCAAATTCTGATACTCTGGGGTTGCAAGTTCGGGTAGGACCCGAGTTATAGACTTCAGAGCTCCCCGGAAAGTGGGTATCTAATAGTAAACTTAGCGACTCCTTGGTAGAAGTCGTCCAGCCGTTGTCTGGCTTCTGTAAAAAGCCAATAGATGTCGTTGATCTAGCCAAGACCTTTCTTAAGCGAGAAGCTTCCGCTGTAGTTTCTATATCCTCACAGAACGACCTCCATGAAGATCTTTTTGCTTTCCTCAACTCTTTTTTATAGACTTTGAGTTGCTCATAATAGAAGTCCCAATCGTCTTCCAAATTAGAGTATTTCGCCTTATTAAATAGTGTTCCACATACACTCTTATTAAGGCTAAGTTCTGAGGACCACCATGGGGGTTTTGTCTTCCCCTTGTGCCTGACAAGAGGGCAAGACTTATTTAGCGCTTTGCAACATGTTCCGGTAAACAAATTGACTAGCTTATCTAATTCTTCCTCGTTTTCTGGATAATAAGGGGGAATTTCGGGAAGATTTCTCTCCAACTCGTAATTATACACCTGCCAGTTGGTCCTCCTGTAGTTCCTAAAACTAGTAGGTTGAGGGATTTCTTCTTCTAATATTAATTCAATATAGCGATGGTCTGAGAAGGAGTGCTTCTCTAATACTCTCCATTGAACCACCTTATCTATTAAACAATCTGAGACTAGGGTGATGTCAAGAACTTCCTGACGATTCCTGATTATAAAAGTAGGATCGTTCCCACGATTACATAACAGCAATTTAGTACATAAAATGTAATTGAAAAGTAACTCACCACGTTCGTTGATATCCGAGCTTCCCCATACAGAGTGGTGTGCATTCACGTCACCACCCAGTATTAGTCTGCTTTTGGAGGCTTCGCTGTCCGATACCAAATCCACCAACAGTTGTGGTGGTACGGGTTCTTCGTGGGCCAAGTACATCGACGCCATACGAAATTCGATGTCACCTGCTTCCCAGCTTACCGTCGTGAAGTCTTCATTGCTATATTTTGGGATTAAGAAAACGTTAAGTTTAGATTTAGCTAATACGCATGTCCTACTTTTACCTGCACAGCTGGCAGCATAAAGCTTATAGTGCGGAGCCCTCAATCCGCATATGCGCCCTTGTCTCACCCATGGCTCCTGAATGAGGACAATGTCAGGATTTTCTACCGCCATTAGTTCAACAAGGGCTGCTGTAGCTGCTTTACTGTGGTGCAGATTTATTTGAAGGAGCCTCATTGGTTACATCTGCGTCTACCTCACCCAGGAGCTCTTTCTCCGACAACAGGTTAGCAAAGTCTTCTGTCAAATCCGCCCCAGAAGAAGAATGTCCAATACTGTCGACATCGCCTATTGACTCTTTTTCGTGCACGTCCATCTCGCTAGACGACTCTTCATCATCAGCAAGCTGGCCTAACGTGTCGCTTCTGTATGTCCTGATCTTAATCTTACAGAAGCCATAATTGACTTCGCCATCGCTCTTCGCCAATGGCTCCAGTGAGTCCTCAGTCAGCAGTAACATGACTTGCATAGTGGCTCTTTTCGACTCCACCTCGGTGGTTGACTTCTCCTCAAAAGACTTGACAAATTTCCATTTGTCAGCTGGAAGATTAGGATTGCATGCTCTTAGCAGCTGCATGATATCCTCAGGCTCTGATGGAGTAGTTGGTAACCAAGCTCTTGCTCTTGGACGAGACGGAATTTCCTTCTTCTCGACCACCGCCAACTTGGCACCGGGATATACTTCGCCAACTTTAGAGATGGCAATCTTGTAAAGCTGCACCGACCTTTCGTCGTCGCAAGCAACTATCTTTATTTGCCCCTGATACCACCCTGCATCTGTACAGGAAGGAGGAGGCCCAGGGTTGCTCTGGTTCTTGGGGATTTTTCCTTCAGGGTCGTTTTCATCTACAACGCCTATTATGATGCGGTTTTTTGCAACCTCCGCAAAAGACTTGTGTGGCGTGACATTGTGCAACCTTATTTTCTTTGCCTGCGAGCTGTCCCCCTCGGCTGACCTCTGACGCTTAGATATGTCCGGATGCACCGGACGCTCAATTTGGAAATTGGGTAGTACCGCCTTTGCCCACTCGATCGCTTCTTGCAACTCCTTAGTGAGTTCTTCCCCAGCTGGTGGCGTTGAGTGTACTCTAGTGAGTAACCTGGCCGCATTGCGCCTTTCCTGGTACCCAGCTTTTGACGGGTCGGAAATTTTTATTGTAGGCCATTTCTGGACCTGAGAACTGCTTTTAGCGCTGACTGAGGTCGCAGTCACCTCATCTTGGCGACCAACTTTCGGTTGTCGCAACAGTTGCTTGTTTGGCTGGACCAAATTACCAGCCGTAGATTTGTTAGCCACCGAATTTTGACTAGGCTTGGCCTCAGTCGCAACTGGGGCTGAAGAGAGGCTCGTCAAAGACGCTGCCCTTTTTGCAGAGCTGGAAGCTCCTTCCGGTCCTTTAGCGGAGGAACCGGTCTCCATAGAATTTTTATTTTTAAATTTGCCAATATTCATTTTGGACCCACGAGTGTTGGAGAAGGAGAAGTCCGCCTACGCATAGCTCCAGGTACGTAGGTAAGGCTAGCTATTACGGAGGGCGCCAGGTATCCGTAAGCTCCGTTTACGACTGAGTTATTTTTGAAAAGGGCCCCCAGCCTGACAGATCCTCGGCACGGGTCGCATTACACCTTGATCCAGCCCTTTACCCCCGACCATGCTAAAGATACTCCGAATGATGTTGTACTATTGAGGAGTAGCGAACACCAAACTTTGTATAATTAACTTAGCTAGGTACCTCCTATTTCAGGACTACTGTGGTACCTATTACCAGCCGGCACCCTCTGGGCGGGTTCAGAGGAGGATTTTTGCCAGCCTGTGTTACCGGTCATTGTCTACCATATTTGGCAGGCATTCATTGAGACTAGAAGTATTCTCCCATGAATATTGTAGAAGTTGTAGAGATGAGGAAGAGGAAGAAACAGTTCAGCACTTCCTTTGCAATTGTTCGGCCTTAGCTAAAATCAGAGCAGAACTCTTACAGAACTGTCTGGCGTGGGTTAGACCAACGCTTCATAAGAGCCACAAAATGGTTTCATGAAGATAAATGAACAAGATTCCCGTGTCCCCCAGTGGTACCACAACAGACCAGTAAGATTTAAGTGAGTTGGTCGTATGGACCGACTACTTCATAACGTAATATAACCTAACGGCCTAATAAGCAGTTAAATTAAATTCAAATTTGAAACTTACGACTAGGCCTAACTTTAGCTACAAGCGATTCACTAAATAAAACCATGTATTAAAAGAAATAAAAAAACTAACTTGCGTTAATTCGAAGTACTGTATGTTAATTTCAGTTAATTAGTAGATCGCTCACCCATTCTGTATAATAAAAAAGAAAAATTAACTGAAAACTATTCTAGTTGACAAATAATTCCCCTTTTATTCACGTGATTATTAAGCTTCAAAATACAAATACACCGGTTGGAATGGTTTGCACAAGGTATTTAGATTTTCTCATTTCTTCTGAAAGTTCTTTTCCGGCATGAATTGTAAAACATTACATAAAACAGGCCAAAATGTCTAAAAAAATCCTAAAATTTCATTTCAAACTGCAACACATCAAACACGGATTAACCACTTTAAGTATTATTATTTTTGTATAAAATTTTGAAATGCTTATTATGACCCTGTATTACTTAAATCCATCAATTATTTATTACTTTAAAAATTTTAAAAATAAAAGGAATTTAAGAAAAATATATATAAAAAATGTTAGTTTTTGCGTATATCCGCTGTGTACCAAAACCCACTAGGTAGTGTGTATTTCACTTCTTTCTCACATTTTTAGCTCCTGCTGGGTTCTTATGTTTAAATATCTACAGATGTAGTTAGTTTCAAAATACAAAGGTCCTCAGATAAAAAATACAAAGAATGAGTTTTGTTTTAAAGTGCAGTTACTTTGTCATACATATGTACACTGTGAGTAGATGCCTACATATCTTTACTTGTAAATGCTCGCATAGCTTTACTTGTATAAACCCACAGGATTATTTATGTTCTCACAAGGACAGTAATAATATGATTTAGTTATGAAAAATTAAAAACGCTCTCAACGAAATATTAAAATACTTATTACTGAGGTAAATCTCTTTGGAAAATGGCCAAAAGAAAGAGGAGCTTACTCTGCATTATCATAAAGAACTGAAAGGAAATTTAAATATTTGAAATCAGAAATATGTACATATGCATGCGGCAAGTAGTCGTGCTTCTGTATGGCAAAATGTTTTAAGGGAATAATTGCACTTTTTTCTGCTAATAAATGGCGCAAAAACCTTTGGATTCATTTCAGACTTGACAACGCCTATTCCTCATTGCAAAAAGCAAGCAAGGGGGTACCTCAAGGAAGCATACCAGGCCCTCTCCTGTACCTCTTGTAAACGTATGACTTACCGGTTCACGAGCAAAACGTTACCGCAACCTTTGCAGATGACACGGCTATCCTAGCAGTTGGAGAAGTGATCGAGACTACAACGACGAAATTGCAATCAACGGTGAGTTCTGCTGCAACATGGGCAAAAAAATGGCGTATCAAATTAAATAATTCAAAATCAGTGCACATTGTATTCGACCTGGAAAAAACAATTTACAAGCCAGTCTACATAAACAGCGTAAATATACCGTACGTCAACGCGGCAAAATATCTTGGTATAACCCTTGATACAAAACTGCGTTGAAAGGCGCAGGTCAAAGAAAAAGCTTTAAGAGCTGGAATTAAAAACAAAAAACCTTTTTTATCTTATTGGTAGACACTCTATTCTGTCAACGAACAACAAACTACTGCTGTATAATCAAATTCTTAAAGCGGTCTGGACGTATGGCATTCAGCTATGGGGATGCTCAAGCGAATCCTGCATGACTAATATCCAACGACTCCAAAATAAAGTGTTGCGCAACATCGTCAATGCTCCATGCTCCATGTGAGAAATCTCGACCTCCATCGGGATCTTGATATGCTACTCGTCACTGACGTGGCGAAAAAGTATGCCATGGCTCACAGACAATGTTTAAGTGCACATGTCAACGCTGAAGCATTGGCTTTGCTGAATCGTCTGAAATTTTAATAAGTTGTTTACAACATCAATGGCTATCGTCGTACCAGAATCATATTATTATTTCAATTATTTCGTATTTTTTCAATAAAAAACTGAAGAAAAACCGATTTTTAAAGTGCCAAATTCAAAACCGCGCCATTTTGTCAAATTTTTTTTGTTATTTATTCTAGTACGGGGCATACATAGCTACAGTCATAGTGATTAATAATTTTTTTGGTTTTTGTGTTTCAGATAAATGGAAGAACCGAAATGGACAACACCGTGGAGTTCTAATTTTTCGGGAGGGTCAACTTCAGCGCCATTTTTAATACTACATATTAAAATTAAACTTTTTTTAAGTGAAAGCCTAAAAAGCCTAAAAAATTTAAATATAGGTTTTCATTTTTTGTATTGTAAAAAAAAATTGCTGCAAATGCACTAAGTTTTCCAACTGAATCTGAATGGTTCACTTTTTATAAATATTTGCATAGTTCGCTGGAATTAATTTTTTTTTAATTTTTCAACCGCTCAAAAATCGTTTTTTTAGTGCAAAGCGGTTTTCTTATCGAGAAAAGTTTTTTTTGGATAAATAAACCGTTCAAATTCACTAAAACACATTTTTCTACAATAATCATTTAATTTTTTTGATTTCAGTTGAAGTGCTCATGCGCTACCGTGATCACCGCAAGCCTCTTCTAAAAAACGGCGTTTCGGGGGAAGGGCGATATCAACAATAAATAATTTTTTAAAATAAAAACACCAAAATATATTCTTCGAGAGTTACCCTTCAGTATGATATATGCATCATTTGAATAAAAGTTCTAAAACATGTTTAAAAAAAATGATGACAATCGTCCATTTTTTCGGGCTTACAAGGTATATAACCCCTTAAATAATATCAAGAAACATTGTTTCTGCATTGGTGTCAACTTTTGATCCATTGGTACCTATATAATTCGTATTTATCTACATAATTCACGTATCAACCCTTTCTTACTTGATTAGTTGCCATGAACTTTCCTTTTATGTGCATGCACGTGTACATATTCAACATTTTTCTACTACCCAAAATGTGTATAAAAACTACAATAGAAATTATTTTATACGTTCATACCTATATGATACATAGATATGTATTGTATACGTACATAGATCATATACTATATTTGGCG